>BSBM01001618.1:0-482689 GCA_027924585.1 Larix kaempferi
AACAAGGGCAACTTTTGAATCACCCTTGAGTTTGTATAGTCCTCATTCCTCTTCACCAATAACAACTGCATTCTCAAATGCTTTTCCTTTGGGCCACATGAGTACTTGTCCATCTATGAATGCAACCCTATAGCCTTTCTTATCTAATGCTGAGATAGAAAGTAAGTTCTTATTCAACCCCGGTACATACAATACTTCTTTCATCTTCATGGGGGCTCCAGAATCAAGCTTGTAGCTTGCTTCACACAATTCCCTTGATGGGATATTGATAGTCATCTCCTAAAGATATTTTCTTTGGAGAAGTCTTATCTTCAAGTTTTGAAAGAGTTTTCTTTTGACCTGTCATGTGCTTTGAAGCACCACTATAAATAAGCCATGTATCTTCTCCAGGTGTTACAGACCCAGAGAGTGCAGAGAATAGAACATACTCTTTCTGCATCTTCTTCTTCTATTCTAGATCTTTTCTTTGTAAGGCCCTTCTTCCTGATCTTCTTCTTCTTCACTATCATCTTCTGCTATATGTGCTTGATGTCTTCTATGGTGGAAACCCTTCTTCTTCTTTGAAGGACCATTTTCTAGCAAGGTGTCCTATTTTGTGACAATTGAAACATTGGAATGAAGAGTAATATCTTCCTTGATTTGTTCCTCTTTTCTTCTGAAATCTTTGTGGAGGTTAAGATTCCTTGTGACTATCCTTCTTGAATTTGGATTGATTCCTTCTTCTCTTGGTGTGGGTGGCCAATGCTTGATCATTCTTCTTTAAGCAAGGCTTCTTTATTGGCTACCCTAGCTTCTTCTTGAATGCAATCCTCCCATACCACATCAAACTTCATACTTTCTTTTCTGGCACAGATAGTTTGGATGAATGACTCCCAAGGTCTAGTGAGACCATTCAGAGTAGTCATGACAAGTTCATCTTCATCAAGGGTGTCTCCAATGGCATCTAGTTGTTCCTTGAAATGGGAAACTCTCGTGAAATAATCTTGAATAGACTCTCCTTGATTCATCTTGGATGCCCTTCAATTGAGTTCTTATGTTCTATCTTCCTATTGATGTTCTTTCCTTCATACATTTTGGAAAGGGCATCATACATTTCCTTTGGGGTCTTCTTGGATGCCACTTGGGGAATCAAGTGGTCTTGTGATAGAATCAACAATGATTCTCTTTTGCCCTAATCAAGTCCTTCTTATGCTTCTCTTCAGCTTCAGCTTCTGCAGGTTCTGCAACTTCATCCTTGATATATTGGGAAAGATCATTCTCTTCAAGAATGAGACCAATCCTATATTTCCAGGCCCGACAATTCTCTATACCCTCTAGCTTGTCCTCAAGCTTAGTGCTTGGGGCCATCTTACCCAAGGGGTCACCAAAAATTGAAAATTCCAAAAATGGAAAACTGACCTTACCAGGAGATTGGCTTGACTGAGGCGAGGTGACTGGTGTACTTGCTTTCTGGAAACTTCAACTTTTTAGCCTCCAAACTTGACCTGCCGAAAATTTGGGACGCCTGCTGTAGAATTCTGGTTCGCAGTTTTCTGGTTTTTTCTGGTTCTTCTGCAATTCTGGTCCAAAACCCAAACTAGGGGTTTGACTTTCCTGGAGTTCTCTACCCACTCAAAAAAGTTCAATCCAGGTGCTCAAAATTTTGATTTGAGGAGGGCTATCTAGCCATGCAATCAGATTCCAAAAATTCCAACTTTTGCAGAAATCACCCTAATTTTTCACTGGAGGAGGAGAGAGAGGTATTTTCACCTTGTGAAATATGTCCTATTCAGCGCTAGCTCTGATGCCATGTTAAGTTTTAGCATAAATTCACTAGCAAGATCACTGAAAGAAACACAATTCACAAAGATAGACAAATTATTTTATCCTGGGAAACCCTCATTGGTTATAAAACCCAGCCAAAGCTTTGCCTCAATATAGATGATCAAACCAATACAAGATGTAGTACCTAAGCAAGAGCTCCTTCTCCTCCTATGCAGATCTCTCTCTCTCCTATGTGCCAATCCACAAGTGAGTGAATGAGTGAGTATAATGAGGAACACACCTCCTCTATTTATACTCAACTTCTAACATTACTTTTCACCCTAGTGGGGCCGCACCTCTCCCTAAGAGAGTCTAATAACCCCCTAAACAACTAACTCAAGGCCGACCCCACAAGGGAGATATAATAACCCTAGTTTACCCACATTCTCTCGGAGAAATAAACATCTCTAGATACATGACGAAAGTCCTGTCGGAGGAATGAAACATCTCCGGAATAAAATACAAATATAATATTCTTAGAAGTTACAATATTTCAATAGTTTCCATAAAATTAGTCAAGCCAAAAGGCATGACCAACCACTTCCAAAAATGCCTTCTTTAGATTTGAATATTGTCTTCCATACACTGGTTTACCTCAATCGATACTTGGTGGTATTCCAAATTCAAATCAATCTTACTAAATATCTTCATATCGATCTAAATTTAGATCAATGTTATAGAAGAAGTTTATCAAGAATATATCACAATTTGTGGCATTGGGTTTCAATTATTGATGATGATTTTGTTTAGGTCTCTATAATCAATACAAATTCACCATGTCCTCCTTTTTTTCTACACCAACACAATTGGGCTCCCACAAGTTGAGGAGATTGGATGAATGTGGCCCTTTTGGAGGAGGTCTTGAATCTGACATTTTTATTTCATCACTATGAAAAGAGAACATCTTTTATATTGGGCCATTAGGCTAAAGGATCACTAGGTATCAAATCAATGGAACTTCTTTGACCCGATAGTGTAGAGGCACCCCTTTAGGTGAGATGAATATATATCTATATTTCTATACATTCTTGTCCACCTAATTATTCTATGTAGATAGGCCTTGTGATGAGGTTGTGGCAATTGCAGTGACCTTTTGATCGAACCATGAAGATGGAAAATTTCATGATTCAAGAGATTACCTATCATCACTGCTTTGATAAGATCAAGGAAAATATGGTAGTCAGAACTACCTTGGGTACTCTATAGAGTTGGAATCCAAAAATAGCAATGACACTATGGGGCTTGGAATCATAAAACAACAATGTAATACCTCCAATTTTGACTTAGAATGTATTTAATCAAAATTATGTAAATTATGTAAATATGCTAGTATGGATTCCTATTGCAGAGATCAAGAACAAGGCCACGACTAGTGAATAGATAGGAATGCATGTTGTATACATTTTTATTTGGACCATATGGTTGGATTATCATGGCAATTCGAAATGTATGTAAATATTATGTTGAAAATTAATCAAATGGTACAAGATGGTTGTGTAAAGATCACTCAGAGGGGCTCATGATTCTACCACAAGGGGAGGAGGAAAGGGGGCCTATGGGAGACTAAATATTTTGCTTCCATGTGTCAACCTTATAACTCATCCAAAATTATACCATGTACTTTAATTGATCCAATTACCTTCTCTTGACTATTAAACCCAATCATTGAATGCATATGTGATGTTGGTGGGAAAAGTCACTTCATGTAGTTATTGAAGCATAGGGGTTGTGATAGGTTATGTCAGGTTGTCAACAATCCTATTTCTTCTATGGTCAGAATCTATGTCAATTATACTTTCACCCTTACCTCATATCCTTGGAGTCAACACTATTTTGATCATTCTCTCATGCATGTTCCTACACTACGTAGAGTTTTTCCATTGGTTGTTCATGTCCATCACCAGAGTATGTTTAACCTAGAAATTCGAATTTGGAGAGAGAGCTGCATTTTTTGAAAGAAAAATAGAATGGCTGTAGGTGAGCATGGAAGTTCGGCATGCTAGAAACCTTTACCAATTGATTTCTGCTACTTTTGGATGCTTTTGATTCCATGGATTAATGTTTTAAGAGGCCCTCCATTAGCATACAACATGTTGGATTGGTATTGCACACACTTAAGCATTGTAAGGGTTGGTTTTCCTAAGGGAATTGTGGGTCATAGAAGGGAAATTCCTTCCTTGTGTTGTGTGGGGAAGTTGGAAGGAGTGCCATGGCTGTGAAGGCTTAGTGAGACCCCTATAGAGCTTTGTTGGAGCTTTTGGCTAAGAATAAAGAGCAAAGTGGGTTGTGGGATCAGAGAGAAAATTCTATAGGTGTTTCCTTCACCCTGGTGGACTCATAACCCAACTTGGGGGTGGCCTATCAACAGAAAGAGTATATGATGGACATAGTTCCTACGGTTGGGTGTAAAATCGCTCTTACACAACCAATTGCTTGGATATTCTTTGTTTAAAGATAAGTATTGTTTTGTATATGATGTGCAATGCCTGTGATAATTATGCTTGATTTTGCATGTTGTGTGTGTGCATTGATTTATTATGCTATGTGTTTTTCATTTACATATCTGCACATGCATTTTAGATGTTGTAAATTCGTAATTATGGTTATGGGGCAAAATTTTGAGGCCCTGGTTTAGTTAATGTCCCCTCCTGCTAGCCAGATTGAGGGATGGGGACGTTCCAAACAAGATGTTTCTACATATAGGGTTGTCCTAAAAGAACATCACAAAATTCAACTAGGGAAACATCACATACTAGCGCATCTTTGAAGGGCTTGATGTCATATGGCAAGTGACATTGTTGGATGATGCAGACGTCTCGTCCCTGGCTCAGTTGACTGATGGTGTATGGTTGGGGGTGTGACAATTTTAGCAAATTCAATCTCTTAATGACCATGACTAATATCAAGCTCTTTGGGCTATCAATATCAACAATGAAATTTAGTGGAGTCCCCTTCACCCACATCTATGAATGGAAGATACACTTTCCTTTTTTTGGTTCCTCTAGCTCTTGTGGTTGGATTTTTATGGTTACGATGATGACACTAGGTTCCATCACAATGATCCACTTTCCCTTGTTTTGATTTGAATTAGAGTTTGAGCCAGAGTATGCCTCCGAGGCTTTCATCTTGGCCAATAATGATTGTTTCAAGTAACACTCATCAGTGTTGTTCCAGGGGATTTTATAGAAATATCATCACTTTCCAGTGTCATTCTTCGACTTTTCATTACCATTTTTACTTGTGGCTTGGATTGGTAGTCATGAGGTTGGATATCCTTTCTTTTTATTTTTTTCTATGGGTTAGGGCCACCTTTTCCAGGGTTATGGTGTGGTTGATTTGTGGAACCAAACTTGTACTTATTCTTTTGCTTAAATTTTGGTTCGATTTTGATAGCTTGTTGATAAGAAGATCACATTGAGGAGATCATGTCTAGAAAATCCATTTCTATTTGGATGTATTTGTGTATGCTACTGCCCCACTAATATTTGACAATATAAGGTACTTAAGGAGTACGAAGGTGATATTTTCACTATCAATTTTGTTTTGAATGGAGTTATAACCCTCTAATAGACTTAAAAAATTATCCAAAGAATTTGCATATATATAGCCTTCAAATAAAGGAATGTCAAAGTTAACTTGTACCTTGAAGGGTGTTGCACCTCCAAAATGGTTGTTAGTTGAAGATGTCTCCATCACTGTTGGAAATTGTCGAAGAATCTAGGTGAAATTATCTATCATTTAATTTCTTAGTCGTGCAAGGCTTTCCTCGAGCAATAAATTTATAGGATATTTTTCTCCATCATCCCTCTTTTCTTCCACCATGTGAGGATGCTTGGTCTAGCGGAACTGTATTTTCCCAATCTTACTTAGTTTGAGACCCAACACTCGATACTCAAATATCTTTAGGGACATGCACTGAGAAACATCAAAGGGTAGATTGCTTCGATACCATTGATTTGGATGATTTAGAGAATCGGAAATGAATGCAAAAATATAAAATGGAAACAAATATAAATATGTTGTAGATACCATAGTAGTACAGTAAAATCCAAATTCTATTAATGAATGAAATGGAAAAGACTGTATATTGCAAATAAATACAAATTAGCTATAATGATGGTAGCTTATCTTTGAAGAGAAATGTGTTTGCTAAGCTCATTCGTAGGAAGACCATTACAAGAGGCTGAAAATTGAATTTTAACATAAAATTCCAAACCCTATGAGGAAAAAACCCTAAATATCCAAAACCATAACTCTAGGAAGTGAAGAAGCAAAATGAACGTGGGCCTCAAGGAGTCTAGTTAATACATAACTTCCCAGGGCCACAAACTCCACATACAACCTTCGTTTGGGGTGCATGATAACCCATCGAAAATATCTAAAATAGAAGAAGAATTTCGATAAAGTATTAGCAAATCCTTTAACAACCCTAATCCATTGCAGGGACAAAAAAACTTGTTTAGGGCCTAAAAAATTCAAGACCTAAAAAGTTGCAGAAAAATTGCCAAGATGGAGAACCATTATGTGCCAATAAAATAGGTGGGTGGCCACCAGTGTCCACCTGGATCGACTCTAGATTATTAAGAGGAGAATTTGTTAATCTAAGGCCTCAAAAATTCAATGAAAGAGGTTTATGATGATGGGACTCAATGAGGACAAAGTCATCCTAGTCATGTTAATGAGGATCATGTTGATATCATATGGGCATTTTAAGAAATTGTTTCTATTGGATATTTTTTTACTAGTTATCAATGAAATCATAGAAAGGAAATATAAGATGTAAATCCTATCAAAGAGATGATATTTGAGTTGAATGATTCTACGAATCTTGAGACCAATTAGTTTATATACAATAAGTATGTATCAACACCCATTCGTAAATTTATTTAGGAAATTTATATAATTATTCATGCACTACAGTTAATGCATAAATGAATTGCCTTGCATGGAAAGAAGTGGGAGAATGGGGAAACAACGATTCTTTAATATTTGGTTTGAAAATAATAAACAAGTTTTATACTATTGAGTTTAAGTATAGCCTTAAATTTAGTCACCTAATGAAAATTGGCTCCTTGAATTTTTTTTAGTGAAGTAGTTGTTCGCAAACATGGTTTCTATCTTACAAATAGGATTGAAATAGATCATACAATAATGTATTAGGGAATTGGCTACATATTGTCTCAAATTGAATATTCCATTAAAAATTGATGGATCACATTGTGTTGAATATGGATAACTGCTCAAGGATAATATTGTTATTGTAGATGCCCACGGGGGGTAGAGCGATTGGTAATGAGCATTTGAGATTGGAAATTGTAAATGGAAGGTCACAAGTTCAAATCCACATGGGTACTTAGTTACAAATATATATATATATATATATTGTAGATTATGAAAGTGTTACAGTTTATTGCACCTAGTTCCACACAATCAAGCACTAAATGAACTTTTTGTTAATTAAATAATCAAAATAGGGGTAACTTGCATAAAGGGTAGAGACATGAGAGATCAACTTAGATCATCCTAATATTTAGGGTGGAATGATTGGGATAACCTTCAATGCAAATTGACATGCACATCTAGATATAAATCATGTTAAACAAAGGGAATAACAAAAATGTGTTCCAATTTGAAATTTAATTAGAAATTTAACTAAGTACCTATTCTTGTTCCATCGTTGAAAGCTCCTGTAATAGAGGAACATTGAAAAATGAAGAAACTAATCAATGAATGAACTTTGAGCAAAGGAACAACAGGACATGAACTTGATTATAGTTCTTTTTCCCTTGGGAATGGGCCTCTCACATTGATAAAAAGGGCATGTCAATTTCAACGCTCCACCCTGTGGAAGCACACTTATGCTCTAGGCCTCTCACAATGATAAAGTTGGTCAGATTTCCTTTTGGTAGTGTCGAGTCTAAGTTCTAGTTAATGTGTTCTCCTATTTGAATTCTTTGTTGTTGAATTTCTTATGACGATGATAGTTCAAATTTTAAGGGGATTTCATTGAAGAAGGAACAAGAGGCTCATAATTTCGATCAATGATGAATCTTTTCACTTAGATTTCCTATTAGTTATAGTTCCTATTGTCAAAGTTTGTATAGGTTAGATTTTCTATTAGTCATAGTTCTTGTTGTTAGAATTATTGTCAGTCATAGTTCCTTACATTCAAGGTTCCTATCGGTCATAGTTCCTATTAGTCATAGTTCTTATTGATCATGGTTCTTGTTGAGAACTATGACTGATAGGAACTCTAAGTGAAAAGAACCATCATTGGTCAAAACTCTGGATCTCTTGTTCCTTCATTAATCAGAGCCCTTTAAAATTTGAACTATCATTGTCAGAAGAAATTTGGCAACAAAGAATTCAAATAGAAGCAAACATTAATTACAACTCGGACTCAAGATTACCACAGAAAATTTGACCAACTTTATTAATGGGCACTAGTATGAATATGATACCCAAAAGTGTTGCAATAGGATCACGTGAGTGATAAAAATTAGAAGCGTATGCATGCTCCTAAGACCCCATGCACGCTTTGGTTTAGTGAATCCCAAAATGCTAGTTCGATGCCCATGTATGCATTAAAGTGCACATGCATTATGATCACATACACACTTTTAACGCGCGAGCACTATTAGTGCATGCACGTTAATAGCATGCACACTCTCCTTTGTGTATTAAAAATTGGGCTGAAGGCCATTTCTATCCTATTCTACCCAACTCTGTCGGTTTGCGAGCATCCAAAAATTCCAATTGAACACGCGTGCACATCGAATCCACCATGGACACGTCCAAATCATCATCCAGGTAGGATTTGCATCCATGATTTGTAAATTTTTTGTAATTTTTCAATGACTTAAAAAATTTACATTCTAGACATTCCAAAAAATTCAACGAAAATTGAAACAAATTCATTTTTTTTAATTGTAGTTCATCTCTTCTCCTTCACAATGGTCGAAAACCAAGAGCCAAACCCCCAAACAAACAACCCTGAGGATAACCCAACCACACAAATCCTTGAAGTAAACATTAACCCCAAGGAGAACCCAACCAAATAATCCCGAATTAACCAACATTTACACTAGTTAAGAACCTTGGTTTAAGAGATTAGAACCACTGCGGAAACATCGAGACTTTCCTTAACGACATCCCTTATTAGCATCATTGCCTCAATTGATAATGATCACGGTCAATTGGTGAGCATAATTGAGTATAGGGATAGAATGAGAGCGTATTATTCCACTGGTCTCAATAGAGACCAAATCAGAGACTTGAACATCTCAAAATAGAATCTAGCTAGTTAGTTCATTGAACCCAGGACCAACCAACCCCCTGATCCACACAAAAGGTTCCTTTGCATGGATTGGTGCACATATGAGCCATGGAGACAAAAATGCATGAATCAATGGTTTATGGTTTTTGACAAAACTCCTTGCAACAATAGGGAGGTTCCACTATATTTTCTTTATAAACTATATGCAGAGTTCGTGTTGGGTCTACATGTCAAGTACTTTGACATTAGTGAGTTTCAGGGTGCTGGTCTTGGATCTATCCAGGATCAACCCACCACCAGGAGTAGCCCAATTAAAGTGCCACTTGCACCTAAGTGTACACCTAACCACCCCCCCATAGACACCTTAGTTACTGGATCACCTAGCTGATATTGCCACTACCATATCACAACTTACTCATAGTGTACCGCAACACAGTGCATTTGTGGCATCATCTAGGAATGACACATCACAGTAACACAAAGGACAATTGGGTGTAGATACTTCCAACCCCATTGGTCATAGACCATCCATGACAACTAGTGGGGCATAGGATCTTTTGAAAACCGAGGATTACCCCATCGATGCACTCACTGTGGCCATACTTTCCATGGCCCTACGGAGGATCCTGCATGAGATACTTTTATGTCCAAGGTTAGTTAACCATTTGTAAATGGTTGATTATATGTTTAACTATACATTTTATAATTGTTAGATGAACATTGATTAGTGTATTTAACATGTAATTGATGTTATTGGCATGTGCAGTTGTTTCGAGATGAAACCAAAAAATCAAGGTGGGAGGACATTACTGCTCCCAACCTTGATTTTTCCATGGCGACAATGGAAACTATTGTAACACTTCACATATAGGTATCTAAAAGAGTGTATGGTTGTAGGATTTAAAATTTGAGTTAGTTGCAATTGTTATATTTTATATGATAAATCAATATCAATGTTGTTGTGTTTCCACAGGTGCATGTGGAAGAGATTGAGCACAGTTTTACACCTAGGTTGAGCATATCACTTATCTTGCAGGTAACTTCTGCGAAATTAATTATATATTTGACATGAAATTCATTGTGTTTGTATGGTTAATTTACATGTTTTTTCTTCTAATGAAATGTATTTCAAATGTTTATGTAGGTGCTATCTCTTACCATATGATCACCAAGCACACACATCCCTACATGTATTCCACATAGTTCAGTTTTTCCACAGTTCATATTGAGTCACGTGACTGGGAACTCTTCCCCTATGATCGGCATACCCATACCCCCCCATAGGACGCTCCAACCCATTGTACACTCCAATGGCTATATCATTTCCCACACCCATCCCCTCATGTGTTTCCCGCACCTGTCCAACATTTTCCTCCATCTTCTCCATCCACATAAGCTCCATCCATTTCCCATACACCAACCCCCACCCATTTACCTACATCAGCCCCCTCCACCACCATTTCCTCGGAGTAAGTTGTCCATCCCCGTGCTCCACTTCCTATCTAGGAAGGGAAATCTCCCACATCGCCTCAGATATTCACGGCGAGAATTATAAGTTCATTAAAAGATTATAAAGCATTAATGAATTTCATAAAATAATGCATTTTTGTTTTATGTACTAATTATTTTTGTAATTGTTGCAGGGAGGCATTGCTAAGAGACTTGGATCGAGGAGACATACAAACCCATTAGGACATGTTTTCTCGTCTTAGGTGAGTACTCAAGATTTGAATTCTAATTGTATTTGTTTAAGTGTACTAATTGATAGAATTATGGGAAAACCGACATGTTGATGTTTCCCTTTCAGAGATAGGAGAGACACTCCACATCCAGACGCAGGGGGTCTCAAGCTTCCTCTAGCTCAAAGAGGGGGAAGATTGATTTTGGAGATGAGCATCGTGGTGCCGATGGTGGCCAGGGTGATTGAGGCACCCACTATGCACATTAGCCATGATGTGGCATTTTTGGAAGGAGATGTTTATTTGTGTATAGGCCATGAGCCACCCTTATTCCATTTTTGGACATGAGCATCCATTATTGGGAACGATATTCCATTTTGCATAAAAATGTAATTTTGGACGTATTTCCAATACTAATTCAAGACTTTCATCCAGTGTATATGACAAAGTGTTTATGTATTTTACATTATTTATGTGGATTTGATGTTATATATTATGACTGTTACATGGCTGATGGTTAATGTGATTGGTTCATGGTTCACAGTGAATGGTGAATGTGATTTTATATGTATTATGACTGTTACATGCAGTATATCTTAGATCACATACATATCCCATTAAAAATGGGAGTGTGTTATGATGAATATAATCTTATCCAAAAAAAATCAATTAAATAACTTGATCACCATATATGGCATGCATATATTTATTATCCCTCTTCCAATACACATCTTAAACATCTTATTAAAAAGATTTAGGATTGAAAATTATGATATCTTAGGTGCCGAGACATTTTTTTTCATCATTGGACCATAGCACAATCTTGAAATTCTTTCCTTGTGTGCACAACCTCAAAGTATCCCTCGTGTAGGCCAAAAATTCACTTTATAGGATTGCTAATGGTTTAGGGCCTTGTACATGGGCCATGATCCATAGAATAATTTATAGGTATAACATATTGGTTTTTATCATTAGACCACGTGCATGGTTGGGAGACCCATATTTATTATGTAAAACCACAAAATACCAACACCATCTCATTCACAAGCTAAGTATCCTCGCTACATGGTTTGCTAGGTGTCTTTGGGGGATTATGCAGCTAAAGAGATAATATATTTCTGTAAAACTTGAATTTCTTGTTAATTTTAATTTAATAGCCTTGAAAAATGCACTTAATATAACATAAACTAAACCTATGATTTCCTACCTCACTAGACAACCCTAATCTAACATAAACTACCCTAGCCTTAGTTACTACCTTAACCTCACATACTAAATAGTCCTAAAGTAAACTACCTTAATATAATGTAGCCTACTCTTACCTAAACCATGGACCAATCCTTACATTTCCTAAGTGTAATATCCCTATTTTGACCCTATTGCATTAAAATTGTAAATGATGTAAATATTGTTATTAAATCATGGTGAGGAGCTCAAGGCCAAGGCCCCGCCATCGATTTAGCTTTTTATGTATCGACAATTAAAAATCGATGCATATGGTTCTCATGCTAGCCACGCACAATAGAAATTAAGACATCATGTAAATATGAATTTTAATGAAATACCCACAACTAGCTATGCAATGCAACAAGAGATGGGGGCATGATTTTTACAAGGGATAGGGAGGGAAAATATTCAAACCTTTGAGCCAATAGTGTTAAGCCAAATGTCAATGAAAGAACCCAAAAACCCTCAACTACCCATTTTGACTTATGCACCCAATCATTTAATTCTTCCAAGAGTTGGTTGAGGTAGTTACTGCATTGGGAATGGGGAGGTATGGCTATCCATTTTCGTGTATGGCCAAGCCATCAATTTGGGAAATCGTATTTTGGCTTCCATGACAAGAAAACACCCATGGAATTGTGCCCAAGCCATTATTCACCCATGGTCTTTGCTGCCTCACGCAGTTTGAGCTAGCTGGGGCATTTTTCTTCATGTTTTCCATCATTTTCCTTCATTTTCCATAGCTGGGAATTCATTTGTGTGTTGCACAGTGGCTGGGAGGAGGAGAGTCATGATTTGAGGGTTTATAGAGGCCGTTTCTGCCCCTTGAATGCCCATAATTTTTTTTTTCTTTTTTCTGAAATCGAATTTTCTCTCCCAGGGTTGATTCCCCCATCTAACATTTCATTTTGGGTTTCCCACGGTTTTGGAAACTCATGGAAACTCCATTTTGGGCATCCCACTATCAAAAAGTTTTTCTCCATGCCCAAAACTTGTGTTTGGCTATTATAAGCACCCCTGTTTTGGTTTGAACTTGTGAGTAAGAAATTAGGAGTGGACGAGGACTAGAACTGGTTTGATAAACCTAGTGAAGAGAGTAATCTCACAAAAAGATCAAAAGGGCTGGCTACTCTTCTATGCACACCTTGAAGAGCAGTAGAAAGGAAGGTATGGCCTGAGAGACTATGTAGCAGTGAAGGGAATACTTTCGTGTGTTGGGTTTGTAGGTATTGTGGGGACCAAGCTCGATTGATCTTGCAAAGGTGTCCATAGCTCTATGGTTGAGCTCACTAGCTTAGCAATTCATTCCCTTCCATTTCCTTAGCAGCCCGATAAACCCAACTGTGGATTGGCTTGGCTGATTTTGGTGTATTTTTGGCTATGTGTGAGTCTGATGTTCCCTATTTCCTTTTAGAAATCATGCCCAGCTCGGGGGTGGCACTTGTGTTGGGAGATTGATGATCACAAATGGCCTATGGTTGGGTGGAACGTTGCAATTTCATAGCCAGTTGCTCGGGACTACTTTGTTTCAAGATAAGTACTCTTTTGTGTTAATTCTGTAATGTCTTTATTTGATGACTATCATGAATATGTTGAATGAATGCTAAATGTGTAGTTGAATTTACTTCCTCTGTGTTTCTTACATTTATACATTTGCATATGCCTTTTTATATTCAATGAATTTTGTTAATGATCATGGGGCTAGATGCCAAGTTTTAGTGTCATGTTCTCTCCCTTGCTCAGGAACGATGGGAGGGGACGTGACACTAAGCCAACGAACCTACTTAAATCAACCTTACCCTGTAGCCTAAACCACTCCACTATCTAACTTAGCCTACCAAAACTATACAAACCTAGATCATATTTATCCTATCCATCCCTATCTTTTCTTACCATAACAGAACCTACACTACCCTCCACCCTCCACTATCTAACGTACCCAACCATGCATACACTAACCACATAACCTACTTTAACCAACCATACCTTGGCCTAAACCACTCTAATCTATTGCTTACTTACACTAAACTTAAACTACCCTAACTTAGCCTATCCTACCTTAACCATAATCTAGCCTATACACTGCCATATAATACCTTAAAGACCTCCATAATCCCTAGAGTCACCTTAAATACTTCAAATGCAATGTCACCATTGATCAAAATCTAGTAAAAAAAATTCATACCTTTATAACTTATTCTAGCCCTAGAAATCTAATTTAGAAACCTAACTTAGACCTAGACACCATATTTAGAAACCTAATCTAGGGATACAACCCTAATATATAAACCTAGAAACCAAATTTACAAACCTAGGAACCTAATCTATCCCTAGAAACCCTAGAAATCTAATATATCCCTAGAAACACTAATCTAACCATATACCTCCATTTATAATAATCCCTTGGGAGATTTAAAGCCTACCATAGTTCCATTAGATGGTGGCATTTTTAACCATGTACTTTGTTCTTGGGATTTGCTACAATCTTCCCTACATTTGTCAAAAATTCATTCTGGGGCCAGTAAAACCAGTTTTCCCCTCACATTGTTGTAAATAAAATCTCAAGGACCTTCAATGTGTAATAACTCCAAGGAATTCCAATGATTATTTTCAAGGTGCACAATGTGTTGGAGAAAACTCACTATGGCTTGTGGTAGACCACTACAAAACACTAACTACCAGAAATTAACTCAATTTTCAGAACTATGCTATTATAAATGACAATGCTAAGATAATGGAGAATGTAACCAACCTCGATCCAAACGTTTGATGTAGATCCCCGTTGGAGCTTTCAATCCGTGCACTTGAATCTGCAAATTAGTCTTGACAACCAATATACAACAAGTACATATAATATATAAAAGACATTAACATCATCAATAGCAATGGTCCATGATATTATAAGTAAATGCAACCCAATGTAGAATAAACAACATTCACAACATTAATGGATGAGAATATGAGTATTTCTATTAATAAACAAGAAGAAGTACAATGTGATACAACCTCTTGCCAGCAACCAATCTGAACCAAGATCTGGATCAATCCACTTGTGCCTCCACCACTTCAATCCTCCATGAATGGCAAACTTAAACTATGGTAGGAGTTTGGAAGGTGAACATAAGGGGTTCACAACTACAAGGATCAATGAGTGTAGACTCAAGATAGGGCAAAAATCCACTAGAGTTCTCTTGCTCTTCTTTCTCTTCCTGTCCATAAGCCATATGTGATCAATATATAGTCCTCCCAAAGGTAAGTGAAAGGACACATAGAGGCGTTTCGTGGGCAGATGAAGGGCAGATGAAGGGTCAAAGGTCACCCAATTACCACTTTTTGGGAGTAAAAAGTAATAAACTAGTGATTTTTACCATTTTACATGCTACCCGCGGGCTATAGTGATCCAACTCGCGGGTACGCCTGCTGTAATGATGCAGCAAGCGTACAAGGGAAAAAATGAGGAAATAGTATGTTTGAAGGATATAAAGTGGATTTGAGTCAGTGAAATGGATCCTATAGGCCAAAGGGTGCTGATGCTCACAAGGTGGAAGATTACGTTGTAACAGATGCCCCCTAATGTGTGAGGTCAGAGACTGATGCTACGATGGCCGAAATACATTATAAAAATCAGAAGTGGAGTGATGGAAACACAAGTGGAAGGAGCAACTCACTTGTCATAATACAATAGTATCCCTGAATACATGTTGGTATAGTACAACAATATGATACAATGGCCATGAATAGGCAGTACATAATGGATATATGTCATAAGTGAACATATCCATGATCCCTCTACAGTAAGATATGGTCTCCTGCTGAAAAGGAGACAATAGGTGCAAACTGGAGGTACAAACTGCTGATATCTGAGAGGTGATATCTCATATGTAAAGTCAAGGTCATAGGTAGCATACTGAATGCCACTATCGCCTGGGGTCTTCTACACAAGTCTTCGATGGTACAAGTCCCATGAAGTGAATAAAGGATTTGGGGTCGAACCTGATGTGACATCGTCTGATTACCGGTCAATGATGTATACCATTAATAGACGTGAGATGACCCACCAATAATGAAAATGGGCATCAAGGCACAGAGCACAATCATTGGAGTGTGAATAAATGAGTTGAAGTCGAACACTAGGATGAATCTATCGATCAGGGGACATTGATGTATTCCCAAAACTGTCGATGGCGAGAGAACCTGCCACTAATGACTGCAAGCCTCAAGGTACTCAACCGAACTCTAAGCCTCAAGTCCCAGAATAAATGGGTTGAAGTCGACGGAACGAGACTCGCTGGAAGGAGGGCATTAATGCATCCCCCATCAACCAGCACGAGGTACCATCTTATGCTAAACGATTTGGAAGATCTCAGGTGAAACAGACTGACTCAATTAGGATGGCCGACATGCAATAGTCAAGAGATCTGAGGAGTGGCCGACTCTGGTTTCAGGACTTCTTTTGAAAAAGAGCATGAGCAGATGGATAGACGTAGGAAGCATAGACTTGATATAGACTATGAGATGCAGGAGGCATCACAAAGGGCTCCATAATGACTGGAAGATTAACCAATCGGTGGAGAAATTGAGAAACAAGTACAGCTCCTAAGGTCCAACTATAGTCCCGACTCATAGTGTATGGAGTGGAATGAGTGCTCTATTCAAAGGCAACACAACAGCTGCCAACAACAAGTAGTAATCATAATCCCGTCTGGCTTTTTGGAATATTTGATTTTTTGGTCTTTTTCATATTTGGAGAAAGCTTGAAAAAGAATAAAATTGCTTATAGTACAACAAGTGAGGGAACGAGTGTCAAATAGCGAGCAGACTAGTCCCAAGTAGTGGAACATACCTATGATCAATGCAAGGAAGCATATGCAGGATGTGGACACTCGGGGGTTGTTCCCTCAGGGTTAAAAAGGTGATCAAATTGTGGAGGAAATGGAAGCTCTGCAAGGCTCGACAGGGAAAAGTGCTCAGGCACCAAGCTAATAACTGAGTAAGCGGGAGCTGACACAAGGCTCAAGTGGAAATCAAGACGATGCAATGCAATCACAATATGATATAAATGAGGGGAGTCCTTAAGGGAGATGGCCAGCATAAGACAAAGTAGAGTATGAGTCTTTATCGCAATGTTATGGCGTAACTACAAAGGACTCCCAATCCTAAGGACAAACAACGACATGGGTTCCAGAATGCACAAAGGGGATCTAAATAGGGTGCCCATGTTCGGAAAAAGCCCTACCGCCACATAACGACACTTCTATAGCAGTGTGAAGGTTCTGTGTCGGTTATGAAGCGGGGTCGCACCTAGGGTTTGTGAAAATGGTCAAAAGGTCAAATGCATACTGCATGTGGAAATGGCATTTAACCTATATGCCGGGTGTGAAACGTACCTGCCGTAGGTGTGAAATGGTCCAAAACATCTTTCACCGAAGAAATCTGATTAAAAATTCTACTCCATGACATTATATTAGTCCATAATGGCATCAAACGGTAAAAACTATAGACAAGTGGGTCCTGAAAATTATAAATAGTAATAAAAATTTACAATTTACAATTCATTTTTACTATTCACCCATTTGGAGCTTTGTGGTTAGTTTTCACCTTGAAGTTCAACTGCCGATTCTGGGAGTTACAAGCGTTCGTTCATCGAACCGTCCGGAGCAGGTTGGTAGTTTCATGCATACCTTTAATTTCATTGCATTCATTTTAGTTTTCAACAGTGGGATTTTTAGTTTGGCCAAGCCCTAAATGGCTTCGGCGTTACCCGCGGGCTATTACTGTGTGGGTCGCGGGTAGGGAACGATACTCGCAGTCAACGCATAGGTTGACCGCGGGCACCCGCCCCTGTATACAAATTAGCCCGCGGGTACGGCCGTGAAGTTGATTTTGCAAAGAAAATTGACTAAAATCCTTGTTTTTTCTCACTCCAGGATGGTTCTAGAGTGGAGGGAGAGGGAGCATGACCAAGTAGATGAGGCCATGCGCAACGATGTGCAAGCACAACAAGCATTGCAAGCATGTGGGTTGTACAAATTCTGGAGTATAGGGGGTTTGAGGGCCCAAAACCTACTACTCCGCCGCTTGATAGATTATTGGGATGTTGATGCACAGAACTTCAATATCAATGGGCAAATCCTCACACTGGAAGTGGAAGACATCTACTTCATTACCAGTTTGTCCCGTTGAGGTGAGGTGGCCAGTCTTCGGTCTCGTACTGTGGGTGGTGGGATCACCGTCCTTGATTACATAGAGCAGTATTGTCCTGCAAACACACGAACGGTGGGAAGTCAGGTTCCAATCAATGCCATAGAAAATCTGAGCATGAAGATCATTGTGGCTACCTTAGTGCGAATAATGGGTTCAAAAGCTCTACACCAGGCATCCAGGCCAGTGATGTTCTATGCATCACTATGAATGCAACCTATAGTATTTGATTGGTGTACCACACTACTGGGGTCTATGAAGACCCAACTGACAGAATGCAAAGAAGGGAAGGCCAAAAAATTCGGGTATGGCAGTATCATGTGCTGCTTCTTCTTTGAGAGAGTTTCGGGGCTTAGTCCGAGGGTGGATGTCCCTCCTCATAGTCTCCACGATTCAGCCCTGACCCGGTGGGCTGAGATCTTGACACGACAGGGTGGTGGCCGTCTGGTGTCACCATATACTGAGGAGTTCTTCCACTGGTGGGACCGACAGGTCATTGCCATAGAGGACTATCCCTATGTAGGGATAGACTTCCACCAGGATCGGGACATGCCACTCCCACCAGACGCAGCGTTCGGAGACATTGATGAGTACTCTTTTTAAATTTTTGTTATTAAATTTTTATGGATTTTTTATTATAGATGTGAATGCAAAAATATTTTTGGTGGTAGTATTAAATGCTAATGGTTGACTGTTTGCTCGCAGACAAGGGCCCAGTGAGACCCGATGGCTTCCCGAGACATGGTCGCCGGGGTAGGGGTGATGAGGTAGGTGGTGCTGCAGCAGAGCGCACTCTACAAACCTTGCGGTGCAACCTATCACGGATGGTTTCCAGGGTTCCACAGATAGAGGTGGCGCGACTACCTGAGGCCATGCAGTGCCAAGTAGTGGGGGTTCCGGGTGACTGGGTGTGGTTACTGCAGCGGGTAGCCAATGCAGTTCATTATTTCTATGAGACACATCTTGTCGGGGTGGCAGCTAGGCCTCCTTGTAGGGAGTAGATATCCCAGGATCTCATTTTTGTATCGATATGTATATTTTTGAGGGCTACGGGCTCCAGTTTTGTATGACACTACCATTTTTTGACATATTTATATATAAGCTATGGTTCTCCGGTTCTATGATATGTGTGTATGTACAAATGTATGAATGTCTCTTTTGTTTGTGTGCTTCATTATGAATGTGATAAATGCCAATCTAATACATAGTTAGTGTATGCATCAGATATATGATTAAGACTTCTCGGAACATGAATGTATGTAATTGAAACAAAATGTCTCCCAAAGAATCTTACCCTTAGGAATTTCTATAGTAGTGTAGGGTCTTGCACACGGTACTGCCCATTCAACTGAGACACAACTAGTTGTGAATCCAAGTGGACCTCTAAAGATTGGACACCATGTGAAATAGCATCCCGAAGTAGTTCAATGATGACACTATACTTAGCCACATTGTTAGATGTAGAACTGAGACAAGAACCTCCTGAGGACACAACTAGGTGGTCAGGTGAGAAAATAACCCAGGCAATAGAAGCAAGCTGCTGTGTATGCCGGCTAGCACCATCCGTGAAACCTAAGAATGTAGGAGATCTCGCTGACATCTGTCAATCAAACAGAAGCTAATCAGCAGACCCGAAAACCAAAAAGCAAGCTAAACTATGTACAGAAACAACTATACAATAGTATACAAAAGTATCAGCCTGAACCAGAGGTTCAAGCATAATATCGCTTAAGATAGAGCCCATTTCTAGGCTCCTTCAAGATAGTCCCCTCATAGTCTTCTAATTCATAGGCTCCTTTTTCCAGGACATGCCTCATGATGTAAGGACTGTGTCACATGGGGTTGAACTTGCTTGCCCCCAGGGGTTCTTTAGCTTGGTCATATAAGAGTACCAAGTCACCTTCCGCATACTACCGGGGATGGAAAGACCTATCATATTGAGCCTTGACACGATGTTTGTTGGCATCTATGACCACAGCGGCATCTCGACGTTGCTCGTCAAGTTGCTCAAGGTGGATTAAATGTTGCTCAATACCTGTTGTATCAGGGAGGAGATCTATGGCCAGTTTAAGCGAAGGGATTTCACATTCAATCGGTAAAAGTGACTCCACACCATGAACTAGCTGGAATGGTGAGAATTCGGTGGCAGTCTTGACTGCGGTTCGATATGTCCACAAAGCAGGATATAACATGATGTGCCAATTGTTCTTGATTTGTTGGATGGTACGTTGGAGAATGGTCTTCAAAGATTTATTAACTGCTCCAACTTGACCATTCGCTTGGGGATAGTAGGAAGACGAGTGTTCTTGATGAAACCCAAGCTTGAGAGACAAATCCTCCATCATCTTGTTTTGAAATTGACTGCCATGGTCAGTGACAATCTATTTCGGAATACCGAAACGAGTGATAATTTGATTGAACATGAAATGGGCTGCAGTAGCACCGTCGGCTTTTACGGTAGGCATGGCCTCAGCCCATTTGGAAAAATAGTCCACGGCCACTATGATATGGTGATGCCCCCCAGTCGAAGCTGGTTTGCAATCCATGAAGTCCACCCCCAACTTAGTGAAGGGATCGACGGTGGCGACCGGATGAGGGGGTGCTGGATGAGAGTGTATATTTCGAGAGAACACCTGGCAAGGGTGGCATCTCTTCACAGCTTTAACACAATCCTTAAAGATTGAAGGCCAAAAGTAACCAGCTCGCATAATATGCTGGGCTGTAGCAAGCCCGGATAAGTGACCGCCACACGCCCCTGCATGGAAATCATTAAGCACCCGCTCTGCTTCTTCGTGAGTTAAGCAACGTCGGAGAATAGAATCCTTTCCTCGGCGATACAAAGTGTCACCGGCAATGGTATAGTCTTTAGCGTGATGTTTCACACATCGTCGCTCGTCTCGTGAATAATGCGGAGGAAACTTCAAAGTTTGGAGATATACAATGACATCCCCATACCAAGGGTCTTCGGATGAGATAAGAAATAAGTGCTCATCCACAAAGGAATCTTCATGAATGACATCCTCATCAAGTCTCAGGAGGTCCGACATAAGCTCAACAAACACTAACAATTTCACCAATTTCGCCAAAGCAAAATCGAGATCGAACTCCTGAAGGATCACAATCCATTTATTATACGTCCCCCCCATAAGGCATCATGATAGCACGAACTAAAATGGATTGATGTGAGCTAAAACTGTGGTTGTTCTAAGAAAAATGTAATGTCGTAACCACTGGACTGCATGGACAGTCGTAAGCGCCAGCTTTTCCACATGAGTATATCTTAGCTCAGCATCTACTAGATTTCGAATGAGGTAATAGATAACATGCTCGATGAGCACGTCATCAACCTGAACCAAGACCATGCCAATCATCTCTTGAGATGCGGCCACATAAAGGATAAAATCTCGTGCGAAGTCTGGTGGACTAAGCACAGGGGCCGATACCAAATCTTTTTTAAGGGTGTCGAAATACTGCTGGGCTCGGTCATCCTAGATAAAAGGTGTGTCTTTCTTCAATAAGCGCGTGAAACCTTTGGTAAGATTAGCATAATTGACTACAAATTGACGCAGAAAAGTAGCTCTCCCTTGGAGGCTTTGAAGTTGTAACAAGTTGCGCGGAGGAGGCAACTGAAGTATTGCCTCAACTTTTAGAGGATCGACTCTAATACCGTCTTTTGAAACTATGAAGCCTAGAAGGCGACCAGTCCTTACAGCGAAGATGCATTTATTGGGATTCAATCGAATTTTGTAGTGTATACATCATTCGAGAATCATATGGAGGTGCTTGGGGTGGTCTTCTCTCTTGCGAGAATGGCCAGCAAGATCATCCAAGAAAACCTCCATAATCTTCTTAAGATCGTGAAAGGCGTAGGTCATGGCTCGCTGAAACATAGCTCCAGCGTTTTTAAGGCCGAAGGGCATTTTTCGATATGCAAAATTTGCCCATGGACAAATGAATGTCGTCTTATGTTGGTCCTCGGGTTTGATTTGAATCTAGTTATATCTTGAGAAGCCATCCATGAATGAAAAAATCTCACTTCCCGCATAAGCATCCAAGATCTGATCAATGAATGGCGTGGGGAAATTGTCTTTCGGACATGCGTGGTTCAAATCTCTAAAATTGGTGCATACGCGGATCATTCCCTGCTTCTTATCGACAAGAACGGGGTTTGACACTCATTCGGTAAGGGGAACGGGGTAGATGAAACTAGCTTTGAGCAGTTTCTCCACCTCTGCCTTGATAGCGACTGCCTTCCTAGGGTTCATAGCACGTAAGAGTTGTCGAACCAGTTTAGCATTAGGATACGTTCTAATCTCATGTTCAACAATGAGGGGGTCTATTCCTGGCATCTCCTCATATGACCAGGCGAATGCTTCCCGAAGTTCTGTAAACAATTCAGTGTAAATAGCAATCTCCTCAGGAGTGCAATCGTCACCGATATAGACATTCTCCACCTTTTCGGGAGTACGAGAGATGTTGATCGACATGGTTGGGGAAATATTGGCCATATTCCCCTCTGCAAAAACATCATGCGGCTCCAAAAGAGCCACAGGGTGACCAACCATCTCTGCTAGAGTCATCCTAAACTCTTCTTGCTCAGCGAGCTCGAGGTTGGGAAGGAAATAAGAGATATGATGCATATCCTCCCAAGGCCTCTCACTACCACACATGGCCTCCATAATAGCTTCATCAGATGGCAAAGTATCATCAAGGAAGTTGTGTGAACAAGATGAGTTGGCTGTCGAAAATGGCAGCGTAATGGGATCTTCTTCGACTGTCTGAGAAGAAGAGAGATCTGGTTCTGTAGTAGCTTGTTGGATATGCTCATAAGCAAGCTCAGCTACAGACAATGGCACAAACATCCTGACATGCATAATGTCTCAAGACGTAGAACTCGTGGACGGTAAAGTCCATGGATCAGTACAATAGAAAGTCCGGAATGACATACTATGCAAAGGAGGAGGCGCATTATTGGAAATGGTTCCGATGAAGTTCACAGGTGCAGGAAAACTATAAGTTCCCATCAGTGAAGGGTACATACCAACACCTATGTTCCTAGTTGCCGGCTGAGAATCAGTAACTTGCGGGACTATCGATCTCGTGGATGCCATGGAAGGAGTGTTAATGAAATCCAGCTGATCGATGGTCACAATCTTTCCTTCATGGGGAAAGCAGATAACTCTGAATACAGTGGACGTGACAACCTTCATAGTGTACATCCAATTCCGACCCAGTAATAGGTTGTAGTCGATGGGTGCATCAACCACTTAGACTTCAATAGGCACAGACTTGCCTCCCAAGTAGACAACAAGCGAAGGGATAATTCCATGCGGCTTAAATGACCAACCGTCGAATGCAGTGAGCGTGGTTCTAGACGTGAGTAGAGGAGGAGAGCCAAGATCTTTCCAACAAGTTAACGTCATTACAGACGCGGAAGCACCTTCGTCAACCATAGTACGTTTGACAAAACTCTGAAGGCACACAACCTGGATTTGAAAAGCCACGTGGTAAGGTAAGCAAGGTTGAACATCAGTAGTATCGATCTTGATAACACTAGGATTTCCCCCATCCTAAACTCCTAATGCACTCAAAAGGGCATGCTTTTGAGAGGGACAGGCCTGCAAAACTTCAAGATCCAACATGGGACATGGAGTTTGGCCCAAATCTTCTACAATGGAGTAGTTATGGGTGGCTCGAGCATTAGGATTATGCGTAGAGTGCTTGAGAACACCTTTCGGTATCCGTGGCATATTAGAGGGCTTCTCGATATGCAAGGAATTGTCAAGAGGAGGGGGAGGCTCACTCCCCATATTAGGTTGTGGTGCACCATAATCGCGTTGATGAGTTGCAACACTAACCTCCGATTGAACCATATTCACACATCCATAACCACTAGTATTGGAAGAAGACGTTGCCATTTCAGTAGGTTCGTAACCAGTGGTGGGAGCATGCGAAGCCATGTTTTAATGATGAGGAAGGGGATCCTTTAACATAGCTGGGCTCTATGCCAAATGCTTCGATGCTTCTTCGATTCGAGGACATAAGTGAGTTAGATGATCTTCCCCACAGAGCTTGCAAGGGAACTTCACCTTACGCCTAGGTTTACAGTCCTCACCAGCATTTACGCCTTCCCGAGGAGGGTTGGAATGCTCTTTACGAGGGGTATTTTGATTTCTATTATTGTTATTCCCATTGTTTCCACCTCTACAGTTGTTTCTCCCCTTTTTCTTACCACTAGGTTGCTGGTTACCTGATGGTTTCGTTGATTGCACATTGTGTACATCAGACGACGGGGTGGAAGTGGACAAGGTGTGAACCTGTCCGGGAGTAGACAGGTTTAGCGACAAATTTTGCATTTTATTAGCTACCAAGTCTATAGGGCGAGTGCTTGCGAATCCCACGATGCCATCGGCATGTGGTCCTGGAACTAACATGGGCTCATGTCATGTTCTCGGTGCATCAGGAATAATGTCGTATAAAATGCCAGACTGAGAGTATAGTAGGTATAACTGCTAGACTTTCAAGATGGCTTGTTCCTCAGTCACAATGTCGAACATCGAAACATCCTTAGCAATGTATGGGAGTAGATACTTGAGGAACCATTCCAACAGAAACTCTGGAGGAATGTTGGATTTCACTAATCTCTTCTGTCGGCGCCACTCTTGAATGTGGTTAGAAATATGTGTGGCCTTATTATGATGGAGGGTAGACAACAGTTCAGTACCAGTATCAAAATGAACCACCAACTGGAAATGGTCTAAGAAAACCAAAGCAATCTCGTTGAATCCCCTATAGGTGCTCCCAAGAAACTCCACATACCACTTCACAGCTGCCCCCGTGAGGGTGCGTTGAAATAGTTGTAATCTAACAGAATCGTGAGTCAACGAGTTGGAGGAGCACCAAAGGTGAAACTTTGTGACATGATCACCCAGATCCTCAGCACCTTTCCCCTCAAACTTAGGAATGTCCGAAGGGATCTTGGTAGGGACCGGGGGCCAATTAGGTTCGTGACACACAGGATCATTCGTGAGCTTTGAAAGATCCAGAATATTCAAACATGCAAGGAACGGGAGCTGCGGCTGGAAAGCTTGATTATAAGCTCCCATAAAAGGTTGGTTGAATGGAACCGAATTATAAGGTGGACCAAAATCTTGACCATGAGCATTAAACTGCTGATAATGAGGACCTGACGAACCATAAGCTTGACCATGGCCATAAGGTTGATAACCTCCTCCGACCTGACCCGTATGAGTGTAAGCAGGTATATAAGTGTTTTGGGCACCGTATTGAGGTGGGTTGAATTGGTGGCCAGCACCAACCGTGTTGTAGTAAGGGTTGCCACCATAAGTATGGGGCATATTCGTACTATTCATAGTGGGAACCGAGTTGTAATGACCATAATGGTGAGGTATGTTCCCACCCCCAGCATTAGGATTAGCATGAGTAGTCGTGTGGTGACGCAAAGTATGAGAAGTATTCCCAACCCCAACGTTGGTGTTACTAGTAGCAAGAATGGTGGCGTTATGACCATGAAGATAAGATATATTCCCACCTCCTACATTAGTATTACTAGTAGCGGTGGTGGATGCAAAAGTGTGCGGTATATTTCCATCCCCGTGGTTAGGAGGAGCATTAACGTTCGCGAAAGTGGTCCTGGGTTGACGGGTATCGATATGTGTGTTAGGTGGTGGATGGTGAGTCATGTTTCGAATAGTGTTCCTATTAGGTTGGATAGCCCTAGGAGGCGGTCGTCTTCCAACATTAGCTTTGTCAAGAGGAACACAACTGGTCCCCATACTATGTGTGTGAGTGGACAACATGGTGCCCCCGGCGAGGGTATTGCCCCCAGTGGGTGCAGTGTTGCTAACACCATGAATGGCGCCAGCATGGCTACCAAAAGTAGTGGAAGGATCAACTGTGGTGTAATCCGGCATACCATATGAGAATGCGGTAGGGTTGACCGTAGGGCCTGTATCATCATGGACCTCTGGCATCCCGTATAAATAATTATGTGGATATGAAGGATCGAACGGGTCGTCCTTGGGTGGATCCGAACCAAACAAACCAGGTTGGGTCTCAGGTGGATCACCTCCCCATGCCTCGCGAGGAGTAGGGGTGTCTGAAGTGTGCTCAACTATACCCGATGGACTAGTAGGGATTTCTCCTATGTCAGAGTGTGCAACGGTCATGACGTCTTGGATGTATGTCTTGCAAGAATTCAAAGACTCGAAGGGAGCCCACTGGCGTCCTCTAGCAACGCGGCGTGAAAGTTCGGCAGGATGCAAACCAGCCAACCGACGGGATCGGCGGAGAGTAGGACTCCGCGCCACGATATCTTCGGAGAGAATATAAAATCAAAACGTCCCCTAAAGGCCAACTATCGATCAAAAACAGTAAATCAAAAGCACACACCTAGAGAAACTATAGCCAAGAGCAGACAAACAGAGTGGCTAAATGAGCTCCCGACACTAGAGCAGGTATGTCTAGCCTAGGAGAGGCTTGAGACTCCCAAAATGTAGCCGGAGGTAACAGAATCAGTTATAGAGACACCTAGGCTTCATTGCGTGCAAAGGGCCATAACCCTCGGCAATAAACAATTGTGCTGTCCAATCCCTATCTGACTCAGGACACAAACAGCATAACCACTGCAAGTACCCTATGCGATACCTAGGAAAGGAAATTATGGTCACCGCAATATAACCAATGCTCAGGGGGGAAATCGCAGGTGGGATCCGTCGTATGGGCAGGGTAGCTAAGCTCGAAACTCAATGAGGGTCAAATCCCCCAAGAGTCCCCAGATACAAACAAATCCTGGAAATATCTCCCATGTTCAGCTGGTATCAGAGGGATATCTCCTGAACCAACCTCCCATGACCTCGTGATTAACTCTGGTTTGAGTAGAGCTTCCTGAGAACACCATTATATACCATGGATTCCTCCACTCCCTGGTCAGACACCTAATGTTTTGTCTAGTAGTCTTGGATTGTTAACTCACAATGATTTATTCCAAGACTCTAAACCTATGCTAGTTGGTGTACCCTATAAATAAAATCGGTCT
Source organism: Larix kaempferi (assembly GCA_027924585.1). Classification (NCBI taxonomy): domain Eukaryota; kingdom Viridiplantae; phylum Streptophyta; class Pinopsida; order Pinales; family Pinaceae; genus Larix; species Larix kaempferi. Next base: position 27,245 of record BSBM01001618.1, read on the forward strand.
AATCAATTTTAATATTGAGCGTTAATTTTAGTGGCCGTGGTTACTCAAGGGATATGGTCATGAAACTAGTGATGTGTATGACTCAATAGTATGCAAAATCTTCAAATCATAGACTCATGTATCCAATAAAACAATGTCACTAACATGCAAAATCAACCCAACGGTTTCGAAATAAAAATGCAATCCTTTTATATTTTCGATGCACAAGCAAAACCTAAATGAATGCAGCAAGCACTCAATGCAAGATGCAGTACATGGAAGTAAATTTTGTTTTTTTTTGTATTTTCTCTTATAAGCAAAAGGAAAATGCAAAACTATATGTTTTTTTTGTATTTTTCAATATAAGGAAATGAAAAATGCAAGCAAAATCCTACTATCTAGTCACTGATATGCCAAGGAGATCACTAGGAAAACCCAGTAGACACCAAATAGTAAGACTCAGCCAAAGGAATGAACTCAAAAGGAAAAAACCAACAAGGCTAAATCCAAAGATGGGTAAAGAACCAACAAGGCTCAACCAAGAGAAGAGAAGAGTTCTGGTCACAACCAAGGCATGGAACAGTCAAGAAACAGGCCAACAAAGACTCAGGATCATCCAAAGCCAACCCAGTAACAACCAAAAGCCATAAATCAACCAAAGCCCGAGTTGTACGCTACTGTCGAAGGAAAACCTGCGGGTACCCGTGAGCAGTAGAGTAAACAAAGGCGGGTGTACGCGGGTAGAGTAAAGGTAGCCCGCGAGTAAGGAAAGGAAAATGGGAAAATAAAGAGTCCAATGGCTTAGAAAAAGCAAGTTTTCTATGGTGTATCTCAACGGCCAATCAGTGACACAGAACTTCGACAAACAACAACTCTAATTAAGGACTAATGATCAAAAATCCCCAAACATGGATGTTTTCCCCAGCGGAGTCGCCATTTCTGTGTTGGAGAAAACTCACTATGGCTTGGGGTAGACCACTACAGACAGCTGACTACCAGAAATTAACTCAATTCTCAGAACTATGCTATTATAAATGACAATGCTAAGATAATGGAGAATGTAACCAAACTCGATCCAAATGTTTGATGTAGATCCCCGTTGGAGCTTTCAATCCGTGCACTTGAATCTACAAATTAGTCTTGACATCCAATATACAACAAGTACATATAATATATAAACGACATTAACAACATCAATAGCAATGGTCCATGATATTATAAGTAAATGCAACCCAATGTAGAATAAACAACATTCACAACATTAATGGATGAGAATATGAGTATTTCTATTAATAAACAAGAAGAAGTACAATGTGATACGACCTCTTGCCGACAACCAATCTGAACCAAGATCTGGATCAATCCACTTGTGCCTCCACCACTTCAATCCTCCATGAATGGCAAACTCAAACTATGGTAGGAGTTTGGAAGGTGAACATAAGGGGTTCACAACTACAAGGATCAATGCGTGTAGACTCAAGATAGGGCAAAAATCCACTAGAGTTCTCTTGCTCTTCTTTCTCCTCCCGTCCATAAGCCATACGTGCTCAATATATAGTCCTCCCAAAGGTAAGTGAAAGGACACATCGAGGCGTTTCTTGGGAAAATGGAGGGTCAAAGGTCACCCAATAACCGCTTTTTGGGAGTAAAAAGTAATAAACTAGTGATTTTTACCATTTTATATGCTACCTGCGGGCTATAGTGATGTAACTCGCGGGTACGCCCGCTGTAATGATGCAGCAAGCGTATAAGGGAAAAAATGAGGAAATAGTATGTCTAAAGGATATAAAGTGGATCTGAGTCAGTGAAATGGATCCTATAGGACAAAGGGTGCTGATGCTCACAAGGTGGAAGATTACGTTGTAACACACAAGATTGGCTACTTTTGTTCATTGTCACTCTTATATTTCATTCTTCACATGGATAATTTTGGTAGACCCTAACACAAGCAATTTAAACATTTAAATTTCTGCTCACTTCAACAATTATGAAAGCACATGATGATGCTCAACCTTCCTCTCATTTCTTACTAAGATGGTGTTTATCCAAAGGGTATTTGTTATATTTTATACTTTTAATCAATATTTATCTAGGATCTTACTGAAAGAATAACATGCAAAACATAACACATTAGACACAAAGAATTTCCTCTGGGAAACCATAAAGGAGAAAACCCCGCAACTTCCTCAGAGATAGAATCGTCACCAATACAATATCACAAAAGTAAAACCCCAAAACAAAGATGGTCTTCTGCAACTCCTCTTCTTTTCCTCCTATGCGAACTTGTCCTCTCTCTCACTAATGTGAACTTGTGAGTGACTGTGTTGTCCAAATGAGAGTGCTCCACCCTCTATTTATACTTTATCTTTCACTTGACCTTTTCACTTACTAGGCCGGCCCCAGTTGTACCTGACTGGGATGACTTCTCTAGGGGACTCAATAACCCTAATCTAACTGACTCTAGGGGGAACTATTGCCCGGACTTACAAAGGAGGATTTACCTCAATGACTTTACATGACCAAATGTAATAATGACATCCCCAACCAGAGGAATAAACATCTCCGTCGGAGGTACAAATAAAATACAATAATAATAACAATATAAAATACAAGTGAATATCTTCCAAAGTTACAATTACATAAACACTCCCTCTTAGCTAGGAATGTATTCTATTGACATAGTCATCAACAAATATGGACACAAGTCTTCGTCACTGGATCATCAATGTTGGAACATCATCATAAACACTAGAACATCATTGTCGCTGTTGTTGCAATCCTCATCATGTCCATCATCGATTGGTGATATATCTTGAATCTACTTGTCATAGGAAGTTCTACAAAGCCATCCCTTTTTCATGCTGGATGTAGGCCTAGCCACAATGTAGGTATTCATCATCTCTATGAGAAATCCATCAAGTAGGTATAGCTCAGGACCAGTCATTACATTTCCACTGCAAACACATGTGCCTCCTACTGTCACCTCATCGTCTTCAGATCTTCTTATCATCAAATGGAGCACAGCCCAAATGCACATCACATGTCCCACAACGGTCAGCCCGTGTCTACCAGCATGGGAAGCACAAACCTACCACCATTCTAGAATCTGCCTAGGCGCACACACAGTGTCTTATGACCGGTGGAAATCTACAGTATGGGAGGCACAAACCTACCACCATACGAGAACCCATCTACCAACATGCAAGGAATCTCCTACCAGCATGTGACACACATCACTTACATCAATCGACATGGGAGTAATTTCCTACCACCATTTGGGAAAGGCTTAGCCCTTACATATACCAACATCGGAGGCACGAACCTACCACCATGCGAGAATGGCTCGGCCCTTACATCTACCAACATAGGAGGCACAAACCTACCAATATGCGAGAATGGCCCGACCCTTACATCTACAAACATAGGAGGCACTAACCTACCACTATGCAAGAATGGCCCATGTGCATCTGCGTCTTCCAGACTCATCATTTCCTCTTGGAAGGAATCTCGATCTGGAGAACACCAAGCTTCTCTCTGAAGTACTCGAACTTCACTCTGGCTAGCGGCTTGGTCAACCCATCGACTATCTGCTCATTCGTTGCAACATACTGGAGCTTCACTGCTCCTCTTTGCACCATATCCCTGATATAGTGATACTTGATCTCAATATGCTTCGACTTTTCATGGAACACTGAGTTCTCGAACAACTTCGAACAAATCTGGTTTTCACAGAATATACAAGTCGCCTCTAACTAGAGATCAAACAAATCAGACATTAGCTTCCTAATCCATACTGCCTCACAACTAGCTGAACAAGTTGCAACATACTCTTCTTCGCCTGTACTCATTGCCAAGCACAACTGCTTCCTGCTAAACCAGGAGATAATACCGAATCCCATACTGAAGCAACATCCTGAAGCGCTCTTTCTATTTGTGGCACTTCTTTCCCAATCCAAATCAACATAACCCTGTAGGTTAATATTCTGATTCGTGTCATACTTGAGCCCATAATCAACTGTACCCTTTAGGTACCTCAATATATGCTTTTCAGCAACCAGGTGAACTTGTCTAAGATCCATCAGGAACTGGCTCAATGTGTTCACAACAAAGCATATGTATGGTCTCGTGTTCGTCAGGTACATCAATGACCCAATCATCTGATGATACATCATGGCATCAACTGAATTTGATGAAGCATCACATAGTAGCTTCAAGTTCGATGCCATATGTGTGGCCATAGCCTTGCAGTCCATCATTCCAAACCTCTTCAGAATCTCTACTGCATACTTTCCTTGTCCAAGGAAGATTCCATCCACACTCTGCCACACCTCCATGCCTAGGAAATAGTGCATCATACCCAGGTCCTTCATCTCGAACTCTGCGAAAAGTTTCCTCTTCGTATCTGCAATGAGCCCATCCTCTCCTATTACAAACAAGTCATCTACATAAAGTAGAAGTATCACTGGATTTCCCACTTGAACCTTGTAGTAAAGGATGGAATCTGCTTTACTCTTGGTAATTCCCAAGCTCATCAGGAAACTATCCATCCCGCAATACCACGTCCTGGGTGCTTGTTTTAATACATACAAGGCCTTCTTCAATTTGCACACATGAGTCTGCATGTCATGTGTCTCAAATATGAGTGGCTTCTCCACATACACTTCCTCCTCTACTACACCATTCAAGAACGTTGTCTTGACATCCATATGGTGTACCTTCCATTTCATCACTGCAGCCAATGCAAGTATTGATCTGATGGAAGTGTATCTAGATACGGGTGAAAATGTCTCCTCATAATCTATGCCTTCCTTCTGGGAGAAACCATGTGCTACAAACCTTGCCTTGTGTTTCTCTATGCTTCCATCTGCAGCATGATTGATCTTGTAGATCCACTTAGAAGTCACAACAGACTTCCTTTCTGGTCTCGGAACTACCTCCCAGACATCATTCTTCATGATCGACCGGTACTCCTCGATCATGGCATCCTTCCATTCTTTCCTCTCTACCACTTCCTCATAATTATCATGTTCTTTGTCAATGATCTCGCACAATAGGGATACATAGCTGGAGTATGGCCTAGGTCTCTTGCTTTCTTTGTGCATCCCCTCTGGAGCATTATACTTCTCTGCATCTTGTATTGCCTCTCATACCCATGCTGGCTTCCTCTTGTGGGAGTTCTTCTCATGAGGTAGATCTACAGGTTCATGTGATTCTTCCATCTCGCCGTCTTCGTGATCTTCAAGAATCGCTTCTTCCATTACTGCATCTCCAATCCTGGGAACTTCAGGTTCTTCAGTGTCTTCAACATGTAACTTTCTGGATTTGTTGTAGGCCGAGTCTTCATCAAATGTCACATCTCTATTGATGTCAATCTTCTTGAATCTTAGGAAGTATATTAGGTAGGCCTTCGAGCTTTCACTGTATCCTACGAATATACCCTTCTTTCCTGAAGGATCTAGCTTCATTGTCTTCTCCTTTAGAATGCGTATGTACACTAGGTAGACAAATATCCTGAGATGGTTGACTTCTAGTTTCTCGCAGGAGAATACTTCTTTTGGAGTATTGATTTCTAGTAATCTATGAGGAGTACGATTCTGTACATACACAACTGTCCTCGCGGCTTCTTCCCATAAGTGCATCGGAAGATCCTGGTCATGAAGCATTTCTCTTGCTACTTCCATTATTGTTCTATTCTTTCTTTCTGCAACGCCATTCTGTTGTGGATTGTATGGAGTGGTCAACTCCCTCTTAATCCCACATTATCTGCATAGGTTCTTGATATCTTACGAGGTGAACTCTCCGGCAGTATCTGATCGAAAGGTATTTATTCTTTTCTCTGTGTGGTTCTCGATCAAGGCTTTGAATTCCTTGAACTTGTTGAATACTTCATCTTTACTTTTCAAGAAATATATCCAAGTCTTATGAAAAAATTCATCAATAAATGAAACATAATATACATACCCACTCAATGAACTGGATGACATAGGACCGCATACATCGGAGTGGATTATTTCCAATATTCCTTTTGCTTTGCTCTCGCTACTTGGAAATGCCTTCTTCACATTCTTTCCCTTCGCACATCCTTTGAAAACTCCTTCATGCTTCGACTGGATTTCTGGAAGTCCTTCAACTGCTTTGCTTTCAATGGGTAGTTCTCTATAGTGCACATGTGCAAGCCTTCTATGCCATAATTCACTTGGCTCCATGGATTCATGGACCAAGGCTTGTTTAGGATGGCCCTTCAATTTGTACAAACCTCCCTCTTGCAATTATTCCTTCTAGAGTGTGTTGTGAGAGCTTGATCATCGTTTTCTCCCATCTTCTCTTCTTGAGCCACAAGTCGAGCTTCTTCTTGTGAGCATTCTTCCCATAGTCTACTGAATGTGATTAATTTATTTCTAGCACAAATCCCCTTAATGAAAGAGTCCCATGATCTAGGGAGACCATTCAAGGTGGTCATCACAATTTCTCCATCTTCTATATTTTCTCCCATAACTTCAAGTTGCTCCTTGATCCGAGAGACCCTTGTAAAATAAGACTGCATGGTCTCTGCATTTTTGTATCTTCACATTATTCAACTGGTTCCTCAAGTTCATATTCTGATTTATATTCTTCCCTTCAAATAGCTTGGTCAAGGCATCAAACATCTCTTTAGGTGTCTTCAAAGATGACACATGTGGGATGAGATGATCCTTAATAGAATCTGCAATGATCCTCTTGGCCTTAACCAAGTTCTTCGTGTAAGGATTTATCCTCATCTCCCTTTGGTGCTAGAGCCTCTTCATTCACATATGTGTCCAATTCATTATCTCCAAGGACAAGTGAAATCCTATACTTCCATGCTCGGAAGTTATCAGCCCCTTCAAGCTTATCCTAAAGCTTGGTGTGGTGAGACATCTTTAATGAGAACTTCAAATGGAAATAACAAAGCTTTTATGTCTTACCACATTTAGATGCCCAAATTGGTTCTGAAGTTGGCTGGCCCTAGGTTTTTTCAAAGAAACCCTATTTTTCCAAACTTGGAATTTGGAACTTCTGATTGGACAGATAGATGCACCTCCTCAAGGCAATTTTCCGAATCTACTCATCCTTCCAAATCAGTGAACTGAAACCCAAATATATGATGCCCTAGTTTTCCTCCGGTAGTAGTGACGGGCCAAAAAATGAAAATTCTTAGAATCAACTTCTGCTTCGACAGAAAGATGCACCCTCCTTAGGAGAGTTAGCCTAGCCTCTTTACTTTGATGATATGTGGAGAGAAGTCCAAAAATTAAGAAGCCCTAGCTTCCGCAACTGCACATTGTATTCTTTTCAGGTTAGCTCTCATACCATGTTAGATTTTCTAGTTTTAATCAATATTTATCTAGGATCTTACTGAAATAATAACATGCACAACATAACACAATAGAAATAAAGAAATTCCTCGGGGAAACCATAAAGGAGAAAACCCTGCAACTTCCTCAGAGATAGAATCGTACCCAATACAATATCACAAAAGTAAAACCCCAAAACAAAGATGGTCTTATGCAGCTCTTCTTTTTTTCCTCCTATGTGAACTTGTCCTCTCCCTCACTAATGCGAACTTATGAGTGTGTGTGTTGTCCAAATGAGAGAGCCCCACTCTCTATTTATACTTTATCTTTCACTTGACCCTTTCACTTAGTAGGTCGAGCCCAGTTCTACTTGACTGGGCCAACTTCTCTAGGGGACCCAATAACCCTAATCTAACTGTCTCTAGGGGGAACTATATCCCCGACTTACAAAGGAGGATTTACCTCAATGACTTTACATGACCAAATGTAATAATGACATCCTTGACCAGAGGAATAAACATCTCCGTCGGAGGTACAAATAAAATACAGTCATAATAACAATATAAAATACAAGTGAATATCTTCCGAACTTACAATTACATTAACAATATTCTCAAAAATCACCATCAAGATATTTTTGCAAAGGTGCCTCTTTCTATGCAACACCACCTTTGCAGCATGTGCATGGTGATCTATATGTTCATCAACCCACCAATTCCTTTATGGTCACAAGTGTTTCCTAATTTTCATTGATGATTTTGAAGAGGCATTTGGCTCATCTCTTTCTTTCGATCCGATGATCAAGTGATAGCATTCAACCTTTTTCAATGCAAAAGGTCAAGTTGTATGATACACATAGAACAATTGGGAAGGTAACACTAACACAAAGGAAGATTCTACTTTGTGCGTAGGTAAGTTACAAATATATACACATTTAGAGGACTACGCCCTCTTATTAAGTCCATAAATATATTATGTTGAACATATTCATCCTTATTGCTTCATAATGGCATGCACTTTTTAGTTTAAAACGAGCTAGATGTTGAGAATGTAGATAACACTACTCCACTACTAGTGAGAATAAGATGGAACTTAGATGCTCCTACTTGTAGGAACCTCTATGTGGTTGAACACTGCATCTTCAGATACTAGTAGGGATGCAAAAATAAAATGTTTTTTTTTGGAGATATCAATAAATAGGATACACTTGTTTTCCCTAAAAAAAAAGTGTTTGTTGGACCTTAATGGGAGAGAAGGAGACATTGATCGATATGTAAGTTGTGCAAATTGGTTGTAGACGGTGTTCATCGATTTCTGTTATGCTTCATCAATAACAAGCCCAAGAGAGCTATGATTAAGGTTGGTGTTAGTATGTGCCCACAATAGGAAACTGAAACGAATAAAATAATAGATTTGCAAGGGGAGCTTTGTAATCCTTGTATCCTAACCTTGTCTAAATGAGTGTTAAACCTTGGTTGCCATTTTTACCATAATTTGGTCCATCATAAAGAACACTAAGGTTCTTTGGTATGTTAGAGTAAATAACCCTCCTAGAGCTAATGTTGATGAGTTTAATGGGACAAAACACATTCAAACCCACTTCGCGAGTCACCCATGAGACCAATCCCTATATTTGGGGGTGCCTTCCTTGGTTTGAGGGTCCATTCCCTGATTTGAGGGAGTTTTTATCCTTGATTTAAGGAATTATAACTCAGTTAGACTTAAGTTGTTTCACCAACTAAGTATTAACTGAAACCTAACCGCCCCAAACAATCATTATCACCCTAGTTCAATTGAGTTGAGTTTACTTGAGTTCAATTCAATTCAATTCAATTTAGTTCAGTTCAGTTCATGATTTTAGTTTAGTTCACGAGTTTAATTCAGTTCAATTCAATTTAGTTTAGTTTAGTCCAATTTAGTTCAGTTCAATGCAGTTTAGTTCAGTTCAATCCAGTTAAGTTAAGTTTAGTTCACCTCATGATAGTTCAACTTAGTGTAGGAGAGCTTCATGAATAATTGAGGTTATTTTATCTAAGTTAAGCTTGACTAGGCCTTAGCATGGCATGGACAATTATAATTTCCTTCTAGCCTAACTCAAATTGTTTCTCTCTATATATCGTAAGCTTCTCCATTCATTCAAGTAGATAATAAAATAATTGTCTTTCTTCTCTTCAAAATTAATGTGTAATGATTCATATATATTGTTGCACAAATATTCCTGCTTGATTTAATCATCATATCTTGTTAGCTTTTGCACCTATATATATGAATGTTCAAATCTTATATGGTATGAGAGCTAGTGGGTGTTAAACTAGCTAGTATGCTAGTATTGTGTAATGCCCCTCCGTCACTTATTGCATTAGTACTAGGAGGCATCTCGAGGTTATAGTGTAGGCATGGGACTTATTGGTGATGGCCACACCAGTATATTCTATCCCTACACAATAGTATTATACTATGTAGGTTTATAGTAATAATATTATAAGGTCATGGGATTCATAAGAAAATAAATCTATAATAATGGCTTAACTAACCATGGCTTAGGCTAAGATGGGGGTTGGATAGAAAAATAATAATATATATATATATATATATATTATGATCTATTTACATATTTAAGGGATTATTGCATGGGAGGTTTTGCATGTGGACATGTTTCCATCCAAGGGAAGCTTTCAAAAGCTTAAGTAGGAAGAAGTAGAAGGGGAAGGGGACCATTCTTCCATTCAAGATTCCTCTTTTTAAGCCTTGAGTGTGTGGAAAAGATGGAGGTTTGGAGTATGAGGGTGGGATAGGATTATGTTTATGATATATCACTGGTTTGGTATTGTTGAGTGAGGGCTGAGGGGCTCTCAGTTTTTGAGTCAGGGGTTGGTTGGGAGGAGAGCAGTTTTCCATATGCAAATAGGTGTTCTGTTTATCCTTCTCTCTCCTACCGGCTTCAAATATGCCATCGTTTTTAGAATCAAAGAACGTTGTCAATTCTCACCATTAAAGTTGCCAAAGTTTCCTGGTATCCAACATGCCTATTAGAAGGATAAATCACAGTACAAGTCCAACGACTAGGTTAAGACCTATGAATGACACTATCATTCGTCTTTTCTTACTCAAACGCGCAGTCACATCATGACTGGGTGAAGACCTCTTTTTTGCATTCTACCAATTCAAGCTTCTACATTTTGTCCAAGGGATCGATGTTAATATTAATGGTTGTGTTAATTTATAGCTTAGCTCAGGAACTATTGGAGTAATTGAGTCCCTCTACATCTCCACAAAACCAATTCCCATAATAAACAAGACAATATATATCAGACCTGCAGGCAAACTGAATCCTGGCAAAACAGAGATACCATTTTTTGTGCCAGTGGATGTGCCAGTGGGTGGAGATCCTAATAGATACCATTTTCTGCATGGTTCAAACATTAGTGTTTAGTAATTGATAACTATAGATATGGTGAGGGGATATTTACATAAAGCTTTATCTACAACATTGGAGGACATTCCTCGATATCCCTGAAATGACAGCTTACCAAATGAGATAGCAAAGCTCAGTTAAATATCATGGCTTCTATTCGTTATGTTGTTAGTCTAGAAACAAAAGAGTAATTGTTCCACCAAATAACCATTAATTTCGAAGCAAATAGAGGGTTCTTAAAAGCAGTCGTGATTTTGTAATCACCACAGATGTAATGAGGTTTACAAGAAAGCTAGTGTAATGAAGCTGAGGTTTACGAGAAAGCTGGTGTAATGAAACTGGTGCAATGAACTTATTTACTTTATTTTATTTTTTTTCAATGCAGAGAACTTATTTACTTTATTTATTTATTTTCAATGCAAAGAAGTTGTTTTCAAGACTCGTGAGGGTAATGCTAAATTGTTCCGTGCATTTTCTTCTTCCATCGCGCCAACTATGTATATATGTATGTATAGCCTATGTTTAATTTAATACATGGTTTTTCTGTTGGATCGGTCATAGGTTTATCCTTGGAAAAATGATATAACTGGTATGCTTCCAAAAAGCTAAACTTCTTCGTCAGCTTCATATTCAATGCAAACTGGGCACTTAATTGGCTTGTTTTGCAATTATCGTTGAACATTTTGGATAAAACATATTTTTTTTTTTTCAAACCGTGGGAACTTCTCCAATTCGCCCAATGAGTGCCATCACTGCACCAGCTGGATATCAAACCCACGAGCTGGGGCCAGCCTTAATTTTGAACAGGGCTTCCAGTGAGAGTACGGCCACCATCGCAGTCGTACGAGCTTTTTCTGGGGTGCAATTTTCTGAAGGAGTTGACGCCCGCCACACCTCCCCCACAGGAATCGAAACTGGACTTCTTTCAAGGCAGCCATCAGACCTCACCGCTGGATCCTGCCCTCATCCCCTGGATACAACATATTTTAAAACTCAAGTTAAATTTTACGCGGATTTATTCTATGTAATCATGATGACTATGGAGTTGGTAAAAAGATGCGATGTCTTGTTTGAACTCGTTTCCAAAACAGGCCATAAAGTTGGCAGAGAACACGAAGGTATACCTATGTAGAAGTAGCGTGCAGTTGGTAGAAGTACTCATGTAAGGCACATTTTGATAATAATGGCAGCAATTAAATGCTCCCTGAATAATGCAGACATGAGCATTAATAACCGACGCATCAAAGGATCATGTTGTGTAGCAATTAAATATATATGTACATATTGGTTTATTTGGAAATCTATGAGTATAAAAACATTATAGATACGCCACGCTAAATGAGAAAACCGTCTAGATTTATTTAAGTTTAATAGGAAAATAATAATAATAATAATTGTGTAGTGTTGTGGAGCAGTCATAGGTTTTGCTAGTTGGAAGAGCCGCCAAGTATGGAAACATTGGTATCTTGGGAGTGTTGTGTGGGGTGGGATGGATGCAATGGATAGAATTAAATGCATTTATGGAAAACTGTAATCATTCGCATTTCAAGACATCCTTAGGTCAGTAACTATATGGTTGTTTCTCTGTTTTCTTCAATCAGTAACTATATAGTTGATTTCACTACTGTACTAATGGGCAGAGAAGTTTTCACCAGTTCAAGTTGCAATGGCGAGGTTTTCAGCACCTTCTCTTATGGATTCTGAGGGAGCATCTTTGGGAAGAGCTGAATATGAATGTTAAAATGCTGGTTCGAAAACTTCAAATTATTATCATTTCATTATGTAAATACTATTCTATCACATATTGCTAATTAATAAAACTCAAAGTTAAATACTTAATATTATTATATCCCTTAATTAAAATATTTGCATAGGCTTAATGCAGTGATTTTGCACTCATAGCACTTAGTTCAAAATGTAGCATTTTCAAGGGCAATAAATTATTTCACTGAGAGTGGCATTGGTGAAGAGGAATTCTCATGTTTTGAGTAAGATGGCACAACTTTTAGTAAAAATTTGGAAAACTGCTTTTTTTTCTTACCTTTGGATATTTGACTTGGGCATGGTGTTCCAGTCCCAATCCCCTTTTTACCACTAAGTGTTTAAATTAGGGGGCTGTTCCAGTTCCAATCGCCTTTTTACCATCAGGAGAAGGAGAAGGTTGATACCACCTAGGATTACAGGTCACTCTTTAGAGGACATTGACATTGTCTGTTGGAGGGCCAGCCTGGGCGCCACAATAGCAAATCACTTGCATTCATCGGAATTGTGCTCGGAAAATCAATCGGAATTGTGCTCGGGGCGTGCGACCTGTAGGTGCTCGAAACTGTGCTCATAAATCTGCTTGGAGGGGCGTGTAAGCACTAGCGACAAGTTTTTGATCCCAACAAGAAGCCAGGTACTCAATCCTGTCTCCCACTTTTGTATTTTCTGGTCCCCTATAACAATGGAAACGCACATGGCACTACACATGAAAAAGGGACTAGTGGTACTCGTCCCTATTGAAACGAACCATTTAGGTCAAGTGAAAATTGCATCTTCGAGCAAAACAAGGAAGTGGGTTTGGGTTAATGCCAAGCAGTCTCAGTGTATTTTAAAATGGAAAGCTGCCCGTCTAAAATGGGAGGAGACAAGGAAAAAATAGTTTCAAAAGAAGGATATCCTGGCCCTCCAGAATAAACAATCAAACAAGTCTTTCTTGCAAGGGTGTGGCAGCAACAGGGGTAAAAGCATCATTGATCCTGCTTTATACAGTCCCACATCCACACCTCCGACCTAGTCATCTGCCCTTTATGTACAAGAGCTACTCAATGCCAAGAGGAGATTGGAGATTTTGGAAGTCAAAGAGCAGGAGAGAGACCTTAACATCCATCTGCTAATAGTAGAAAATCAGCGATTAGCAGAAAGCAACAAGGTTTTAAAAGGTCAAGTGGTACTATTGCAAGAAGCTATTCTGGTAGGTAAGACTGAGTGGAAAGACATGAAGGCAGATTGGCAAAGCATGAAAAAATCGGCAGGGGAAGATAGAAAGGTGGTAAATCTTAAAACATCCAAATTTGAACGGAAAACAATTGAACAAACAAATCTTAAAACATCCAAAGCTGAAAGGAAAACAGTTGAACAAACAAATAACTAGGGAGGGAAAGTAAGAGAAGAAGAAAAGGGTGGTTTCATAAAAAATTCCAGAACTTGGGAACAAGCTATTAGCAAGCCTGCTAATATGGAAAAAGAAAGAGAATCAAACAACCAATGAGACAACAATCAAGAAAAAGAAAAAGAAATCAAAGAAAGGCAAGGCATAGCGACAAACATAATAATTAAAGGGGTGAGAGATTATGGTAAGAATGAATGCACTCTCGAGCTTGCAAGTGAATTTTTAAAAGACAAGCTGCATTGGCAAGGCCAAATTTTCCAAGCATGGAGGGTGGGTAAACCCAGTGATGAGAGAACCAGGCCCATAGAAGTCATCATGTCAAGTGCACGTGACAAGCAAACTCTTCTAAGTAAGAAGCATTTCTTAAAGGGCTCTCCCTTTTTTCTAGAGGAAGACTTAACTATCATGCAGCAAGAGGAAAGAAGAGAAGAGTTGTCAAAGGTTAGAGCATCAAGAGACGAGGGAAAAAGGACATGGTTGCACAAAGGTAAAGCTGTTATTGATGTTTTTGCTCCTCCTTCTAAAGCAAGACAACAAAACAGTAGTCAAGAAGTGTTAGCAAATCCCTTAGTAGAAAATACCGCAGCAAGACCAGGGTGGGAAAATAGGGGTGAAGAATCAACTTTGAGTCTTGTATGCCAAAGAAAATAGCAATCAAGATCTACCCAAGTTCCCTTAAGCCCAGTATGTTCTAACTGCAGAGGCTACCCTTGGAGGCGTGAACCTGGGATAGGGATTACTGCGGAAGATAGGGACATAATATGTCTCTTGGAAACACATGAACATGAAGGGTGGAAGACACCTCCTTTGAAAAGCATATGAAGATGGAAGTGTGGAACAAGGCAACAGAGAATGGAAAAGGTCACGGAGGTATCATGGTCCTAGTGAAGAAAAAGAAAGATCGTTGCATCCATCTAGAAAGGGAAGACTCAAATAAACAATTCATATGGTTTAAAATATCAGAAAATGGACATATCATTAGAATTGCAACATGCTACTTCGCCCCACAAGTTTCAAAAATTTACAAAAGGAGGGTGCTTGACCATAAAGACCCTTTTGCAGCCTTAAAAAACGATATTGCGGAGTATTCTCAGGTAGGTGAAGTCCTTCTAGTAGGGGATTTCAATGCCAGGACTGCAAGTGAGCAAGCTAGCATTCTTTGTCAGAAGGAAGATTGCAACCCTATTTGGATATGAAAGAAAGAAATCATCAATGGACAAGAATTTCGAAGGACAACAAAAGCCGCAATCTCTTTGGAGAACAATTGCTTACCTTATGTGGGACTTTTGATTTAGTAATTTGCAATGGCTTGACTAGATGGGTAAATTCTGGTAATTTCACTTGTAATACTTACAATTGCGCAAGTGTGGTGGACTATGCAATTTGTTCACATGGCTTATGTGAGAAAATGGAGGAAGTTATGATCGATGAACAACTCTGGGATTTAAAATCTGATCACAAACCAATCTATCTCAGTCTTTCTTGGACTGAAAAGAAGCAGTTTGGGACAAAAAATCAGCACATTCAACAACCTCTGACAAAGGGCAGAATTCTTTTGACTCAAGAAAACTGTAATATCTTTAGGACAACGCTAGAGAAGCTTTATAATAAGGAGGAAATTCTGTCCCAGGGCCTTAATAATCAACAACTAACTAATTTAATTCAAAGGGCACTCACAAAATGCAAAAGAGCAAAAAATAGGAAACTTGAAACAAATTGCTTTCCGATTAATGCTTGGTTCGATGAGGAGTGCAAAAAAGCAAGGAGAGTGTGGAGAGAGTCAAATTGGAAAGAAAAGGACTTAAAAGGTTACAAGCATATTTTAAGAAAGAAAAAAGTTGATTTCATGGTCTCAAGGAGGGAAGAACTAATCTTCCTTGGGAAAAATAACCGCAAACTTTTCTGGAAGGAACTTCAAGCGAGCAAGAAGCAAACTGAAAATAATATTACAGTGGACCAGTGGCTTGAATATGAAAGGAAAATTTATGAGCGGGATCCTAAGGTTGACCCCCCGCAGTCAACACCACCACCATTACTAAGCTTTTCACTGTGCAAGAGATTGAGGTGGGAATTAAGAAGTTGGGTGGTGGAAAAGCCAAAGACTTAGTAGAACTTCAAGCATAATATCTAAAATGGGGTTTAAAAACTCTTGCATCTCACATTACAGTAATCTTCAACAGCAACATTCAATAAGGATTCCCTATAGATTGGAAAACTAGCCTCGCAATACCTCTTTTCAAGAGCGGATTTGTCAACGATCCCTCTAACTATAGGACCATAATGATAAATCCCTTGTTTGCAAAGCTATTTGGAAGTATGCTAGAAAATAGAATTAGCAAGTGGGAAGAAGAAAAAGGCAAGCATGCTAAAGGAAAAGCAGGTTTTAGACCTAAACATTCCACGGTAGATCATGGTATAAATTTAAGGCACATCATTGAAAAAGTGTGGGAGAAAAAAGAGGAAGCATTTTGTTGCTTTGTCGATTTCAAAAAAGCTTTTGACATGGTTCCTAGAGATAAGCTTTGGCACAGAATGGAGGAACTTGGTGTTCCTATACATCTTAGAGCAGTTGTCCATATGCTATATGATGAGGTCAAAGTCAAAATCAGAACATCAGATGGTATCTCTGAAAGCTTCAGAAGTGATATCGGGGTCAAGCAAGGGTGCCCATTATCTCCTACCCTTTTTGGCTTATATATTGACAAACTTTAAGAGTGGTTAAACTTAGAGGATGGGGAGGCGCCCTCGTGGGTGATTTTATGATAAGGCTTATTTTGTATGCAGATGACCTTATTCTAATTGCTAAGTTTGTTCATGGATTGCAAGAGCCCTTGATTGCCTTGAGCACTTTTGTAGAACAACGGGGATGCAAGTAAATACTAGCAAGATGAAAGTGGTAGTTTTCTCTAGCAAAATAAAACATAAACAACATAAGTTTGTTGGTGTATATTCTGATCTAGAGCTTTTTCAATGTAGACCCACGTACTTCGCGGTGTAAGATACCAACAAAACCCCTCTTCACTGGCCCTTTCGGCAACAAACTGCAAGTAGCTTGAGCTCTCACCTGAGGCGAAGTTGCGGGGGTGGTTGCAGAACCAGGTTTCCACAACCTTGTGATGTGATTGTTTCAACTGGTTAATGCGCAATGCGGTGATGGATTGCGTACTGCGGTTAATAACTGTGCGAGGTCCTCTACCCCGTGTCGAGTGCTGCGACAAGCAAGGATGCTTGCGCAACCAACGCATTCATGGACTACGCAGTGGGATTACTTCCACTCTACGGTGATAAGTTATCAACAGCTTACTGCGTAGCCCTTCTGATGGATCGGCGCGTCAACTAGACCGTGCGACCGTTATGAGACTCAATCACTTCTACTCAATCTTATTCAATAATCCTTAATCATTCAATTTTACTTAGACTGATAAACATCATAACTTATGTAAGTGAATGAGATGTGTGATGTTGTGCGCTCTGATATAGCGATTCAACCTTAACAATTAACTGTGTGCTTATCTCACAGATCCATTCATTCAAGGGCTTATAGGTGCCTGACTGTTAACATTCATCCATACACGAACTACTAACATCTTATTTCATCCCTTCTGCGGTGAATACAGATAAAAGTAAACATATATCAAATAACAGTAACTTCATGCATACACTGTAAGTAATTCAAGCAAAAATAATGGCAATCATACACAGCAATCACATAACACAAGGTTTAACGTGGTTCACCCCCCCGGATGGGAAGCTACGTCCACAAGAACTGTTGTTTATTTATCTTAAGGAAGGGCACAACAGTTCTTCGTTTGCGCACTTAGCTGCAGACGCTCTTCTACCTCTCAAAATTATGTCTCTGCGCACTCAGCTACAGATGCTCTTCTACCTCCCAAAATTAGGTCTCTGCGCACTCAACTGCAGATCCTTTACAACGCTTCAATCTTATAGATCCAACTATATTTAATAATAATAAAAAAATGAAGAGTTTTCCCTTTCCCTTACAAAATTTCCTTATTTATAGATCAAGACCCGTAGGTCATGTCTTTACATTTACGAAGGCAGAAACCCTTAGGTTTACAAAACTATAACGGTTTTCCCAAAACCGGACTGCAAGTGTCTGGTAGCGGATCTTCAGTTGTGGCTCTCCTCTGTGTAGACACGTTGCTATCCGCCCCCTGTCATGCGCGTCAACATCTTGTGTCCACCGAGATGTTCCTTCTTTCACGTCCTTAGATGACTGGTTCAAGTAGTAGTAGTCCTCTGTTTGTGTGATCAGTCACCTACCTCCCGATCTGCACCTACCCCCTGCTTGGTAGTTATCGACGATCTTTGCCAAAAATAGGTCTTCTATGACCTAACCAAAATAACTGTCGTCATCCATCCAACGCTCTGCTTAGCTAGATCTCCGTTAACGTGGCACATCGCGGTGATGTAATCCTCGCAACACTGACCTCACAGCTCTTCCGACAGTGCGCTGCGCACAATCATTGTAAGATACCAAAACTGTGCTACGCTTCTCCTCGCAGCTTCCAAGAACTGATTTTCTTAAAAAGTCTCCATCCATGCTGCGCTCAGCTTCGCAGTTCCCAAAAACTTATTGTGTTCAAAATTTGACCCCCTTGGGCCAGGCCCAAAAGGCCCCTAACACTTACATGTGGCTCGTCCTCGAGTGGACCAGTTGACGCAACGAAGTCATTGTATTCAACAATCAACTTCTTGACTGCTTCCTTCGTGTCCTTTTTCACTTGCCTTACTATGTCGAGCATTTCAGGTGTTATTTCTTGTCCTTCCTGCTCTTCCACCTGTTGCTGACCGTCTCGCAGCTCTTTCATTTTTTCCTCGATCTCCTGTGAGATGAGGCTGGCTTTCTCCGGGAAGGGCTGTGTTTTATCCCCAATTGCAGCCTCCTTCCCTCGTAAATTCTGCACTTCTTTCTTCAGCGCATTGACTTCTTTGTATCTGTGGAGTCGCTCTCGTGCTGGTAACGCTTTAACTTCCTCATCCAACTTTTCAAATTCTGTCTGCTTAGTCTTGATAGCATTCTTTGCTTCTAGCCACTCTGGGTCTTCCTGAAGGGTAGTGAATGCCTTAGAAGCTGCCTCTAATAAACTTTCACATTTAGATACTTCCCTGGCTATGCTTTCTGCGACAGATTTTACCTCTTTTGCCCTTATTTTTCCCTTGGTCGGTAGTATCTTTTGCTCAAGTTGACCCTTTAATGCAAAAATGTCAGCTTCATGGTTGATCTCCATATCGTCTATGTCTTCCTTAAGTTTATTCACCGTTTGGCCCATCTTGATAACAGTATCCGCAGGCTCCGTTTGTACTTCAAATTCTGGTATCTCACCGCAATCGCAGTGATCGTGGATTCTAGACTTTTCTGACGATCACGTTCATCTTGAAGCTCCATAGCTTTCCACGAGCTAGTTTCCTCCAACTCTTTGTAGCTTATCTACAGTTCTGCTTGCCCTTTAATTGCACCAGTGGTTCTCTCATGCATCTCTTCAAAAACTTGCAACTGCAAGCAATGTAGGCATGGCAACGGGATCTTCGCAAGATCGAGTTCCACGTGCTCTACATCCTTTGTATCCAACATTATTTCATCAGGTAGCGGAAACCTTACTGCTAATGGCTGTAAATGGACAATGTAGGACCTCATCGGTGCCGCCAAAGTCAACTGCAGCGCTTGTTTCTACGGATTGCCTCTCGACTTTACTTCAGAGTCTGAGTCTTTCCGCGCTGGCAATCTCTGCTATACCTGTTCGAATTTCTCCGTAATCACCTCCAACTTATTAATGTTCTCCTTCAAGGTTTTGTGAAGCACCTTTTACTTCTTCTCCTTCTCGATCATCATGTCTTCCATTTTTTCATTGATGACCTGAGCGATTATTTCATAATCGTCCTCTTTAAGGACTGTATCAATCTTTTCCTTATTTGCTTTGGATTTTTTCCGTGGTCCCTTTGGGTGTAGTGGAATTTCAGGTTCCTTCCTCTTTGGTGGTTCTTCGGTAATGGGGCATGGAATTGGATTGTCCTCGCCATCATCGCTCAGGACATCAAATATCTCAACCCGATACTGCGCAGGCCATTCTTTCATGAGAAGATCAATGTCTTCTTCTATCATGTGATAGTGCTCCTTGAACCATTCTATGTTCTTCCTTTGTGCCTTTGCTGAGATTTCAATGCAACGCATGTTAGCATAAAAATTTATAGTTTGTATGTATTTGCTTGTTACCTATTTTGATATGCGCGGAGTGATGGTGATGACATCGTGCAGTTGATTGTAGTAGGTGTGGAACACCTCCTTCATTGCATGCTGCCTCTGTGGATCTAGGTTTGCCCATAGGTTTTGATAGCGTGGTCCTCTGTAGTCATCTTTCTCAATGATCATGCCAACGTAATCCTTTGGTTCCTTCCAACCGACGAACGCCATTAGGACTATCAGCCATGTGAAGTGGAAATAAGTTCCACTTACCTGTACTTCAAGCAGCTCATCGAGGAATTCATTTAGTATGTACTGACACCAGTTATACTTCTCTCCCTCTGCGGCACTTGCACCTAGCAATACAGCGCCCGCAGTTACCTCCAGTGGTCTACATTTCCTTAGAATTTTACCAGCTAATAGTTGTGTGACAAACTTTGTTGCATTGTCCTTTATATCATCAGACTAAAAACCTCTCTTTCCCTTTGCGACATGTGTAGTCTGTTTCATTAATGTGGAAACTTCTTTATCCTTACTTTTTCCTTGGAAGAATTTCTTTGGATTTGCGCCTCTCTTGCTCAAAATTGTTATGTGATGGATCAAATCAATGTTCAGGTTGACATTACGGTCGAGCCACAAGTATCCTTGGTGCATGCACGCCATTAAGGTTCGCACCACCGCATTAACTTCTGGGGACCTGTCAAAATGCGAGAGTCGTAATAAATTTAATAGTCCCGATTCCGCAACTCCAGATAGCTAGGTTTCTGTGACTAAGTTTTGGTTTCCTTTTACATCTTTCTTCGAGTGCATATACCTGTCTAGCTGGAACTGCGGAAACCTTGGTTGATTATCCTCCTTCTGTATTTGTAGTAGGTCGTAGTCTTCCCATTTTCATTCTTGTATTTTGCCGAGGAGATTATCGGCCAATTTCACATGTTTTGAGATCGGTGACAGTGGAATATCGTATTTTGTATTCTTTGGTAGCTTTAGTGTTGGCGCACCCTGTGCCCTTGGTGAGATATAGTCAGGCGTGAATCTGAGCGGAATTTCCTTAGTAGTCTGTGGACCCTTCGACAATACGGAGCTTATCTTTGGTAACTTCACCTTCTGCACCGGTTCTTTTCCTTTGGGCTCCATGGATATAGTGTGCCTTGGCAATCTTCGGGATGCATCGGGCTTATCTTTGACAATATTCTTTACGGGGGTTCTCATTAACCCTTCAATACCTTCGTATTGAAATATTTTCACAGCCTCTGGGAGCGTGAGTTCTTGCTCTACCAAAGACCTTTTAGACATTCACTTGGGGTTTTTCCAACAGGGTACCTTCTAGTTTTACAGAATAACTCAGAAAATAATGTCCACAAGGAATTCTAAGTGTTTGGTAACGCCCACGAGACAAAATACAGCAGTATTTATAGGTGCAACTAGCCTTCCTCCACTCCTCTTAACGGTTAGATAAGCCTTAAATGTTGTAACCGTTAAGCAAATATATCAAAGATATCGTTCCTTTCCGTCATTAACCTATTTAGAATGGTTATATTTGCTTTAAATGCCTAAGCGATCGATAGAAAGTACTGTATAACGGTTATATTTTTGATTGACACTGTAACGACTATTTTTCTAGAGCGTTGCATCGAACGACGTAGCAGGTGAACATAGGTACTGCGCGGTTGCCTTTTGAGCATCGCAACAGTGCGGTTCCTTTTTTTTTTTTCACACGCGCAACTTTAGCAGTGCTACATGGTACAGAGACCTTTCCTAATAAATTATATGTACAGAATCTCAGTACTTCCTAGTGTCCAATTTCAACTGTTTTTGACACTTAGAAATTTTCCCTTCTTCTTGATTATATAGGATTCTGCGAAGCAGGACTATCGCGGTAAAGCTTTAGTCTGCTACCATTTATCAAATTGGGTAATGTATCACCGACTAAGGTAGCTAGTTGGACTGCACCACCGTTAGTAACATAGATAACAGTGTATGGCCCAAGCCAATGCATTTTAAATTTTCTAGGAAATTTATGAATTTACTATCGTACAGGAGGACTAGATCACCTACCTGAAAAGACTTATTCTTGATGTGGCGATTGTGCCATGCTTTTTCTCGTTCTTTCTGCACTTACTAGTGGAATCCCGCGATGAAGCGATCTTATTCCAACCCAACCAAGTGTAACATTCTTTCTTCTAGTGCTACGTGATCTGCCATCCCTGTAAATGCATCTATTCTTAAGCTGGGAATAATATATTCCATTGGAATTATTTCTTCCTGCCCATAAGCCAATTTGAAACGTGTATGTCCAGTTAATTTTTTGCATGTTGTTCTGTATGCCCATAATACAGATGGAATGCGCAGGTCCCAGTCATCGCGGTTTACATTGCATATCTTCGTTAGTGCATTCTCAAGTACTTTATTGAACTCTTCAACAGTTCCATTCGCTTGTGGGTGATAAGGTGTACTGCACTGATGATGGATTTAGAACTCTTCGGTCAAAGCTTCAATGGTTTTGTTCAGAAAATGAGTTCCTTGATCACTGATCAAAATATTTGGACATCCGAACCGTGTAAGGATGTTTTCAAAAATGAATTGCGCGGCTGTAGCTGCGCTACAGTCTTTTACTGGTTTTGCTTCTGCCCATCTGGTGAGGTAGTCAGTTGCAGTAATAATGTACCTTGCACCAGTTCTCTTCCCGGTGGGTTAATATGTCCCACAAAATCGATTTCCCATTTTTCAAATGCATGTAAAGTCAGCTGAGGGTTCAACGACATTTCATCTCTTCTTGACGGCTTCCCTGTCCTCTAACAGGCATCACAGTTCTGGAAATGTTCTTTGGAGTCTCTATGAATCGTAGGCCACCATAGCCCTACGCGCAATATCTTCTGCGCAGTATCCCTACCTGCTTAATGACCTCCTGCAACTCCTGAATGCGCATCAACTAATATAAATGGTTTCTCATGTTCCAATACACATCTTCGTAGCACTTCATTAGGTCCTAACTTGTAGAGCTGTCCTGCGACAATGGTGAAGTCTGTGGCTCGCACTACCAGCTACTTCTTCTGCTGCGTAGTGAATTCAGTAGGTGTGAACCAGGTAGTTAGAAAGTCAATGATGTCCTGATAATAATCATCAGCAACCTGTATAGCAAACAATTGCGCATCAGGCAGATTGTCTTCCAGATTTGTAGGTTCCTCTCTTGACTCAATTCTTGATAGATGATCAGGGCCCAAATTTAATCTGCCCGGCTTAACTATTATTTCAAAATCATACTCTTGGAAGAGTAACAACCATCTGCATATTCTCCCCCCCTAACAATGGCTTATTGACCAGGTATTTTAATGTAGAATAGTCGGTAAACATTGAGAAGTGCACACCAAGAAAATAGTGTCTGAATTTTTGTAAAGCATATACCATTGTGAGTCCTTCTCTTTTAGTAGTGGTATAGTTCTTCTCAGCAGATGACAGCTTTCTGCTCGAAAATGCAATGGGATGATCTATGCCTCCTTCGCCTGGCTGAGCCAGAACAACACCCAATGCTATACATGAAGCATTAACATGTACGTGAAATGAATTTTTCCAGTCTGGAAAAACTAGGATCGGCGCAGTGACCATTTTCTTTTTCAATGTGTCAAATCCTTTCTCACAGTCTTCATTCCAAATGAACAGTGCATCTTTTTTTAATATCTTTTCCATTGCTGCGGTTATCTGTGCATACCCTTTTATGAATTTCTTGTAGTACCCGGTATGCCCTAGTGTAGTGCACAATTGTTTAACTGAATTCGGTGCAGGCAAGTTTACAATAACTGCGATCTTCGCAGGGTCAACCATCAATCCCTGCTTACATACAATGTGTCCCAGCAGAATCCCATAAGAAACACAGAAAATACACTTCTTCAAATTCAATGAAATCTGATGCTGTCTGCATTTTTCCAGCATCATTCTGAGGTTCGCGGCATGATTCTTCAGTAGCCCAAAAATGGTCCAATCATTGAAGTAAACCTCTAAAACCTTGTGGATGAATTCTTTAAATGTTGCGATCACCACTCTAGAAAATATGGCTAGTGCATTCTTCAAACCAAAAGGAATCACTGTATACTGGAACGACCCCCATTCTGTGGCAAAAGTTGCCTTGTGCCTATCGGCCGGATTGATTCTTATCTGATGGTATCCAGAAAATCCATCAGTAAAAGAGTATGCCTCATTCCCTCCAACATTATCAAGTACTTCGTCGGTAAAAGGTGTAGGAAATGGGTCGTGCATCGAGGCATCATTCAGCTTTCTGAGATCAACACAGATCCTGATCTCACCCTTTGTTTTCTTGTCTTGGACGACCATCGGGGCTTATCCATTCAGATTCTTCAACAGGCTCAATGATCCTTGCATCAAGCATCTTGTTGAGTTCTGCCTTAACTCGTTCTTTGTAACGTGGATTCAGTCTATATGGCCTTTGTTTTATAGGTTTCGCTCCAGGTTTAAGAGGAATTCTCATCACTCCTAAGTCTCCTAGAATGCCTTTCATCTCTGTGAACTTGGTTGGGAATACTTCCTGATATTCTTGTAATATACCTGCGATCTCTGCAACTGTATCATCATACCAGTAGTCCCCTATTGCTGCGAACTTCTGTTCTTCACTTGTACCGATGTTCACTTTCTTTGTTTTGACCGATCCACTCGTATTAGGAATCTCTAGTGGAGGTCCTTCTACTTCGCGCATTCCTTCTGATTCAGGGATCTTTATATTGCGCGGGTCCTCCTCATCGTTGTCTTCTTTATCTTCATCTTTTTCAGCTAAGTTATAACAGTCCAAGATTTGCTCTACTTGTTCTGCCCAATCTGGTTGTAGACTCGCAAGTACGTTGTTTGCTTCAAAAAACTCTTATGATGTTATGTTTTCCTCCGTGCAATCTGGTGTAAATATATTTTCCTTGATAAGCTGCAGCGTGTCATGGATATCCGGATGGTCGTCTTCAAAGCTAAAGTCCTTTTGGAAGGTCGCAGTAAGGACAGACCAATCCGCGGTTCCTCTGCGTAGCTCCTCCTCCAGGTACCATTTCTTTCGAATAGGCTCCTCCAGCGTATGCACAAAGAGATGTACCCATTCTGTCTGTGGTCTTTCTTCCCAAGATTTTGCACAGGTTGTGATATGATCCTTTGTATCCGTCTGGCCATTATATTTCTCAAATGGTAGTGTAACCTTATCAGCGAATCCGATTTGTAGTTTAATTCTGCATTGGTCCCAAGTTGTCAATGTCTTTTTATGCATAGCGCACCATCTGGCAGGTGTCTCGCGGAGTGCCATGTCTAATGCTGAGACACGATGTTCATCTACAACTAATGCAGTGTATTCTTTGATAAATGAATAAACGTTAGCTGTACCATCATAAGTGGGGATTGGACTTACCTGCTTTCCAATCCAGCAGAGTGACTTTGTAATTGTTGCGCATCTCTTGGTAGATCCTTCATGCAGTCTGTGTTGCCAGTTTTCTAATCCTGCCTCAGAGTTTGAGATGCAAGAGCTATCGCAGCGCCAGCTGAGCGTTCCATCCGCAATAGGATGAGTATAATCCGCAACCTTTGTTGTCATCTTACAGATACGGTCAAGTTCTTGAGCTCTGTACTCTTCTTGAATAGGTTCAACATATCGCTCACCCTGTGAAGGATCCAATGGTGTGACGACCCTTATGTCATTGCCTTCAAGTATCATTTTCATTGTCTTCAGATTTATAATAGTGAAGTTCGTCATTGCCCAATCGATGCCCAACAGTGCTGGATAAGGATTGCTATCATCCACAATTTCAATTACTTCGAAGTCTGCGTAACTTTGCACTCCGTCAATGTCGACAATGGTATTGGTTAACCTTCCCAGCGGTATAACTATGCCTTGATTAGCCATTCTTAATTGTATAAGTGACCACTGTAACTTTGGTTTCCCCATCGCCTGCCATGTCTGCTTGGTCAAGACATTCACTTCAGATCCGAGATCAAAAATGATCTCATCCATCTTGTAGTCTCCTATCTGTGTGGTGAACCAAATTTCCCTCCCGGTTCTTTTGGGACTCCTAATGTTATGTACTGCATCATGTACAGTCGCTTTCTTACTAGCTGATTCATACTGATTTATCAGTTTTTCAAATTCCATAAGAGTGTCTTTGTTTTTTAATAACTTGATGCAGCTGTGTAGGAATTGCGCAACAAAAATAGATGTATATGGTGCAGCGCGCGTCTGATCATATGCCAATGGAATATCTTCTATTTGCGGTTCTTGACTATGCAATGGGATCCTTGGTGAAGTAGGTGGTGGTTGTGTAAACATGTCCTGCGCTTCTTTAAATATTTCTTTATTTTTCTGTAAATTCAATGGAGGTGCTTTCCCAAGAGCTTTTCTAATCCCTACTATTTCTCCAGGGTTATTCTTAGTATCAGTTGTTCCAGAAGTCGAGGCTTCTGCGCTTTTGTCTCTTCCTGTATTAGCGCCACTTAGCATTACTGCATTGACAGTCTGACCTATGGGTCTGCTCTCTGATGCGATCAACTGGATTTTATGGTTAGGTGTTTCTGTTCTTCTCCGCTTCTGCATTTCTACCTCAAGCATGGGGCAGTCTTCAATCACATGATCAACCGATTTACAGTAGTTGCATGTGGTGCATGGATTAGTACATTCTCTGGATAGATGACCTATCTAGCCACAGTTATAGCAGATTACTTGGCCTTGTCCTCTTCCTTGAGCTTGGCCAATATTTCTTCCCCTCCCGCGGTATCCACCACCATGGCCTCTATATCCTTCCTGATCATAGTGGGTGTTCTCTTGCTTTGGCTGATTTTCCTCTTGGATGCGGTAAATTCTAGCACCTCACATTGCTTCCATATCTCGCTTTCTTTCATTCATCAACTCATAAGTGTGACAGTTAGTCTCATCATGTCCAACTGATTTACAGAAATTACAGTATAAGCTTTTAAACGTTTTGACATATTTCTGTAGGAGGTAACAATCCTCAGGGTGGTGTCCTTTGGTTCTACAAATTTCATACCATGGCACCTGGTTCTGATTCATATTCATTGGGTTTGGTGCACCACTGTTAAGATAATCTTGAAATAAGGGGCAATGTTCTCTAGTGTGGCCCTCTCCTTTGCATCCTGTGCACCAAACTTCATGTCTTTGTTCATGTCTTTGTTCTTTTCCATTCTTCATACCTTGTAGTTCTAATGTCAGGGTAGCCAACTGGTTCTGGATCTGTATCATCCCAGAGCTACTTTCTCCAATTGGTGAGGCTTCCAACTTCATTGCGATCTCCAAGGCCTCAGCTTGAGATACAACCTTCTGTTGCATCAGTGGTTGTCTGATATGGGGCAATAGTGCAACAACGAACCATTCTTGATGCTGTTGCGGAGCTTTAACAAAGCTCACTTGGTCCAACAATGTTTTGAATTTTTGGTCGAATTCCCAGACTGATTTAGTAGGTTTCTGTTTGATTTCCTTCAATTCTGTTATGCACTGTGATTCTTATTTGGGCTTTTTAAATTCTGCTGCAATCGCGGTCTTGATGTCTGCTAAGGTTCTCGGCTGTGCTTGAGAGTACTTCATAAACCAATGCAGTGCTCTATCTCTAAAAGTAGTGATGATTTGAGCTCTTTTTATAGAATCATCCGTAACTTGCTGGACACTCCACATAGCTTCGCATAGAAACCAATGCTGATCAGGGTATTCCTGACCCGTTCCTTTGAATATTGACAGTTTTATATCGTTATCTGTCATTCTTCTTCTGTATTGTGTACTATTCTAGGACTGATTCCCTGCGACAAAAGTAGACACAGGCTACTGGATTGTGCTAGGGATAGTATTCTACGGAATGGTTTGAGTTGTAGTGCTGTGAGCACTCGTTTCTGTGGTGTTACTAGTATTGCTGATATGTGGGATGGGCTGTGCGATGCTCACGGCGGGTGGGTTCTGGAGTGATGGATTCTGAGGTGTAATACGCTGGATTGTGGCTGATAACTAAGTGTTGTTATTATTGAGGTCATATGGAACTTCAGTATCTATACGGTTTCTAGATTGTCTGAGATTCTTTTCGTTAGTAAGATTATATCTCTTTCCACTTCTCAAAGTATGGTTTTCTTCGTCAGAATCAATGTGTGTATTTTCTACCATGACAGATTTAGAATTATTGCTGCATTCTTAAAACACCTTTCTTAGCTAAAAGCATTTTAATGTATAGAGTGAGGTTTTTCAGGAACTTACCTCTGAATCCTTCGAAAAAGTATGCTTTAGCTTGGCTGTAGGATTTCAGTGTGTCCATAGCAAACTCCATTACATATCCCTCAAGTATGCTATCGACCCAGAAGTCGACTGCTCACGATAGTGGGCTGTCTATTGCTTTGAGTTGTTCAGTAAGCTCCGGAGTCCACTATGTAGGTACTCCGCCTTGAAAACAATTCTTTCTTTGTGCTAGGTGCGATATCCCCTCGTGTAGCTCGTTTGGAAACAAAGCCCATAAAATTTCGTGGATGTCTCTCCACAAGTATCTGTTCAACCACTGTACATCAGATAAATGTGGGTTTTTGTTTTCTTTCTTTGCGAAATCTCTTTCGATCTTATCGCACCAAGCCCAGATCTCTTTCTTTTCTGGATTCTAGTTGCTGACCCTAATGGGAACTCGTATTCTTCTTCACACATTACTTTTTGAAACACGCTATCGCATCACTGAGTCTTAGCGCGACAACAGAACCATTTGTTGGTGTATATTCTGATCTAGAGGTTTTTCAATGTAGACCCAGGTACTTCATGATGGAAGATACCAACAAAACCCCTATTCACTGGCCCTTTCGGCAACAGACTTTAAGCAGCCTGAGGTCTCACCCGAGGTGAAGTTGCGGGGGTGGTTGTAGAAGTAGGTTTCCACAACCTTGTGATGCGAGTGTTTCAAATGGTTAATGTGCAGAACGATGATGGATTGCATACTGCGGTTAATAATTGTGCGAGGTCCTCTACCCCGTGTCGAGTGCTGCGGCAAGCAAGGATGCTTGCGCAACCAACCCATTCACGGACTGCATAATGGGATTGCTTCCACTCTACGGTGATAAGTTATTAACAGCTTACTGCATAGCCCTTCTGATGGATCGGCGCGTCAACTAGACCGTGCGGCCGTTATGAGACTCAACACTTCTACTCAATCTTATTCAATAATCCTTAATCATTCGATTTTACTTAGACTGATAAACATCATAAATTATGTAAGTGAATGAGATGTGTGATATTGTGCGCTCTGATATAGCAATTAAACCTTAACAATTAACTGTGTGCTTATCTCACAGATCCATTCATTCAAGGGCTTATAGGTGCCTGACTGTTAACATTCATCCATACACGAACTACTAACATCTTATTTCATCCCTTCCATGGTGAATACAAATAAAAGTAAACATATATCAAATAACAGTAACTTCATGCATACACTGTAAGTAATTCAAGCAAAAATAATGGCAATCATACACAACAATCACATAACAAAAGGTTTAACATGGTTCACCCCCCCGGATGGGAAGCTACGTCCACAAGAACTGTTGTTTATTTATCTTAAGGAAGGGTACAATAGTTCTTCGTCTGCGCACTCAGCTGCAGATGCTCTTCTACCTCTCAAAATTAGTTCTCTGCGCACTCAGTTGCAGAGCCTTTACAACGCTTCAATCTTACAGATCCAACGATATTTAATAATAATAAAAAAATGAAGAGTTTTCCCTTTCCCTTACAAAATTGCCTTATTTATAGATCAAGACCCATAGGTTATGTCTTTACATTTACGAAGGCAGAAACCCTTAGGTTTACAAAACTATCACGGTTTTCCCAAAATTGGACTACAGGTGTTTGGTAGCGGATCTTCAGTTGTGGCTCTCCTTTGTGTAGACACATTGCTATCCGCCCCCCTGTCATGCGCGCCAACATATTGCGTCCACCGAGCTGTTCCTTCTTTCACGGCCTTAGATGACTGGTTCAAGTAGTAGTAGTCCTCTGTTTGTGTGATTAGTCACCTACCTCGCGATCTGCACCTACCCCCTTCTTTGTAGTTATCGATGATCTTTGCCAAAAATAGGTCTTCTGTGACCTAACCAAAATAATTGTTGTCATCCATCCAACGCTCTGCTTAGCTGGATCTCCATTGATGTGGCACATCGTGGTGATGTAATCCTCACAGCACTGACCTTGTAGCTTTTTCGACAGTGTGCTGCGCACAATCATCGCAGCATACCAAAACTGTGTTGTGCTTCTCCTCGCAGCTTCCAAAAACTGATTTTCTCAAAAAGTCTCCATCCATGCTGCGCTCAGCTTCGCAGTTCCCAAAAACTTAATGTGTTCAAAATTTGACCCCCTTGGGCAGGCCCAACAAATTTCTACTTTGAAAACAACACTCTTGAAGAAGTGGCAGATTACAAGTACCTCAGAATCGACTTCAATAAAAATTTGAGTTGGGAAAGTTGTAGAAAAAAAAGAACTATGGGAGGTTGGAAATCGTTTTTTGATCTCCAAAATAGATGCAGAGAGGCAGAGCTACGGGATTGGAAAACTCTTCAAACCCTTTTTGGGCTCTTAGTGATCCCGGTTGTTCTCTATGGTTGTGAAGTATGGGCCAACAGTACCTCAGACTTACAGTGGAGGCAAATACAGAAGATTCAAAAATACATGATTACAAGCAAGTTCAAAATTAAGAGTTCAGTGCCATATGAGATCATGCTGAGTGAAATAGGGGTTGCTTCTATTGAAGCAATTGCTATGGTGTGGCTAATAAGATATCTAAAAAGAGTTGAGCAAATGTAAGAAGGTAGATGGACCAAGGCCATCTTCAAAGACATATTGTGCAAAAGAAAGAAGACTTGGATGCGGCAAAATATTAAATGGCTTAGTAATTGGGTCGTGTGCTTGAACATGTGCCCCACGAATAGTAAAGATATAAAGGTTTTTGTTATCAATAAGTTCCACAAGCGAACTTGGGATAAAGAGTTAGGGAGAAATAAAAAGTACTATATTGAAGAGTTTAACCCTACCTGCAGTCAGCTTCAAAAGGCGTACATAGGGGCCGATATCCCTTGGAAATCCAAAATAATTATTTCTCAATTAAGAACTAATTCCCATCAACTCTGTTGCAAGACCAGGCACTGGAAAAGGCCAAAAGAAGCTTGGGAAGAAAGAGTGTGTATTTTCTGCACCTTTGGTAATGTGGAGACAGAAAAAAATTTCATTTTAGAGTGTGAAGCCTTTAAGGATAGTAGGGACAGGTATGCAAGTGTCTTGGAAGATAGATCTTGGGATAAATTATTCAATGAGGGGACCCTGGAAAAATTAAGGGCGCTCATCATTAGGTTGAACAAGCAAAGGATTGATTTGCAGAAAACAACATGTGAAGTGGTCTATCCCATAGGCTATTTTTAGCCTCGCGGACGTTAAAATATTTTCTTCTTCTTCTTCTTCTTCTTCTATATGCCGCAACCGTTAAATCACATTGTATGGCGTGTTGTGAAGAGAATTCCCCTAACTGCCTCAAATAATTTTATGCAGCCTTGTCCACTGCCTAGAAAATCGCCCAATCTGTCACACAACCATCAATTCCCAATGAATTGGTGTCTTTCTATCGACCCATAGATATAATTTTAATATTAATTTGGGTGTAAGATGTTTTTATTTTCCCTTTTTTTTTAATTTTTAATTTTTTTTATTTCAATTGCAATTTGTTAATTATGGTACTACTCTCGATATGCCATGTTAGGAGGATATGTTATCTACTTCTGCTCTCTTGTGAAACCAATTGCAATTTAATATGAGTTTGAACTTAAGTCAAGTTCCTTACCAATTCCACCAGATGGTATTATGCTTGGCAAATATATTGTGTAAATATCTTAAAATATGCTTCCACGATATGCCATGTTAGGAGGATATGTTATCTACTTTTGCTCTCTTGTGAAACTAATTGCAATTTAATGAGTTTGAACTTAAGTCAAGTTGCTTACCAATTCCACCAGATAGTATTATGCTTGGAAAATATATTGTGTAAACATCTTAAAATATGCTTCCACAGCTAGATGCATATTGCTTATGGTTTAGTTTATGGGTTTTGCATTGTAACAAACATGAATCTTATGACTTTTAGCACTATTAATGGAATCCTTAAATCATTCTAGCATTTTTGAGAACTATTAGCAGGGATATAATCATAATTGAACAAAGTTCTAATAGATACCAAACCCATCTTTGTGCCACTTACATACTTGGGTTAAATATGAAAAAATGAGTGAAGTATTAAAGGATCAAGTATTATTTATGTGGTGTACCTTGAAGCTCTCTCAACCATGTTCTCCAAGAGCTATTTATAAGCATAATTACAAATTGGTATTGCCTGTATCTGTCATGACCGACAAAGCTCTTAACTATTTATAGTGGAATTATCAATGTATTTATTGACTTCAAAATAACAATAATTATGTTGAACTTTGGTTGTCATTGATGTCAACTAATGTCAAAGAGGATATCAATTGATTTAGTTTGAGTCATTTATGACAACTGATGTCAAAGTGGATACAATATTCTTATAGCAGTTTGAAGAAGTATATGGAAGCTACTTTGAAGAAGTATATGCTCAAGATGGTGAAAGATATGGATGTCGGTCTGAAGAAGTATATCTAGTTGCATCTAGTCTAAAGACGTGTGTCCAATGATACATCATGCATATCCAATATAAATAACTACATAAGCAAGGATCCATCATGTAGATCCAGTATGAAGAAGTACATAAGCATTGTATCCTACTACATGTGGTACCTGTGCAGATATCAAGACCACCAAGTAGCACTTCCTTAAGGTAGCAGCCAAAGAATTGATTGGACAAGGGTACATGTGCAAAAGCAGCCAAGGAGTTGCTTAAGAAAAGGTACAAGTGTGAAAGCATGTCAATAGAAGATTATGGAATGTGCAAACAAGCCTAAACATTGTATGTTCAAAGATTGGGAGTGCGCAAGTTTCAACAATTAGAATATACCTTTAGTTATTAGAGCGTGCACAAGTTCCAAGAAGGGTGCAGTGGTTGAATTTAGTGTATGCACAAATTCCACAGCCGACGACAAGTGATGGTACCGCAAGTGCAAAGTCCCACCAAGTCGAAGAGAAAGTATTCACACATACCACACAACAATGGTACATTGAAGAGCGCAAGACTACATCCCTGAGGTGTAAATCTTACTAAATCATGGACCATGGATGTGTGAGACTAAGAAATAATGACACATCAATAGGGTAGAAGATGACATGTGGAAAAAGCACAATCCATGAAGCAAGGAAGAAGGGATGCCACAACCAACTTGTGGACATACAATCCATGCAAGACATGTATAAATATAGATGCAAGTTGGAGATTTGAAGTAAGCTGATGGTGAGATTGTAGAGATTCGAATGGAAAATATAGATTTATATTCAGGACATCAAGGGCTCGAGGACAGAACATCATGATCTAGCATGGAGATGGGTGCACACATGCAACATAATAAAATACTGATGGTGCGCAGAATGATGATGTAGATCTGTGACAGTTGTGCAAATACTGAAAGACAAAATCATAGAAGTATGCACAAGTGTGTGAGTACTGATTGACAATATCGCATATAGTCACAGATGTTGTAAGACAAAAGTGCAGAGACAAAACTGAAGTATATCAGAAGATGTGTTGAATCTTGGATGATGCACAAAGGTTGAAGTGAAGTGTCTGAAGTGGAGAATTCCATCAGATGCATGACGACAAAACAACAACAGAATCTAGTATGTGCGTCATGATGAGGATTATTTGAGACAAGTGCATTAAATCGAAAGGACAAATCACTTGATGCACAATAGGTCGCTGATTGTCTAGAAAGATCGACTGTGGCACTTAAAT
Source organism: Larix kaempferi (assembly GCA_027924585.1). Lineage (NCBI taxonomy): Eukaryota > Viridiplantae > Streptophyta > Pinopsida > Pinales > Pinaceae > Larix > Larix kaempferi. The sequence goes on from BSBM01001618.1 coordinate 61,209, forward strand.
AGAACAGACATATCCAAGTAAGTGTGCAGTTCCATCAGATACTGGTGCATAATATTAGAACAACAAACTATCGTTTGAAAGCACAATATTAGTTTATGAGTGCAGTTGCGTAGTAGCAGAAAGACATAGCGAACCCTAGCACATACTGTGGGATCAAAATCACATTGTACATGAATCAAGTTATCAACAATAGTGAAGAATTGAATGGAATGAGAAGTCAAGTGATGTATGCAACAAAGTGACAGAGAATCATTTGCATACGAAGGTTTCACATAGCAGAACTAACATCAGAAGACTAGAAGTGTGTGCATGTTCGAAGTTCTGTAAGACAACGTCTTATTGTTCATATGGATTGTAGGACGGGGCAAGGAGCAAGGGGTTGTAGCTTCCTTCCAGTTGGTGCTAGAGAACACAGGGAGTTGGAAAATGCTTCAGGTCGGTGCCTATAAAAATAGGGGGTCAGTTCCTCCTTCCAGTTGGTGTTGGTAAACACAGGAAGTTGGTGCTTCCTTGAATGTATTCTTTTCATTACAAAAGAGCATTATGTGGTTTTATCCCGTTTCAGTTTCCATGTAAAAATTCTGTGTGTTCTGTTTTCTTTGATTTGGTGCATATGTGAATGATGTTTCTTTACAATGGATGCATGATTGAAGATCAATAATTAAGTTAAGGAAAATTTGTTAAATAAGTAAAAATCTATTCATAACTATGTTAATACTAATTCACCCCCCCTCTCAATATTAAATTGATTCCAACAATTGGTATCAGATCAAGTGTCTTCAGTAACAGATTAGCATCTGGAAGATAGATATTTGTGTAGTTATGGGGAAGGATCACTTTAAAAGTGAAGCACCATGGTTGCATGAAGATTTAAGTCTAGAAAAACTCTCTGTTGCAGAAGCACTGAACATTATTCGCACAAGGAGAAAAACGATAGAAGAAGATAAAAGGATAGCAACCAAGACCTTGAACATACTGAAGAATAAAGAAGCAGAGTCAAAGGAATCGACATCATCTCTCACCATTCATTCATAGGAAAAGGATGAGATCCATCAAAATGTAAGATTGGAGAATGATACTCTAGAAAGCAAGCTGAAGAAGTCAGTTGCAGAAAATCAGAGACTTGAAAATGAGATTACTCTCCTAAGAGAAAAATTGGGGAATGCCATAGAAGAAAATGAGTAAAAAGTCAAGGAAGTCTTGTTGCTGAAGGATCAACTACAAAAACAATGTGTCGATCAAATTCATCTTCAAGCAAGATAACTAGAGGTAATCTCTCTCAAAGAAAAGAATTTAGAGTATGAAAACCTGTTTGATGAACAAAGAATCAAATTACAGGAAAAGGAAGAAGAAATAGAAGGGATGCAAGATCAGGCTATGATAGGTAGAAATTATGTCAAAATCATAGAGGTATTGAATGATATTATTAGCAAGCAAAGATCACCGTATGACAAAATGGGTGTTGTCCCTAAGGTCTGAACTGGACTGCTACAGGGAAAAGCTAGGGCATTTATACAAATTGGATTCTTTAAAAGGATTTTAAGTTTTTTGGGTCGAATATTTTATTAGTATTCCAAATTTAGGTGAATGAGGGATTACAAGAAAACAATAATATATTATACATCCAGAGGATTTGCAAGTATCAATACAAAGGGCTCATCTCTTAAATCACTGCTAGAATTTTAGATATAGAACAATACAGGAATTCATGCATTCAAGGACTCCATTTTATAACAACATTAGAAGTTGAAGAGGTACATGAAAACATAATATTTTAAATTTAATGGACAATTAAGGCTTGAAAATATTAAACCTAGAAATGAACGATTATGCAATGCATGGAATATTCATTCATAAATAGAAAACTAGAAACAAGCTAACAAGGGGCACCATGTACCCATATATAAACGATCTCTATTATTCATTTCAATATTACTGTATATAAAAATTACAGTTTCTTTCACCAGTTTTGACCATCTTCTTGCCAAATATTCGAACCCTTTTTCCTTTCTAGTCTCTCTACATATATGTTGTGTGGTTTAATAACCTATGACATGGGAAATGGGGGTCACCAACGTACATCAAATTTTATTGCAGAAACATAAAATCAAGTACATGTAACATTCAACACTTCCTTCTATTCATAGAAGAAATAGTATTCAAGATGAATTTCATACCCGGATAATCGAGGATTATCCGATATTTTAAAATCCAATCTTCCTGATCCACTGCTACACTGCTCCAACTGATGAACCTGCAAACAAACAGACTGCCTTTCTCAAAGCAATTTGACTAAACAAAGATAAACAATTGAAATTGAAACTCATATATAAATTCATATTCAAACATCAATTTTATACAAAGACAAGTCCTATTGGAAGGGAAATCTCTGATTTTATTTGCATAAATAAAAGCTAGTTATACATGTCCTGCAACTAGCATTGTTGTAATCAGACCCTGGGCTCGTGCTCCTCTCTCTTGAGTAAGTATTCCTACAAAATTTCTTTATCCAAAATTGGCTCCCCTTTCTCAAGTCCCTCCCCTTGTATTTATGGCAAGGCTAGGAGGATAGGCTTGAAAGGAAGTTGGCTTGGGAAGTTAAGGTAGTTTGAATAACTGCGCTAACTAATCCATAATTCGTGATTATATATATATATATTTTAGATATTTTTAAATATACCTACGAGTATGACTTTGGAAAACCAGTGAGTGACTCGCGAATCTTATGTCTTGCAGCTAGCGGGTGCAACATTTCAGATGATACCACTTGGAATCCACTTTGAAGAAGTATATCTGCAAGATGGTGAAAGATATGGATTCCAGTTTGAAGAGGTATATCTAGTTGCATCCTGTTTAAAGATGTGTGTCCAAGGATACATCATGCATGTCCAGTATAAAGAAGTACATAAGCAAGGCTACATCATGCATATACAGTATGGATAAGTACATAAGAATTGTATCCTATTACATGTGGTACTTCCACAGATATCAAGACCACCAAGTCACACTTTCTCAAGGTAGCAGCCAAAGAATTGATTGGAGAAAGGTACATGTACACAAGAAGCCAAGGAGTTGGTTAAGAAAAGGTACAAGTGTGAAAGCATGTCAAGAGAATATTCTGGAATGCACAAACAAGCCTAAACATTGTATGGTAAAATATTGGGAGTGCGCACGCAGTAATAAACAACTTATGGTTGAATTGTCCTGAAAGCGTGCAAGTCTCACCAATCAGAAGATACCTTCATTTATTAGAGCATGCACAAGTTCCAAGAAGGGTGCAATAGTTTAAGTTAGTGTATGCAAAAATTCCATAGCCGACGGCACAACAGGTTTGCAAGTCCCACAAGTGATGGTACCGCAAGGGTCAAAGTCCCACCAAGTTGAAGAGAAAATATGTGCACATACCAAAAAGAAATGGTACATCCAAGAGCGCAAGAATACATCGCTGAGGTGTAATTCCCACTAAATTGTGTACCATGGATGCATGAGACTCATAAAGGATGACACATCAGCATCGCAGAAGATGACAAGTGGAAAAAGCACAATCCATGAAGCAAGGAAGAATGGATGCCACAACCAACTTGTGTACATACAATCCATGTATAAATAGAGATGTAAGTTGGAGATTTGAATTAATCTTGATGGAAAGATTGTAGAGATTTGAGTGGAAGATATAGATTTATATTTAGGGAATCAAGGGCTCAAGGACAAAACAACATGATCTAGTGAGGAGCCGAGTGCACACATGAAACAAAATAAAATATTGATGGTGCGTAGAATGATGTTGTATATGAATGACAGTTGCACAAATACTGAAAGAAAGAATCACAGAAGTATGCGCAAGTGTGTGAGGACTAATTGATAGTATCGTATATAGCACGTAAATAATCATAGATGTTGTAAGACAGAAGTGCAGAGACAAAACTGAAGTATATCAGAAGATGCATTGAAGCTTGGTTGATGCATGAAGGTTGAAGTGAATTGTCCGAAGTAGAGAAGTCCATCATATGCCCGATGACATAATAGAAACATAATCCAGTATGCACGTCATGATGAGTATGATCTCAGACAAGCGTGTTAAACTAAAAGGTCGAATCACTTGATGCACAGTAGGTCGCAGATTGTCTAAAAAGACTGTGGCACTTAAACATAACTGACACATCCAAGTAAGTGCGTAGTTCCATCTGATACTGGTGCATAATATCAAAACAACAAACTATCAATTGAAAGCACAATATTAGTTGATGAGTGCAGTTGCGAAATAGTAGAAAGACAGAGTGAACCCTGGTGCATACTGCAAGATTAGAAGCACATAGTACATGAAGCAAGTCATCAACAATAGTGAAGAATTGAGTGAAATGAGAAGTCAAGTGATGTATGCAACACAGTGACAAAGAATCATCTGCATAAAAGGTTGTGCACAACATAACTAACATCAGAATACCAGAAGTGTGCGCATGTTCGAAGTTCAATAAGACAACATCTTATTGTTCATATAGGCGGCAGGACGGGGCAAGGAGCAGGGGTTGCAGCCTCCTTCCAGTTGGTGTTGGAGAACACAGGGAGTTGGTGTTTCCTTCAGGTCTGTGCCTGTAAAACCATGGGGTTGGTGCCTCCTTCCAGTTGGTGCTGGTAAACATAAAAATTCGTTGCTTCCTTGAATGTATTCTTTTAATTGCAAACGAGCATTCTGTGGGTTTCTCCCATTTCGGTTTCCACGTAAAATTTATGTGTGTCCCATGTTATTTGATTTGGTGCATATGTGAATGATGTTTCTTTATGATGGATTCATAATTGAAGATAAATAATTAAGTTAAGGTAAATATGTTAAAGAAGTAAAAATCTGTTCATAACTATGCTAATAACGATTCACCACCCCTCTCAGTATTAAATCAATTCCAACAAATTATTCTCAAAATTATATAAAATGATACCAATAAAGAATGTGTGTGGGAGAGACATTCAATTTAATTTGGGTAGTATACAAATTCAATGTGATTCATAGCAGATTGAAATCACAACCTAGAGGTGAGAGGTAAAGCTTAAAAAACTCTTTATTACAAGATAGATACTGTGCTATTATTATCTTTGTTGCATCTTTGTTGTCCCCTATAAAAAATAAGTGAGTATAGAGGAAGCATAATATTGATTCTTCCTAGGAATCTGTGTTTTCCATATTAAAAAAAAGAATCTCCACAAAATCAAGAACATCTTAAATAGATATAATTATAATTGGACGATTCTATCAAACACATCTCCATACAAGGATTGTAAATAACTTATTTATGAATTGAACATTTGAGAAATGGAGAAACTGTTGGTATGTTGATTTTCTATTCAGAATCCAAGCATGAACTATAATTGATGAGGATGTCATGGGGTACCGTTTTCATTAACATTAGTCATTGATTTTCCATTTCATAAGGTTTCAAGAGTTCCTAATTCATTTATACATTGTTCTACCAAATGTGTATGCATATACAAAAGGTAATCCCTTTGTTACACACAAATAATAAATCTGGTTGTGTATTTAGAAGGCGACCTTTTCTTACCGGCATAAAAAAAATATGGGTAGAACAATATAATTTCATAATAATTGAATGGTTTGTCACGATGTGCCAAACTAATTTCAATTGCTAATAGAAAATAGTTGAGACCCCAATAAGAAAATTAAACCATACGCCATTCACTCCATAGAAATACATAAAACATGAGATAACATGGAGTTTCTCCTTACTTTTAGATTTAACAATCACATTACATCACATTACTTATGCTCCAAAGCGGGAAGAACTTATTTTCATACAAAACCGATCTCTCAAACATAGTACACAATAGAACCCTACTACACTATTACTTTTTTCCTTAGTTGAACCTTAGACCAACTATACCATTGGTTTGAGTCTACCGCAATCCTTGGGCACTCGACCCTCTTCTCACAATCCTTTGCATTCTCCACCGAAACAAGGGGCCATCAAGTGGGGGGATTTTAAACAATTCCTCGTAGCCCCTTTTGAAGAATCAAAGTTACAATCTCTCTTTCAGGATGTTTCTTCACAAATTTATTATGGTGAAAACTTCCAAATGCACTTATAAACCGTAAATCTATGTAGTGTCATTTATGTTCTTGACGTAGAAAAACAAATCTATAAAATACCCCTGTTTGGCTACCTCCATGTGACCTTATGAAAATGATAATTTAAATTTATTTCCTACCTAAACAAAAATGATAGATACACATGGACTTCATTACTTTCTATATTTCATTTGAGATAAGTAGGGTTATGATGAACCACATTGTCTAAGGTCTTGATTTCTAATTCATTGCGTGATTACCAAAATAACATTATGAAAAGTAGGATGGCCATTTAGACGATTCTCAATGATGACCTTAGGATATATGTAGGGACCTATCCAGCTCCCGAGTTAAATTATTATAAATCTATCTTGTTAACAAATTTGTTGGTTTTTGTTTGCTTCTAAGTTAATCTATTTCAACCAATGTCCATAAAAAATGTATAGGTAGAAAACAAATAGAATTTTGTTATAAGTATAGGTCTAAATCATATTTTCAATACATGTATAATTAATTTGGACAGCATATTCATTGAAGTAATTACCATCCAAGTTTTCTTAAAGAATATAAAACTAGAAACAATAAATAAAATACCTGTAGGATAGCTAAACCCTTAGTAAACTCAACCATCGAATCGATCTATCACCCTGCCAACTAGGATAGTCTTGCCGACCACCTAGTTCTAAGAAACTATGTTTCTTGGATCCTCAAACCCAAAATTTGAGTAAGCCCAACCAGTCTTTTCCCTTAACAAAAATACCAAACCTCCTCTACTGAAATTTCAGTGTGATCAAATGATCCCCCTTTTCAAATCCACCCCCCTCCTTATCTCCTTTCATATCGACTCTTTTTTTCCTTCGTTTAATACCTTATCCATTTTATTAATGTTGATTGATGTACCAACCCAGTACTGTCAGTGTTACTTAGACTTTAAAAACATTAAAATATTTATTTTTATCTTTATTAATTAGGAACAAGTCAAATATGGCTTATCAACATTAAATAATAGTCATTTAATTCCTCCCTATTTGGTCACCTACCACATTAATCAATTCATTAGAGAATAAGGTTCACCACCTTATTCGAGATAAATTATGTTCTTTTAACAATATAAAACATAAATTATAATTAATTTATTTAAATTCTTATATAATACCAACACATAATTCAACATATTGAATTATAATTAAATTATAATGAATTATAAACAACATAATTACAATATGATTCCACATAAATTACAATTACGTTATTAAATATTTATCTAATACTAATATATATAATTCGAGATATTATCAACTAATAATATGATTCAAATCATTATCCGACAAGTAATTATTAAATAACATAATCAAACACAATTACCAACATTATCATTTAGTTTAAAATTAAAAGCTTAATTAACAATTATAAATTAATCAATAATCTACGTTAATCACAATTAATTAACCATTTATTAATAATTTAACGTGCTTGTATGAATTCACCATCAAAATAAGTGATAAGTAATCTTTAACTATTTATAATGTAATTATTTACAACTACCATGCATCAATGCCAAATCGTAATAGTATAATAGATAATTAATACAAGCATATACAAACGAGTTATATGTAAGCGTAGCTACTGCTTACATACCTCATGTAGGTACACTAATCGTACTCAAACACACATACACATAATCACATAAGTTACTATCTATCGACACATACTGAGATATGAATTTGCATGGCTAGCCATTTTTACTAACTCAAATCATAATAACCTATGAAACAAGCATAACATACTGAGTTATGACACATGAATCAAGCAAAGGTTTTCAATACACACACAGTAAATTATGTTTCCCTTTAAAACTTCCACGACATTCCTATCTACCTACTTCCTTCTACCTAATTCACAAATAACTTCCACATCCTATCCTTCCTCTTTTGGACTACCTTGGAGCATCAACTACATGACCTAACTCTAGTTAGAACCCATAAGCTAAAGTGTCGACTACATCGACCAAGCTTCCCTAGTAGGCACCCACTAGTCATCATCACACACCATGGAGAGCGCGCCATAGCGCAACCCTCCCATTACTCCGAGTTTTGGAGGATAAACAGTGGGTAATGCCTCCACCCCTCCTATTTAAAAAAGGACTATGTCTACATCGACATAGTGATTGCATTGCGACTGTTGTACTCAGGATTTGTCATCGAATAACCAATTTGGGCGGGTGAGTTTCCTAAAACCCCACACCTATCCATACATCATGATAATAAACTAATACTTATGCTAACAATAATGCATCAATTGCATACCATTTATCTTTTGGAATTCATGTCCCCGAGGTACTTCCACCTTGTAGGAATCAACTTCCATTTAGCTCTTTTAACCTATAGGTTAGTTTACAACACAAGATCGAGAATATTGTGCAATCATTGACATGTATGCATATCTCATTACTAATGAACAATAACACAAATCATTTACTATGTACCATGCACCTGGTATCATATCCATACATTCAACATATAACCTTAAATTGGTATCCACGTACCCATCATTTATTAAATTTGCATGCTAGAGACATAATCAAAACATGAACATAATTCATAATATTAACATAACACACACATATATAATTTTTTCAAAATAATAAATCCATATGTCCACAGTGCCATCAAACTGACGAAGTCCCACAATAATAATAAAATAGTAATAGGTAATGATAGTTCAGGTGATAAAGTCAAAATGAGGCATTACAATATGCATGAAAACTTATTGCTTCCCACTCAATTCAGGTCTATTCCTTTAAATCCGTAACAAGTATCAAACAATAGACTACGATAGGAAAGCTATGGGTAAGAATTGACTACTTTATAATGACTCTTTATATCTCCTGTATGAATTTCTGTAAACATGGGAAGAGTGAAAAAACCCTATATTAGGTTTCCAAGCTTCAAAGTTTCTAAATTAGAATTCTAGGTTTCTAGGGTTAGATTATTGTTTCTAGGTCTAGATTAGGTTTCTAGGGTTTATAGGGCTAGATTAGGTTTCTAGTGTTTCTAGGGATATATTAGGTTTATAGGGCTAGATTAGGAGTAGGTAATTGAGAGAGAATGATTATTACACCTGGTTGTTGTTGTTGAGGAGAATGAGAATGAGGGAAAAGTGGTTGTTGAGATGTACAAATAATTGTTCTATACCCTACTCTCGTGGAAAAAATAAAAATGGTATGTTGTCTTCACGCTCAGGAAATAAGTTCCAAACCAAGATTGTGTACATAACTATTAGTTCTCTATTGATAATTAGATTTACGAAGGTAATTAGATTTTTTTAAACCAAGGAAGTAACCCATTTGTTGCTTTCTAGTTACTTATGCAAAGCTTGCATAAAGTGAGATACTAGACAAACAACAAAATAAATATGTAATTGAGTATGATTTATGTACAATAAATTTCCAACTAATCATTGGTACAAACTAGCATTCACTTGAGGTATGAGAGGCAACTTATCCTTCCACTAAAAAGGTCTTAGTGCTCTCGCTTTATCTTCATATTAAAGGAAAGAAATAAAAACTAACGAACATGCACATGAAATTCAACTAATCATTGAAACACATTAGATGCAATCTACCCCACTCCAATCTAACTACGAGCATTTTTGCTTTCATAATCAACATTACCATGGCATTAAATGCTCTAGTATATTTCTAGAAGGTTTGTCACATCTGCATATTTTTAGATAAAATGATGTTTGATTTGTTTCATGTTCATTCATTACACTCTTAGATTATTCTAAATTAAAGAATGAATAGCTTCAACATTTAAATTATATCCTACAAACTTCAAAAAGTCTTATGCATTCTTTCATTTTAGTGATGAAATTTGTTGTTTCATGTGACCTTCTCCTCTTCAAACTCTCTTAAGTAACTATGCAATCTTTATTCATGTTTGTTTATATATTGTAGATAGTTCCTTTAGATTTTATGTGTAACCCTCGTTTATCCCTAGTACTCAATTTTCCATCATTTAGGCATTGAATCTATATTAGTGGTTTTGTAGCAGATATTTGCATTAGTACAACTGATATTAAAACCTTGATTGTAACTTGGTGTATGACCTTAGATTCTATAATATTTGAGAATTCATAGATCTAGGTGCAAAATCTAACAAGATATGATGATTAAATCAAGCATGAATAGTTGTGCAATAATATATATGAATAATTACACATTAATTTTGAAGAGAAGGAAATGATTTTATTATTAGAGTACTTGAATGAATGGAGAAGCTTACAATATATAGAGAGGCAATTCAAGTTAGGTTATAAGGAAATTCAAAATTTCCATGACATGCTAAAGGACTAGTCAGGATTAACTTAGATCAAATAACCTCAATTATTCATGCAAGCTCTCCTACATTGAGTTGAACTATCCTGAGCTGAATTGAACTAAATTGAACTGAACTGAGCTAAAGTAAACTAAACTGAACTAGACTGGGCTAAGGTGAACTGAAATGGACTAAACTAAACTGAATTGAAATGAACCTAATTAAATTGAATTGAATTGAACTAAACTGGGGTGCTAATGAGTGTATGGGGAAATTTGGTGTTAGTTAGGACTTAGTTTGTGAAACAACTTAAGTCTAACTGATGTATACTTTCTTAAATCAAGGAGAAAAAACTCCCCCAAATCGAGGAATGTGCCATCAAACCAAGGAACTCACTCCCAAATCTAGGGACTGGTCTCATGGGTGACTCAAGAAGTTGATTTGAATGTGGTTTGTACCATTAGACTCATCCTCATTATCTTTAGGAGGTTTATTTATGCTAACACCGCCCCATAAGCCTAACTAGGAAAAAAAGCTAAAAAAAATGGGTCCCGACAATTTTCATCCATAAGAAGTACCCATGTACAAGAAAAAATTCTCTAAAAGTTGGGAAAGAGGGGAAAAACCAGTGGGAAACCCCCCCATAAAATATAATGTAAAATGAAGAGAATAGCTAATCAAGTTGTTATGAAGTCGAAGTCTCTAGTACTCCCAAGTGTGCTTGCAACAGATAACTTATGCTCTATGAAGGACTTCATGTAGATGATAGGAGGAACTAATTTCCTCTTTGGAAGTAGAGGAATCAGCTCCCATCTTTATATCAAGGTTTTGATCTCATCATGTGTGGAAGCAATCCAATATGGGTTCCCATAACCTTCAGTATGACAGTAGGGATGCAACAATGATTATGTAATAGTCCATGGGAAGCATGGGCTCTGTAGTAATGAATGCATGTGGAGCATCCCGAAACTTTGAGTGTGTCCTTTGTATAGGTGATGGATCCCTGACTAGATCATTTGCAACCTATTGATTTTGTCTTGCTAATGGTTTCACTATCATATATGTATCATGTATATCACTATTAGTAGCATCATCTTCATCATCTAAACCATAAATTTTACTTGAGGAAAGTGAACGAATATTATTGAGATATTCAACAATAAGAATTGGATCAACAATATGTTCTTCTACTGTTGAGTGGCTGATTTGAACCAAGTTATCATCTCCCATGAAAATAGGAGAGCATGATTCATATTCTATGCAAAAGTTATGGATAATTTATGTGCTCAAGCTGTTGAGTTCAACCTCCATACAATGTCCTTCTTCCATATAATTATGGCCAAACGTTCTTTCTATCATGAACCATTCTTCATTAGCTAAATCATTAGGGGTTATGTGATATTGAAGAGTAGGAGAAACAAAAAATATAGTAGTCCAAGAGCTATATCCATTCTATTGAGGTAATCGTTCTTTTCTTCGGTAGAATCTGGCTCATCTTCAATACCCATCGTAATTTTGTAGAGGCCTTTACTTCCTAGAGTAAGGATGGCATCCTCTTTCCATTTATAATAATTGAATAGAGTAAGAATTGTCTTCTTGGGTTTATTTTGTTGATCCATGATTGTTGCTCCTTCTTTGATGATCTTCAACCTACAAAACAAATTGTGTACCCTTTGATGGTTATGAATGAGCACTCATTCAATGACTACAATTGTAGTTCTTGAAGGCTTCAAATGAGTACTATAAATGGGCTCTTTGGTGACTTCAAAATCCTTCTATCGTGGTTGCAAAATCCTTCTTTGGTGGCTATAAAATGCTTTCTTTGGTGGCTGAAAAAATCCTTCTTTGATGGATGCAAACTTATCCTTCTTTGGTGGCTTGCAAAAAGGCCTTCTTCGATCTACTAGAGTAGTGGCTATAAAAGCCTTCTTTTGTGGCTGCAAAGGGCCTTCTTTGGTGGATGCAAAAGGATTGTTTGGTAGCTGAAAAGCTTCTTTAGTGGTTTCAAAATCCTCCTTGGTGGCTACAGAATCCCTTCTCAACCTAAAAAATATTGATAAACAATATGTAAGACCCAAAAATTTAGAGAAATGCAAATACTATCATCAAAAGTAAAGAAGTTCATAACAAGCAAAATGTAGTCTTACAAATTAAATTTTGCTCCATTGAATTTACAATTTGTGCATCATTAACACTAAATACAAATACAAATACAAATACACCTAAACAAATAGAAAGAGAAAAGGATAAACAAGAACACATACCTAGAATCATAAGTTAAACTTACATATTGATATTTGAAGCCGGTAGGACCTTTCTGTACTAGCTCCTTATGAAAATCACATGTGGGAAACCGCTCTCCTCCCAACCAAACCCTCAGTCAAATACTAAGAGCACCCAAGACATCACTTAGCAATATCAAACTGGCCATATCTCATAAACATAATCCTATCCTACCCTCAGACTCCAAACCTCCATCTCCTCCAGACACTCAAGGCATAAGAAAGAGGAATCCCAAATGGAATAATGATACCCTTCCCCTTCTCCTTCCTCCTATTTAAGCTTTTGAAAGCTTCCCTTGGATGGACACATGTTCACATGCAAAACCTCCCATGCAATAATCCCCTAAATAAGTAAATAGATCATAATATATACATTTTATTATTTTTCCTTTTTTCCAACACCCATCTTAGCGTAAGCCATGATTAGTTAAGCCATTATTATAGATTTATTTTCTTACAAATCCCATCACCTTATAATATTATTACTATAACCCTACATAGTCTAATACTATTGTGTAGGGATAGGATCCACTAGTTGTTAGTTTTTCATCATTTAATTCAATATGATCTAGGATGTTAACTGAGAGAACAACATGTACAACATATCAAACACAAGAGACAAGAGACACAAAGCATTTCACCAGGGAAAACCAAGAAGGTGAAAGACCCCACAACTTCCTCAGAGATAGAATAAGCACCAATACAAAGAACACAAAGATGAATCCCCAAAAGATATATGCCTTCAGCAGCTACTCCTCCTCCACTTGTGCGCACTCCTCCTCTCTCTCACTAATGCAAAGTGAGTTTGTGTGTGAATGAGCAAATAGATTGGTGCAACCACTCTATTTATACTTTACCTTGACCCGCCTTTTACCCTAACTGGGCCGACGCCTTAGGGGAGTCTAATAACCCTTCCACTTAACTCATACTAGGCCGACCCCTTCAAGGTGGTCTAATAACCCATCAAATATAAGTTGTGACACTTACAATGTAACTTGCAACACTTGCAAATACAAATGACGACACTTCCAATCAGAGGAATAATACATCTCAGTTGGGGATACAATAAAGTACAAATGTAATACATACAATATACAAGTGAATATCTTCCGAAGTTACAAATACATCAACACTAGTGTGGCCATCACCAGTAGGTCCCATGCCTACATTATAACCCCAGGATTACCCCTAGTACTAATGCAATACACGATGGAGGGAATTACATACTTCTTCCCTTCAAGGAAATTAATCTCGAAGTTATTGTTACAATATTCATAACTATCCATAATGCTTCTACTTCTCCCTTACACACCCTCTCCCGAAATAATACCATTCGATCAACCTTTGAACACCCCAATACTCCGGATGGTCCCTCTCGCCATGGCACTGGCCCTCTACTGCAACTAGTATATAGGTCACCCAGTATGGTGTGACCGTAGCAGGAATTACAAGTCTCATCATAGATACAATAAGTTGCAATAATGTTCCTTGCTCTTTTTTGACTTCTAGCATCATGAGACGGCTTAAGGCCTTTTGGTATTCGCTAGGCTATATACCCCAAGACCCGGATCTAGAGCCACCGGGCATATGGTCTAGTATGTTAACCAATGCACACCATGCATCTCGAATCAAACTCCCCTTGATGAGATAATAAAACCTAGGAATCAAAAGTCCTTCTCCATATACCTCCCCTTGATGAGATACCTCAAGCTGTGGACTTTTAGGAACTGTATAAAGGAAATGAACTGCTGGCAAGGTATTAACGAGTGAGTTGGTTTCCCATCCCATAACTCCCTTGTGGTTATGGGTTCCCACGATATCGTGGCCTCTAGAACGACCCGGGATTGAAGGCCCCAGAGTGGCATTCCTGTAACACTTATTCTCATCATGCCATCATAGAATTAGTCATGTATGTAACATTTAGAGATCATATACTATCAATAATCATGATAAAATATGCATGTTTCACATGCCATTATGAGAATATACCATCTTCATAAGTACTGAGGAGTCGCATGTTACGACATGTTATTATGTAACATAACTTCTTCAAGAATAACCATGAACTGCATGATATCATATTCCATCATGGAAACATACATAAACATTCAGAATATGAGGAACGATATGCGACTTCAACTCAACATGGAAGCATAACATCATCACTACAAATGTGAAGGATCTGCATGCCACTACATGGCATCATGAAACATAATGTTATCATATATTATTAACCTCATAAAACATATATCATAGTGAATCATAAATCATTTCCATAATTCCCTCTCAATAATCCCAATCTATAGTATTAAATAAAGCTTTCATAATTCTCATTCATTCATTAGTCATAGCATATTAATCAAGGACCTTTTAATTGCCACTCCGATCAATCAATACAAAGCATGTGATGAATCCACATAATAAACATCAACACCAATCAATTCAATCTATGGCATACCCTGAACAACATAATTAAGTGGTCATGATAATTTATTCCATATTATATGTGGGAAGAACATAATAAGCATTAACATGATCAATAGCATATAATAATCCATATAAAAACATTATATTGATCAACCAATCCTTAATACTGGAAAAATAATTCTCCCTTGAAATCATCATCGTGCCAATTATAACAATAAGTGTCGCCATCATAAACATGATCACGTACTAGAAAATAAAAGCAATACATGAAATCACCATGTCATATCATTTATCAACATATGTTAAATACATAAGTGTACATAAGCTTATGAAGGTGATAATAGTCTCAGCAAATAGGAAGTGTAGAACAAATAAGCCATCATGAAAATTCATAATATGATTAATCAATTCTAACCAATTTTGTTAGTATGCATCAATAATAATTATGGTATATCACCTCTAATGCCATAGAATGATCATTAAGCACTCCCCTAGTTTATGAATATGATTAAGTTTTCCAATCTAGGCTGTCTCCATAAAAGGTTCACCATGAAATACCTTCATGGATGCCATAAACAATAATTTGTGTGATGGTTTTAATTTGAGGGATAGAGATTTTTCATACATTTTCTTCTAAAACATTCAATTAATCTTCATTCATCTTAACTAGAGATATGCATTCTCCTTCAAAGAAACCCTCATTTTATTAAACTTGGATTAATTTAGCAGAATTTGGACTAAAAAGTTCCCAAATTATCCTTTTTAAAGCTCCAAAATAGTCTATTTTTAAATTGCAATTTTAGATTCCAAATGCGTCCTTTTTCATTCAAATGATTTTCAGATTAAAAACCTTATTTTGGGCTTTAGAAAACCTTTTCTTGGTCTTCCTCCAAATAAATATGGACTTGAATTAGTCTAGATTTAATGAAATGGGCATTAAGAGTGAAATTCAAGGGTAAGTGAATAATGGCATCTATCCTAATGTTACTAGTGCATCAATTATCTTAACTATTATACCCACTAGTACATAAAAATTTGAATACCAGAATGGCATTGCGACTCCCTCAACTAGGAAGCATGAAACTCATGCTCTGCACTATTTTCATAGCTTAACCAACAACTATAAATATTTCATAATCTATACCTCAATATGTAAGACATATTTCGCCCAATAACATGAATATTCAATGGTTATTTCATACATAAATGAAAAATACCACTTTTGAAAAGTGAGAATTATAACATTGTAAACATCCCTCAAAGAATTCCTTAAGCTCAATGGAAACAAATCTTATGGGGGGAATCTTTTTATGGGAGTAATTTGTTATACTTTTCTTCTCTTAAAAATGTTTTCTTAATGGAATAGGTGAGTGTAACCTTTCTTATAGTTATTTCTATTATTATTATTATTATTATTATTTCTTTTGTGTTATAAGAATCTCTCAAAGATAACTCAATCCCAAACTAGGTCAACCTAGACTCACTATTGAAAAGAAAAAATTCCACGTTCAAATTTGTATATTGATATTTCCAACTCAGAATGACCATTAAGGTCTCATGTCTATTTCTTATGTGTTTTCAATAACGAACAATAAGTTAAAAGTTTCCTACCATTATGGTACCCCATTAATTGAACAAAAGAATCCCTTTATTTCAGATATGTGGGACTAGCATCTCTATTGCATTTTTGTGGAACTCACATGTTCAAATATTTCCAATGGAGCTTTAGTACTATAAGGATAAAGATCTTAATTTTCCCCATAAGTTTTACTAACAATATTCACAACTAATGTTCATTTACAAACAAAATAGGTATTCAATCCTTAATACTCATTCTAATCCTCTGCGCCTTCTTTTAGTTTATGATTGGATTCACTTGAGGCATGATCACTAATTTAATTGACTACTCCACCACCACCACCAAAGCCAAAAAAACAATTCATCAATGCTCATAGAGTCTTAGTAATAACTTCAATTTTAACTAAATAACCATCATCAAGGAAAAGCTATCCATTTCTTGATACCTTGCTTATAGGCAGTGCCATTTTTTCTTGTTGTGTTAGAGTATAGGCCTCCATCAACAATATACTTACCACTTATCTTATTAAATATTCTCAAACTTATTCTCTTGGGAGTTACAATTTTCTGCCATGGATAAAATAGTGTCTTGTCATATATGAAATAAACATCTCCATCTCTTTGCCCATATTTTTATTCAACAACTTTAATCCAACAAGATTAAGATTCCATTACACTTCAAGGTGACCAACATTCTTATATCTTCAATTAATATATTTACTATCTTGAGAAAATCTAAACTTATCATTAGGGTAAGTAATTTAGGGTGAATAACCCTTTCATATCTAGTAATATAAATATTCACATCTTTCTATTATTTGAATTCTATACTCAAGGGCCTTATTACATAACTCCCTTTTCCCTCCTTATTAATCAAGTCCTACATGGTATTGCAAAAAAACATCCAATACTCAAATTAAAGACACATCAATGATTATTTGAGTTAATTTTTCTTCAAATTCTTATAAATGTCCTTATTACATAAGGGTTCATCCAAGATCAATGAAAATTTCACTTCTCTATTTATGGTGGAGTACATTAAGGAAAAGAGAAGAAGAGGTTGTAAGACGAAGGGTTGGAAGTAGAATATTTTATGAGCCAAATGAATCTTCCCACTTGAGGATCCTACGAGTGAAATGAGGTAAGGCATAGGTTGGTGGTGGATCCACATTTGTTCTCTTAGTTTCATAATCCTTTTGTAATTTTTGTTAGTTACAAGGATATCCTACATGTTTTTATGGTATAGGCTAAATGAGGCTTTTTTTTTTACATCTATAAATGTTGCAGGTTTCCTTGAAGTGATTTGAACCTTTAATAAATTGGACATGTATCGTCAAATTGATTTCTTGCAAAAGTTACAATATGAGTGAGAAATTATGGATTTTCTACCATCTAATCTAAACAATTTATTTCAAGGGCTATAGAGGTGTGCAGAAATTTAGAGGATCTAGGATGAGAATTAAAACTAGGAAAAGGAGGGGGTCTAGAAAACTCAACAACTGCCTCTTGAGGCCAATTAAATCAGATTTGATGTCTAAATCATGTAGGTTTCACTGAGGAAGAGGAAGGGATATTAATGGGTTTTTCAATCTTTGATCATTCAACAATTCATTGTTTTGGTTTGTTCATAAAGTTGGGTGCCATCTCCAAGCTTGTTAATGCCTCAATCTCACTGAACATATGTATCCAAGGTTGAGAGATTTAAACTAATAGAAAAAGAGGATCTTCCATAAGCCTAAGATCATTAGGAACATCTTTCCTTGTCCTAGTAAATATTTCATTTATTTCTCTTTATCTCTCCTTTAGACATGGTGATAATTGGGAATTTGAGTAGGAAAGATTTCATTTACAATTGTAAAACATTGAGTGATACAATTAAATTAACAATAGGTAAAACAAATTAAAAATACCAACCTAATTAATTTCAAAATATTTCATATTTGGCACAAAACAATGAAAATCTTAAAACACTTAACTAAATCAACTGACTGGCACCAAAGAATGAACTTACAACTTAAATCGAGATCTATGGTTAAGCATTACCCTATGCTATATTTTGCTCTGCTCTTTGCACTTAATTCAGGGATAAAGATACATTTTACATTTTAGATAACACATCAAGTCAAGTTGAATAATAATTTCAACTACACCATTTTCAAAAAATAAAATAAAATAATCACTTTGAAAGCACAACCATATGAATTCCTATTGACTTTTACCTAACAATGAAATAAAATCTAATAACTTCAACTGCACCATTTACTAAAAATGATTAAAATATTCACCTTGAAAATACAACCATATCCATTCATTTAGTTTCAATTGAAATCTAACTAACAATCCAATCAAATTAAATTGAATAACTTCAACCTTTCTAAAATGTTACATTGCTAAAACATTGTGAATAATATCTTACAATCTCAATCCCAATAAATATTAAAATTAAATGTATTTAAGGCCATGAAAGAGTAATTGAACTTGTAAATTCTATTACAGGTATCAAGGAAGCGGTACAACAAATAACCATGACGAGCCCATGTGGGTGGGGACTAGATTACTAGTGAGAATACTAATGGCGGGACCTCACTAAACTGTTGCTACCATGATTTATAAATGTGAACAATTCAACCTTTGAACTATACGACTCTCCCTGATGTGATAGATGTGTTGATGTCGATCATAGGAAAGATCACTAAGTTAGGGAGCGCTAAGGTCTCTTTCTACTTAGTTCGAGGAAACCCCTTATAGTGATTGAAAGGGACCCCAAGGTACAACTGCAACTACTGCAACACTCAGAATGGAGTGATGTGATGTTGATGAGAGATGAAGTACATGATAAGACGAGGGTCTTATCCTAAGAACCAAGATCATTTTGTAACCAACTTTTGGACTGATAGGCTTGACACAAAATTGGATGGTAAGCATGAGGCTAATGACTTCCTCTGATCGATGTCAACTTGGGGAGTACCAGTCGGCAGCATTCTTCGTGTAATAGAGGGATATAAACTCCAAATAAAGGGCTCTGTTATGGACACGACACTGAGGGTGATGGTGACTGAAAAAATGCATAATGATAGGGATAGGGTGACTCAATAACATTGATTAAAGGAGACCAAGGGTTTCTTACAAAAGAATAGTGATCTTCCCATGATTTTGAGTGGAATGGGGAATAGTTTATACATAAAGAATAATTGGTGGTCTCCCCATGGTTTTTGGGGTGTCAGGATACAAATTTAATGATGGGTGGGATTCCCATGGTTTTGAGAAAATCAGGGAATCAATTTGATGATGGTCGAAGTTCCCGGAGTTTTGAGTGAGTCGAGGAACCTTTTCCATGATTGTGTGAAGGTTTTTTCGCAAATGTGAAGATGGGTGCCCCAAGAATCGATGCCATGCAATTAGTTCTTGCGAGAATAACCAGATAGAATTGGCTGTTGTGGAGGTAGGGGGCCACGTTGGTGTCTTTGCGGAGGTAATGGTACAAAGAATAGTGTAGATGGTAAAGTTCTCATAGAGGTATGAGTGGTAAACTATGGTTCTTGCTCGTAACATGTGCTAAGGAATTTGACATCGTCAACTACAAAAGTGGGGGAGTAAATGTGAAGCTATAAAATGATGAACTATGGGTTGATTGTTTCAAGGTTTATCAAATTCCTAGGCTTGTCGGGGGTTCGACATCATGGGTGAATGTCACGTCCCCATCTAGACCCAATCGCTTTAACATTTTAAATGATGTAATATTGTTATGAAATCGTGGTGAGGAGCTCAAGGCCAAGGCCCCGCCATTGATTTATTGATGCATATGGTTTAAGTGCTAGCCAGGCACATTGGAACTTCAACATCATGTACTATGCATTTTAATAAAAATACCCACAACTAGATATGCAATGCAACAAAGAGATGGGGGCATGATTTCACAAGGAATTGGGAGGGAAAAACATTCAAACCCTTGAGCCAATCAGTTCAAGCCAAGTGTCAATGAGAGAACCCATCAAACCCTCAACTACCCATGTTGACTTTTGTACCCAATCATTGATTTCTCCCAAGAGTTGGTTGAGGTAGTTAATGCCTTGGGGAATGGGAGCTATGGCTGTCCAAATTCGGGTATGGGAAAACCACCCTGCATGAGAATTCGCGTTTTGCTTCTTGGGCAAGAAAAGAGCCATGAATTTCTCCCCCAAGCCATTATCCATGATCATTCCTTCTCCCTCACGAGTTTATAGCTACCTGGGCGTTTTCTAGGCATGGTTGCTATGTTTTCCTTCATTCTCCCAATAGAGAAGGGTGTTTTTGTGTTGTATACCAGTGGGGAAGAAGGGGAATGGAACGGGGGTTCCATAGAGACCATTTTTTTGTTGTTAAATGCTAAGAGAGTTGGGGAGAAAACGTTTTTCCTCCTTTTGGATGCATTTCCCTTCCCACAGCTCATTTTGGGTGAGCCACGATTTGGGGAAAAATCTATGGCCACCTTGTTTGTGAATTCCATTGTTGGATTTGGGTATCCATTGCTTTGGCTTGAGCTTGAGAATAAGCATCCATGGTTCAAATGTAGCCTGATAAACCCATCTATGGACTGGCTTGGCTGAGATGAAATGAGTAATTGGTAGTGAACGAGCTGGAATGTTCCCTTTCCTTGTGAGAATCATGCCCAGCTCAGGGGTGGCCTCTGGACGGACTCAGTATAAGCTGTCGAAGAGCCTATGGTTGGGTGGAACGTTGCAGCGACATAGCTAGTTGCTTGAGGCAGTTGCAAAATGAAGATAAGTGTTTTTATGTCTATGTATTTACTTCTGCAATGTTCAATTAATGAATATTTTGATATGCTGAATGAGCATGAAGTGTGTGTGGATTAGTTTTGATTCCGCTGTGCATATTGCCTAATTTGTATCTGCACACCAATGTTTTATTCATATGATGCTAATGACTGGGCTGAATTTTATGAAAAGCCCCATAGATTGGTAGCATGTTCCCTTCCTTGCATTGGGTCCAAGGGTGGGTACGTGACAGTGAAAAATGATGAATTTGATGCAATGGTGCGTACACCCATGGGGGGAATAATCCTACATGCAATAGTGATATTGATGGCATATCATTACTAGGTGAGGACCCTATGGTGATCAACGGGAATATCTGGTAAATGCATTGTAAATAGAGGGAATGTGTTTCTTATATTGTTGTCTTCGAGGTGATAACTACGATAGAAGTTCGGTGCCATTGGTAAGGGGTGGAGTCTTGTTCTTATAATGGAAAAACAAGAATAAATCATATCTTGGTCATGATCCTACATAAAAGTTGCAAATACCCAAGTGTAGTAAAGAACATGAAAAAGGTATTGACGATGCAAAATAGAAAACCAAAACATAGTGTACCTATGGAGTGCCTGGATCGGGGGTAGAAGCATTTAATGTATCAAGAGCCAATTCAATACCTCGTTGGCGATAAAGTCGGTTAATGCATTGGATTTTATTATGACATGGGTGAAAGTAATGGTTTCAAATTGTCATATGAGAAGGTGCACTAGAAAGAACTTGTGGAAGAGGAGGGGATTGAGGACACTTAACACAATCTTTAGTTGTGATACAACTAGATGGGAATCTAGCTATACTTGCATGTGGTGTATGTCAAGGTGGATGACATCACTTAAGAGACCAATGATGTAACACACATAATATAAAAATAATCAATAATAGTAATATAATAATAATAATTAAATCATTTACATTAAAAGACATAAACTTTCGATGAAAAGGTATTAGTAGGCCTATATAAAGGCTAAAGCATTGTAATTTTCAATCATCAATTATATATCATCTTATATTTATCAAAATGTGGGTTATTTCATAAATTGTGGTTTTATTCAGAGTTAATTGAGAATGTCTGGATACAGATATAACATTGGTATCAGAGCTGCGTTGCTGATCTAGGCGTGTAGCCATCATTTTTTGGTTTCCCTAAAATCTAGGACTTTGTCAAAAAATTAGGCCCTTGGCCCAAATAAGTAAAAACAAAGAAGTAAGAAAAAAATATTTCAAAGAAATTATCCGCAAGAGATGGGTTTCCCTAAAATCTAGGACCTTGTCCAAAATATCAGGCCCTTGGTCCAAAGAAGTAAAAGCAAAGAAGTAAAAAAAGTAAGAAAAAATTATTACAAAGAAGAAGTAAAAAAAAAATTATCCGCAAGAGAAAGAAAGAAAAAACAAAAAGAAAAGAAAGAAAAAAAAAGAGAGAGAGGGAAAAATGAACAAAAAGAACAAAAAGAAAGAAAGTTAAAAAGAAAAAAGGGAAAGTGAAAAAAAGAAAAAAGAAAACTAAAAACAAAGAAGTAAAAAAAACAATACATGGTTTATTTTCCAACAAGAAACAACACGTGGTTTATTGGAAGCAATTGTGAAAGCCAATAATAAAGTTACAATATAAAATCTAGAAGTGCATAAGAAGTCTTATGGCTACTAAGGAGCAAACAAGATTTGAACTTGGGTGGGAAAGGTAACAATCACTCCTCCCAACCACCCAATCCGATTTCAATATACAAAAAGTCTTAAGGGGAAAAGGAGATACAAAGAGCATCAAAATAAGATTTTTTACAAGAAGAGCCATATTGAAATATATATATAATTATTATTATTAATTTTTTTAATAATAGTAATAACATAATTTGGGGAAAATCTAATTATTGAATATTATTACACTTTGAAATTGAAGACCAAAGAAGAAGACATAAATTCGAGTCAAAAGAATAATTTATTTTCAAGTTGAAGACCATTATCATTGAAGAATTTGAAGTCAAAGGAAGACCAAGTTATCGTCCAGAAATCGACTTATGGAAAATTCAAAATCATAATTGCGATCAAAGCTACAAGCAGCATTGGACAAGGAATATTTCTACAGCGATCAAAGCAACATTGCGATCAAAGAAGCATCTACAATTGAATATTACGAAGCAGGGATATTTCATTGGACAAGGGATATTGCGATCAAAGCAACATCTACAATTGAATATTACAACGCAGGATATTTCTAAGGGATTACTAGAGCAGAAGAATCATTATCTAAAAATGAATATTGGTAGATTAACTACTCAAATCAAGGAATTAATGAGTCAAAAATATCCCAATAAGACTCTACAAAACCAAAAAATCATGAAAGAAGCAGCCGAGAATAGAGAGAGAAATGAAACGATTAAACAAAATCATCAGAGACAAAGATGACAAAATCACGCAAATTCAGAAAAAAAAAAAAAAGTTAAGATGCCTAGAAGTGGAGAATTGCCACCTTCAGCAATAGATTAAAGAACTCTAGTAGAAAGAGAATGACACTAAAAAGGCACAGAAGTTGGAGATTACAATAGTCAAAAGCACGTTATCAAATAACATTGAAGAAATATATCGGTTAAGAAACCATAACAAGACATTAATTGGAAAAATCAGGAAGTTAAAAGTTACTAAGAGGGTAGACCAATCAAATGAAGATACCAAAGGAAAAATACTGAATAAAGAGGAAGAAAATTTACATTTAATAGAAAAACTTATGAGGTTTGAAGATGACAAGAAATCACACGAAGAAATGATTAAAAAGATGCAGAATGATAACAAAATATTAGAGGACAAGTTAAAAGGAACATTTACAGACTCGGTTCAAGTCACAGCTCAAGATGTTATCCCATTTAAAGAAGGGCATGCACAACAATCGAAGCAGGAAGACACTACGGACATTAACAAGAAAATTAGTGTTACAAAGATCCTCTATCAACATTTGAATCATAAAGTCGAGAAAATCAAGACGAAAATAAACAACATTACTCCTATAGAAAAACTAACTACCTTGAAGGAGAGAAAAGACAAAATTGCCAAATTGCTTGGGAGCAAAAAACAAGAAATTATATTCCATCAAACCAGAAAACCACTCTGATGAAGGTGAATTTTGGATGGATCACTTCCCAAGAAATGAAACAACTCATCTCAGGAATTCAAAAATTATATCGTCTTGTTTCATCAAGTATCAGAGTTACAAGTTCAGAAGACCTAGAGAAGACATTACAAACAAGAATAATTGATAAGTCCTTCACTAAATAAGCTTTGAGGACAAAGCTTCCCCTTAGGGGAAGGCAATGTAACAATCATAATAATCAATAATCAATAATAGTAATTTAATAATATAATAATAATAATAATTAAATCATTTACATTAAAAGACAACCTTTCGATGAAAAGGTAATAGTGGGCCTATATAAAGGCCAAAGCATTGTAATTTTCAATCATCAATTATATATCATCTTATATCTATCAAAATGTGGGTTATTTCAGAAATTATGGGTGTATTCAGAGTTAATTGAGAATGTATGAATACAGATATAACAAATGATGACATCATACTCTACTTGGTTTTTAGTACGTTCTCGAAACAAACTCCTTTGGTATAGTAGAGAACTTGGGAGGGGGTATAAATAGAAAAGTAGTTGATGCGAGATTCTTGGACCATTGACTTGCAACATATGAAAAGTGGGAGGTGTCTCCACAGGATCGGCATGGAGGGGGTACTCGGACATGGAGAGGAATCTGTGTTGAAGGGGGTTTGACTTGATCCAAAATGGATTTGATGGCACTGGATGGGATCATGCCCGTATGATTCCCTCAGGATGAGCTCCATCATGTGGTGGTGTTCTCATAATTTTCATAGGTGGGGGGTCTTGCAGCATCCTAGAATCCACAACGAGAACCACCATGATGGATGGTTCTGAGATAGGCACAATTGAGGTTGTCGATGTAGTGACCAAATTGATAGAAGTTATTTCCTGGGTTTGTGGGGAAGGATTATAAACCAACAGTTGGGTGAGGTGGATGGTCACCAAGGCATTTTAAAATAGACGGAGATCAAGACAATGGTGTGTGTAATTCCCAAATTGTGAGAAAATCTCACATGCGTGATTGGTACGCAAGGATTTGGACATAGGTATGGGAGAAGATGATGTGCCCCTTTCTACTGTAGGTGGAGCATGCGTTGCACTAATAGGGGTGTTGAGAAAATTCCTGAGCTTCGGCAAGCTGGGGCATAGGTTGGTCGCATGGCCTTATTGACTGCAAATAGAACATGGTGGAGTGACTCTCTGTGTGGGAGTATTGGTCGTTACTGGGGATTTTAACCATTGTTGGTTGATGCCCCTGCTTTAGGCTTAGAAACCCCTAATGATTCGGGTATATTATTTGGTAGGAGGGGGAATTTCAACTAAGGTTGTTTCATTCCCCCGATGGTGGTTTAGTTGCAGATGTCATAGTTCCAACTGGTGGTACAGATGGCGTAACCATCCTAGAAGGTGTAACAACCGAAACATGGACAAGCTCATAATGGGATACTGGTTTAGAATCCATCTTTGGGTATGGTGCTGTAAGGTACCATACTGGTATACTCAAAGTGAGTCCAAGTAGATTCAATTGAGCCATATCTGGAATCCCTTTCATGCTTGTGGGATAGTACAAGAATGGTATTTGAAACAAGGAGGTACCGATGGAATCAACATTTTCTCAATGCCATGACCCAACAGAGACACTAATGGTAATGTCGAGGGAGGGGTGGGAACATTTTTGTTGGTGAAAATTATACACATAAGGCCATCGATGGATGTGGGGATCTCAGGTAGTGGGCCAGAGTACACCCTGTGCAAGTTAGATTCCTTATACATGCCTCAGGAAATATCAACATAGGGGGGTTGATTTTTCCTAGCGACAATGGGTAGGATGTTATCAGAGTTGGTAATGGCATTGGGATCATAGTAATTGAGTTGGTTGAGGGTGACTATTTTCCCATTAAAGGGAAACATTATGATATGGAAGACCTAGGATCCGACTGCCTTCATGGATTACATATAACTACTAACCAAGAGGATGTTGTAGTTGAGTTGTGCATCGACCAATTCGATGTCAAACATGACCATTTTGCCACCTAGCTTGATGGGGACATTTTGGTATAATCCTCTAGGTTTGGATGGCCTCCCATCGTATACGAAGAAAGAGATAGATGAGGGGAATAGCTTAGGTGATCCAAATATTTTCTAAACATTAGAGTACATGACTCAAGTGTATGCGCCTTCATCGATGATGTATCGATGAATCATGATGTTTTTTACTATGATGGGGACTTGGAATGTGACTGACGAGGGCAGTCGCGGTCCACCTTTGTCAACATTAAAAGTCATGAGGCACAAGTTAGAAGGATTGACAATGCGAAGTGCATTGAGTAATTCATTTCATTGGGTTGGGAATGATTGTAGCACCTCTAATGCGGACATTGTGGTAGGTGATCGAGCCAAGTCATCCAAAATACTATAATTATGGGCGACTTTCATATGGGAGTTATTAGGTGTGCGCCAAAGTGGGACTTTGGGGATCCACGTGATCTGTTCATTACTTAGGAACATTATTTACAAAACCCCCCCGAGGCAATAGGGACATCTTCCACTTGGTGGGTGTTAACAAGTAAAATTCGAACACATGCAACATTTCGGCGATTCATCCAATAAAGTGTCATCAAAATAAAGAATGCATCTCATGACAGGAGTCCTCAATAGATCCAAAATCCAGCATGAGTCCATAAGTGCCAAGAAATAGTGAAAATAAAGGGTATCAGGGTATTACATAGTTGACTTGCACTATAGCGCAGGTTACCTAAACAATGCCCACGCTACACCTGTGCATATTTTCCTTCGATAGCCATGCTACTATCAAAACGACAAGACCACTCACATCCAGTGGTGCATTAAAATATCAATCCTCCCCAAGGATCATAATTCGTCTCCTCACACACTTGGTGGCATTAATCATCCCCCTTGTGTACCTTGGATCTGGTTCATGAAGGATGAGAGTTCACATTTGGATCTAGTTGTTTTTTGGCCACCTCTTGGCCTATAAAAGGAAGCCATTGTCATGCATTTGGTAGAGAAAAATTCAAGCAAGTTTATGCTACTAGATTTGAGTTGGAGCTTCCTCATAGCCCACCATTTCCTACCATTGTAATCATTTCCAAGCTTGCTTTCCACCTACCATCAAGGGGAAAGTGTTTATCTCCATTGTTCTTCCACCTACTTAGCATTTAGTTTGGACAAGAAAGGCCTTTGTAAGGAATATTGTTGGCTTCCCTTGAACCCTTCACCTCCTAGGTGTTGTACTACTATTCCCTTGGGAAATACAAGAGTGGTTTAGCATACCTTTGGGTTGTTGTTGGAGTTTGCATCTTTCCCCCATCTCTTTTATTTTATTTTCATAAATTTTTTCATGTATGAATGTGAACTACACTAACAATCTCTTGCAGGATCACTTGAAGGAATACCAACCATCCAAAAGGGTCTCCAAGAATTGAGGCCTTGAAGCAACCTACAAGGCTTAGCCCCTCACCAAGTGAAAGAGTGCAATTGTGCAATTTTTTCCATAACATTTCTAAAGGCGACCATACTTATTTTTGTTCATTTATTTTTAAACTAGGTTATTTTATGCTAAGTATCTAATTCTGGGTGTTTTTCACTTGCAGGAGAGCAGGTATTCCACCTCTTGCTTCCATAATTTGGCCCCATCAAGACCATAGATTTTTTTTCCCACAACCGTGCGGTTCTCAACGTCTCTACCGTGATAATAGCGTGGATTCAACTTGGATAGTGGCGTGCATAGTGCAGGTTACCAGTTTCATACTTGTGATATACCGCTCATCACACCTGCGTGGAAGGTTAGTGTATTACCCGCGCTACAACGTGTTTGTTTTGTATTAACCTACGTGGTATGCGCAACAAAGAATGGTTTAGCCGCGATACTTTTATTTATTTGATTTTTATCTGTATAGATTAGTTTGGTAGCCCAATTGCTTCTTACTAATGAACTTAAATTAAGGCTAATTCACCCAATTACTTAATTGTTTTTAGTAATTAGTCCACCTAGACCAATATTAGGAAGTAAAGAGTACATCTCTCTTGAAAAATAACTAGGTAACCAACTTTGAGGATTTCAACGGGGCCCATTATTGTCACTAGTATTTAGGACCATTTCTTGTTTATGCGTCAAATCGACATTTTGTTTTTAGTATAGATAGTGTAGAAAACACTTTTTACACACAAGCAAGGACCTAAAGACACTTGTCTCCTGAAGTATGCTCTTCACCTCTCACTTCATGTGAGCTTGGTGAATCCGAAAAAGGGTGAGAAGTGTGAAATACCTCCATTCCACACTTGTTTATTAGATAGTTAATTTGATTTTGCGAAGTGCCATGAGCATCTCTTATAGTTAAAAGTACATGTTGCTTGATATACTCTTTTAGTTAATTTTCCAATGGAGTCATTTGTTTTTTCTTTTATCACATGTGTTTTCCCCACTAGTACACAATAAGAGGCTTAAATACTCTTCCAATCCAAAGTATGCTCTTCATCTCAGACTTCATGTGAGCTTGGTGAATCAGAAAGGTAGGAATTGTGAAATACCCCTCTTACACTCCATAAGTGAAATATACAAACCCCTTAAAATCAACATTGTGATTGTCTTAACCAACTAAAATATTCCACAGGAGGTCACAAAACAATATTTTAGTTAGGTAGGATTGATTGGGATATGCATCCATTAATTCCCACCAATCTAGTTTCATTAGGAATATTTTGAAACATAACATTGTTTTCCTTTAAGGTACTTACAAAATATTGTTATAATCAAGTGTTAAAAGATAACCTGGATCAGAAGTGTGCTAGGACCAAGGAAATGAATGTCGAGGTATAGCTTCCCTGATCTCCCCTACAAGGCACTCAGCTTGTTGTAGGGAGACGACACTATAACATGCAGGCCGAACCACTAATCTACAATTGACATAAGGTATCTTAGTGGCCCAACTTAGGATATCACCAAGGAGAAATTGTGAGTGCAATTGAATCCTAAAGTTAGCTATTTCCATTGGGAGGTGTTACCAAGTCTTGTCGACTTGATCATTGGCCCCATCACCAATAGAATTATCTCTTTGTTACCTCCACTAGTGGATTGGTGCGTGGATACCATTATCACCATCAATTGTTCTTTTGGGAGGCCCAGTTACATTTGAGAGAAAGGACGTTAGGTTGTTTAGGGAATTTACATTTATTTTCTTTTTAACTACAAGTTCACTAACTCGTAATAAAAAGAACCTACATGTGATAACTCATGCACTAAAACCAATAATTCACATATCACTCACTTGTCACACCATTTTGCATCTGTTGTGGCTGGAATATTTTTGCATTTGCACAATTTTGGTTATTCCATTATCACTCTCATATTGGCACAAATCCTTCGCCATTGAGGAACAAAACAAAATCCTAAGACAGTCTCGTATATTGCAAGGATTATCCCCTCTCTCGAGGGGTGTTTTCACACCTTCCCCACGTATTCCATGCGGAGGGAATTCAAGCTGGGGTCGTTCCCAGAAATCATTGATAGGGTCATTTGGTTGAGGCCAAACCTTGCTAGATACATTTTCTCCCCTTGGAGAGTATATCAATTACACCACTTATTCCCCCATCGGAAATAGTACCCTATTGGATTCTCCCCAAGGAGATCCCTTTGACCCATCCTCTCTCATAGGAGGTCTACCATTGTTCACAACATCACCTAGGTATCCCCCTCATGGAAATCACATCCCAAACAAAATGGAAAGAGCCGTCGTCCCTACCTTACCATTTATGACTAGTTTAAATCTACATGATTTGGCCAAACTAACAAATGACATCATTGCTCATGATGCGACATGGCCGGTTATGCCAAACAATATTCCTTCCAATATTCCCAAATGTGAAGGAAAATAGGGAGACAATCCCGCTAACCATGTTATCTCTTTCCACTTATGGTGTTCATCTAACAACATAGTGGATGACCCCATGAGGCTTCACCTATTCCAGCGTACCCTCACCAGAACAACAACAAAATGGTACGTAAAACTAGAAAGTGGCACCCACTCCACATTTTGACATTGTCCACCACATTTGTTACGTACTTTCAACTGCCAATATGACATGATCTAGGCCTCAAAATTCTCACTGAGTTTTGTCAAAATAATTCCACCCACATCACGGACCATATTCACGAGTGGCATAGACGCCGCACACATGTAAGATCGAAATACAACCTCCCCTTTTATGAATCGGTTTATCAAATCTCTCCAAACCACCAAAGCTAAATATGCAGTCACCTCCATGCCACAAAGTGAGGAAGAGGCTATTCTGAAAGCACAAAATTTTGACTTCATATATGCACAGTCTGGATATCTTTACACAGTCCTCCTTGATGCCCCACAGCATCGGTCGTTGGATCCTACACCTTCGAGCTTATTGGGTCCATTTCCCATTTAGGAAAGGTTCCTCCCACCACATCAGTACCATTCAACATGGTTCTGTATTACCCATCCATGCCACCTACATTCGTACCCCCTACACCGGTACCAACACCATCAGTTGTTCGATTACTGTATGGACCATATATTCCTACATACCCAAATGTTAGCTAAACAGTGACGGTTCCTACACCGAAATTGGCACCATTCACTCCTACATCCACCTCTTACGGAGCGCAAACGAAATTTATCCCACCCCCGGGATATAATCTGTATTACACTTTCCCATGCCCAACTAGTCAACAACCTTCCCCCCACATGGGGGTTAACCTAGTTCAACCTACTAATGTTCAGCATGCTCAACAATTTGAGCAATTGAACACCGCAAACCCCCATAATCTACAAAATCGGGGGAAGAATAAACGGTAATAACATGATGAAACAACAGTTGGGGCAAGGGGGAAATCCCCATCCATATCAAAACCATATTAAAGGTGATCCAAATGTAGGGACTAACAATCCCCCCCAAAAAGGGAAGAATCCTCCCCTGAGAACCAATTATTTTTGCTCCATTTGCAGCGATTATGGTCACTACACACATCATTGACCTCTTCTCCCCGAATTCCAATATTTGGTAGAAGCTAAAAAGATGATGGTGACGAAACCTCCTCAGGAAACGAGTCCTCCCCAACCACAAACAATAGTGTTATAGAAACCCTTCGCTAATCAAGCAACAGTTACACAAGAACAATATCCTCGTCCACCTGGCGATGGCTCTTTCCAAAATATTATTCGTTGGATATAAACCTCCATACACGATCCAAGGGTTATGATGGGAATTCCACCCCCCAAGTGGAAGACGTTCCTATCCCCTCGGGGGGTCCTCTATAAATACCACTCCTGATTAACGAAAAAATCCCATGGATTCTGAAAGTACCACTTAGGCGTACCGTCAATAACCCCCATATAAAATTCGCCCACAATTATAGCATTATGGACAGCTTGGCTCAATCCCCTGTGGCTATGTCCACATTAGAAGTGTTACAGTCTTTCCCAACAAAACAAAAAAATTACTCAATGCACTTGGTGTGGTTGACCCATCCGACTCGCACATAATCACCTTTGATCTTGACAAAGGTGACCTACGACTACCATCATTAGACGCATTTCAAGTTCCAGTCATGGTTAAAAATGTCATGATCCATTGTTGTATCATCGACGAAGGCGCATCCACTTAGGTTATGTTCGTAAAAGTCTAGAAACGATTAGGATCCCCCAAGCTGGTCCCCTCATCTATCGCTCTTTGCGCATATCATGGGAGACCATCCCAACCAAGAGAATTGTACCAAAATTTCACCATAGAGATGGGGGGCAAGATGGTTATGATTGATATTGAAGTAATCAATGATGACCTCGACTACAACATCCTCTTGGGGAGTAGTTACATGTATGCCATGAAGGTGGTAGCCTCCTCATTCTTCTGTATCATGATGCTTCCCTTAAATGGGAAAGTATTTACACTCGACCAGCTTAATTACTATGACCCTAATACCACGATCAATCCCAACAACGTCCTTCCAACTATATTGGGCGATGATCAACCATATGTTGACATCTCCCCCGGTATGTAAAAGGACTCCAATTTGTTAGGATCATATTCGGGACCACCACCAAATATCCCTACATCTACCGATGGCCTAATGTGCACACTTTTCACCACTCAAAATGGAGCCTCTATCACCTGAAAAAAGTCATCAGCACCACCACTGAGTCATGGCATTGAACAAACATTGAGTCCATTGGTGCCACCAATTTTTCAAATCCCCTTTGTGTATCCTCCCACAGGTGTATAAGGGACACCGGTTATGCCTCAGTTAACTCTTCCTAGGATAAATTTGGAAATCCCAGTGTGGTACCTTACACCACCCTTCCCAAGGATGGCTTCCAAACTAGTCACCCATTATGAGTTTGTCCCTGTTTTAGCTAGTACATTTGCAAGACCCATACCACATCCAATTACAACATCCCAACCTATGACATTCGCAACTACCACACAATCGATCGTTGCTAAGACCGTAAATGGGGGAACCAAACAACCCAAGTTGAAAGGTCCCATATTACCAACCCCGACATATAATTTGGTAGAAATCGTGAAGCCTAAAGCAAGGGGCATCAACCATCAAGATTTGAAAGCCCTAGTAATGATCAATACTCCCAATCAATGGGTCGCACCACCATGTTCTCTTTGCAAGCAACAAGGCCACGCAACCAATCTATGTCCCACTCTACTGGAGCTACAAAATCTTCTTAACACTCTTGTTAGCATTACCTATGCTCCACCAACGGTGAAAGGGGGCACCCCTTCCTCGGCCACATCTAAGTCTAAAACATTGTTTACGAATCATGCATGTTCCATTTTCGCTCAGAACAGGCACTATAAGTACCATTTCCCTGAACTCGCTCGATATCGAGAGGCATTGGCAATAGTTCGTCTCACTCAAGTAACCATTGAGGAACCCCCCTTCTTACACCAAGAGGTAGCATCCATTAATGTGATCACCACATTGACAGCACCATCAGTCACCACTCCCACATAATTTGCACCAACTACAGACAACGTGGTATAGCGTGTAATGTTGCAAGACCCATCTAAACTTATGACGACACCATCACACAATGGATGCTCGTCATGTGGGAAATCTACCCATATGTCCCCTCCTAGCGCTATCACATGCATAATGGAGAAAATCAACACCCAAGAAGGCCAAGAATGCTTCCATTCCTGGGTACCAAGACCTTGTCGATCTTGTGGAGAAACCACCCATTATTCCTTTCAGTGCCCCATTTTGCGCGTCGAACGACAAACTCATATTTAACTGATAAGAATGCAAGATCAACTACAAACACCTTATGTAACCTTGCAAGCGTCACCAACCAAGGAGGTAGTACCAACCTTCCAAGACACCATCGATGTTGAATCTCCTTTATCTAGTGTTCTCACTTGCAGTGATTCCTTATCTTCCAACGAAGACGCAAACCACCTGCAAGAATTCCCAAAAAATTAACAACCAAAATAGGGGGTTTGTACCCCCCAAGCACAAACAAGACACCCAACACCAACCGTTGATATTATTATTTTGTGCCAAAAAAAGTTACTTTTGTTTCACACTATCTTGAATTAAGAAATTAAAATACCTCTCTTCTTCAAATGCAAATGGCCTCCCCAATGGAAATCTACATTGGTTATGCAGACGGTGCCAGTCGATGGTCCAAACATCTTGCGTTCGTTTTTCTGGTTATATATTCCCCCTCCCATACACTTCACCACACCTGCGGAGTATGTTTTGGGGAACTAACAAACAACCAAGCAGAATACGATGTTGTAATAGGTTTGTTAAGAGATTCCCTACACTTGGGCATTCACCATCTACAAGTGCACCTCGAATCCCAACTTGTCGTATCAAAATTGAATAATGTATTCCATGTCCGCAACTCACTCCTCTTCTGAAATGTTTTGCGCATGCACCTTCTCATTCGACAGTTTGAAACCATAACTTTCACACATATACCAAGAAATGACAATGCATTCACCAACTCTATCTCTAATGAGTTATTGAATTGGCACCTAATACATCACCCAGCTACTGCATAACCCTGCATGCCAATCATACATAAATATATCTATGTATCTCACCTATGACTACACATACATGTATTTCATCATCAATTCCTACAAACCGTAACTCCATCTCTAGAACCCTTCGCACCACGACGACCAGTGCTTCGAGCTCTTAGACATGGAACTAATCAATTTGAATTCCCACCAAAGTCATCGGAAATCATATCCAAGTACCCCACAGGTACACAATGTTTTCGTTATGTGATATTCGCATTGTCAGTACCTCGGTTATGTCCTTTAATACACTTGGGTATGTGTGCCGTAAGTGCAGGACCATGATCAGGACATTATGGAGCCTCTTGTTATCTAACACTAGTGGTCACGCACCCTACCATGAGTATCATTTCAAAACTGGCATATAGACATTATTTTCCCTCCATTTACAATTCATATCCCAGTATTCCCACTGATAACCATAGGGTCCCCATTCATGGCCTTGATGTACCATTAACATAATTTCTGTGAATAGCATGTTCCCCCATGGGTGTGCGCACCATTGCCATCCCCGTCATCAATTGACACCCATGATGTCGACCTCCCATAGTCCAAGGAATATGACCAAAATTGAGAAGACCCTCCCTTAGAATATCATTTTCGCACTTGGGAATTCACTCCACCCAGTAGACACTCATCAAATTCTTCTGCAAATGTTACGAGAATGATTCAAAATCCCCCCTCATACCTCCATGAGCACTTTACCCTTCTCCATATCCCTCGTATCATCACACCCGCAATGACACCTATGGGTCCCCCACCCTCAGAAACAACCAGTTATATTCAGTTACCCTACAAGTATATACTACATAGCATTGTTTCATGGGGCATCCATATTTGCATCTACAAATTGGCCCTCACTTCATCATTGGAAAGTGTTCCCTGATCCACTAAAAATTGTGGGGACTCCACCCATCATCAAATCGGTCCCCCGAAACACTCAAAGCTGTGGGGACCCCGCCAACATTCTTTATGTACAAATCGTTCCCGCATCACCTCACATTGCAGGAACACCATATTATTTTGGTAGCAACCCATGGTCTCCTTTGATCAATGTATTTGAGTCTCCATATGTTCATTAGTATTTGCTTTTCCAGTCATTGCTACCCTTCTTTTTGTGTCTCCATCAAAACCCATTTCATTTATAGTTTGTCTCCATCCATTTCAACTTGTGCCATCCTGAAAGAAAAGTTGCCATCCCTGCTCCCAATGTTTACATCGATCAATGGAATTTATGATCCCCACACTTATCAACCAGTCTTGTGTTAGGTCTGTCCATCCACCCATTGGTTACAATATGATCCCAGTTCTCAAGGTAGGAATTTCCTCCTATCCGATACTTCAGCTCTCGTCGACGTCAATACACCATATTTTGAGAGTTGTAGTAGTTGCAGCTGTATCTTGGGATCCCTTTCAATCACTATAAAGGATCACTTCGAACTTAGTAGGGAGATCCATTAGTGCTCTCTAACTAGGTGGTTTCCCCTATGCTCTACACCAACACATCATCACATCAGGGGGAGACGTACTTTTGAACGTAGTAGTGTTCATATTTGGAAATCATGTTAGCAGTCTATTTGGTACGATACAACCCTGGGGAATATTTACATACCAGTTTGGTTCCCCTCCAAAGTGGGTTTATCATGGTCACCAACAGTCCCACTCCTTCAATATTTCGCAGCAATTCTGAGGGCATCTACTCTAACATAGATCGAAGCCGCCTTCATCCATGTCCCAACAGTATAGTATAGTTGACACCTCTGACCTCTCTCATTGTAATCACTTTGATATCATTTCACGATCATGGGAGAACAATCATCACCAACACTCTTCCCCCATGGGAGAACCTTATTTTGTCCACATATGATTTTTCCTACAGAACATAAGAGAAACAATAGAAAACATGATGCATTATCGGCTCTACAGTACCCTCCGAACCTCATAAATCAAGGGGCATCTATTAACGACTAAAAGTCACACACATGTGACATTTCATCGATTCATCTAGTAAAGCATCATCAACATAAATAATGCATCTCACCATAGGCATCCCCAATAGATCCAAAACATAGCATGAGTCCATAAGTGCCAAGAAACAGTCAAAACAAAGGGTAGCGTGGGTATTACATAGTTGACCTGTGTTATAGTGCAGGTTACTTGAACAATGCTCGTGCTACACCTACAGATTTTCCTTCGATAGCCGCGCTATTGTAAAAAAGACGGGACCACTCATGCCCAACGGTGCATTAAAAGCTCAATCCTCCCTGAGGATTAGAATTCGGCTCCTCACACACTTGGTGGAATTAATCAGCCACCTTGTGTACCTTGTAACTTGTTCATGAAAAAGGAGAGTTCACATTTGTATCTAGTTGTTTTTTGGCCACCTCTTGGCCTATAAAAGGAAGCCATTGTCATGAATTTGGTAGAGAAAAATTAGAGCAAGGTTATGCTTCTGGATTTGAGTTGGAGCTTCCTCATAGCCCACCATTTCCTACCATTGTAAGCATTTCCAAGCTTGCTTGCCACCTACTATCAAGAGGCAAGTGTTTCTCTCCATTTTTCTTCCACCTACTTAGCATTTAGTTTGGAAAAGAAAGGCCTCCCTAAGAGATATTGTTGGATTCCCTTGAATCCTTGACCTCCTAGGTGTTGTATAGCTATTCCATTGGGCAATACCAGAGTTGTTTAGCATACCTTTGGGTTGTTGATGGAGTTTGAATATTTTCCCAATCTCTTTTATTTTATTTTCATCAATATTTTCATGTTTAAATGTGAACTACACTAACAATCTCTTGGAGGAATACCAACCATCCAAAAGGGGCTCTAAGGACTGATGCCTTGAAGCAAGATACAAGGCTTAGCCCCTCACCAAGTGGAAGAGTTCACTTGTGCAATTTTTTCCATAACATGGGACTTTAGGCCTATCATAACCTTTGGCTCGAGTCCAGAGGTTAACATCTAGCATGTATATGTTTTGGAAGGAGTCTTCTTCTTGGCTTCCACCAACTATTGGAAGTGGAGAAGAAGAGGGAAATGGTGAGTGTAATGATGATATTATCCACAAATGGAGCAAGAATAATTGCTCCTTAGGTTGGCGTTCTTCCCTTGTCTGAGGGGGATTATTTGACCTTGCATTCTAGTTACCTAGGTTCTGGTTTTGTTGGGGAATTGGGTTTCCCCCTTTCCCTTGCTACTAGTTTTTTTCTTTCCCTTATTCTTCCCCTAATTTTTAGATTTCTAAGTATATGTGGTGTTCAATTGCTCAAACTGTTGAGCTTAATGTATGAAATAAGGTTGAACGAGACTAACCCCATGTGAGGTGTGGATGTCTAACTAGTAGGACATGGAAATGAGTAGTAATGGTTATACCCTAGAAGTGGGATAAATTCATTTTGCAGTCCATAAGATGTTGACATATGATCAGCTTGTTCCATTTGCGATAGAGGGACGGCTGCTACCTAGATAACATTGGGATAATTAGGGTTGTATGGTCCATATTATAACTAACCAAATCGAGGAGTTGGTGCAGGAGGAGGGGGGGGGCGACACAGGAGTCATCGGTGGGTACTGTGGGACAATATTAAATGGTGTAGGAGTAGGAGGAGGAACATTTCCTTGGATGGAAATGGACCCAATAACCGCATCCTTTGAGTGCAACAAACCCCCGGGGGTAGGATCCAACGACCAAATATGAGAGATTTAGGCTAGCCATGAAAGGTAGGATAGGATTTGGTTCTACCATTGTATATTGTGTGTGGTTTCGTCAAGAGGGAGACCAAGGTGGTATTGAAAATAATGATTGACCTCCCATGAGAGGGGATGGATCAAAATGGTCCAAAGGATATCCAACAGGAGAAGACAAAGGGGGGCCTCTTCTAAGAGGAGGGGAGCCAAATGGATCTAAATTCTCTAAGGGGAGAAAAAGAACCAAGCATGGAGTAGCCTCGCCCTGATGATCTTATCAATGTGGTTTGGCAGTAGCCACAGCTAGAGCATCTCCCGCGTGAACCATGGGGATAAAGTGTAAAAACACCCCCCGAGAGAGGGGAGAGGCCTTGCAATATTTGAGACTTCCTTAAAGGGTTGTTTTGTTCCTCAATGGTGAAAGCTTTGTGTCAAAATGACAATGATGGTGGATTTAAACATAATTGAACAAATGCAAAAATATTCCAACCTCAATAGATGCAAATATGGTGCAACAAGTGAGTAATATGTGTAAATTCGGTTTAGTTTAAGAGTCCCCACATGTAGGTTCTTTTTAATTACGAGTTAGTGAACTTGTATTTAAAACAAAATAAGTGTAAATTCCCTAAAATACCTAATGTACTTCCTCTCAAATGTAACTGGGCCTTCTAAAAGCACAATTGATGGTAACAATATGGTCCACACACCACTTAACTAATGAAGGTAACAAAGAGCTATTTCTACCAATGATGAGGACAATGTCCTAATAAATAATACTTGGAAACACTTCCCAATGGAAATAGTTGACTTTAGGAGTCAATTTCACTCACAATTGCTCTTTGGTGATGTCCTAAGTCTAGCCACTAAGATACTTTGCGTCAAGTGTGGATAAGTGGTTATGCATGGGCAGTATAGTGTCACCTCCACAAAAATATGAGTGGCTCTTTGGAGAGGGTAGGGAAAATATACCTTGGATTTGACCTCCTTGGGCATGGCGCACTTCTTATCTGGGTTTTCTTTTAACACTTACTGATAGCAGGATTTTGCTAGTACCCTATAAGTCAACAATTCTATGTTTCAAAATATCACTAATTAAACTAGATTGGTGGGAATTAATGGATTCCTATCCCAATCAGTTCTACCTAACTAAAATATTGTTTTGTGACCTCCTCTGGAGAATTTTAGCTGGTTGGAAATTTAGAAAGTTGATTTTAATTTCTCTATGTATTCAATGCCGAAACCCAAATCCACTCTAAAGTCGATCCATGAGTATACTTTGTTTTTACTGTAAAGGAGTTGGGAGATCCCATGTCTTACTTAATTGCCGTTTGTTTTCTATAACCTAGATGGGCGATCCTTTAGGAGATCGATCCCAGGTTTTGTTTTGACCTGTATTCATTCAAAATATCTCTAATGTTATGTTATTGTGAAATTACCTTACACTCCAATCGGAGCTCGGTCTAATTCCAATTCACCTTTCTGTACCATTCGATGGAAGATTTTAAAAGAAGATCTACTATATTTCAAATTCACTCCATGATCAATTCGATGGCAGAGTATACAAGCGTAGTTACATCAGCAACTGCAATTCTTATCTTGCTTAATTTGTAGTGCTTAAACGCCTGATCGACCCTGATAATTCCCATTCAGTATCCAACTGAAGGTTGATTCTTCTATGAATGGGAGCTCCAACTGAGAGTGCCAAATCTTTACACTCCCATCTGTTAATGATTATATCATTATTGTTAGAACATTTTTCCACCTATGTACATTAATCATTTATTAATGATGATTAATTAGCCCAAGTGATTAATGATTACATCCCTAAGTTGATTAGCTACTAAATGGTCAATTATCATGAACTAGATGGCAAATGTGAACAAGTGCTGAGTCAAACCAGCTATGTGGAGCGCTCCCCAGGGCAATTAATGCACTCAGCATGCCTAGAGCGCCCTCCTCAGGTCATTTAATGCACTCAGCATGCTTCTCTTCTACCTAGGGCGCATTTGCTCTCTTTGTGGACAATCTTGCCTTGTTTTGTCACATTTTTGACCAATTTTAGACTCCAAACCTCTAGCCAACCAGTTTCTTCACATGTGTGAGGTCACATGGGCCTGTCCAGTCATTCCCAGCATTCACACTGCAGATTCGAACCAGTTTGGGATGGTTTGGGATATTTTGGTCAACCTAGGGGGGTTTGAGCTTTTTCTAAGCTAGATCAGTGTGAACACTCCAGATGGATTCGAATTCTTCCAGATTTGTATATATGGGTGTTCTTAACCTTTGTTAAGGTTGGACAGTTAATAATATTGACATTATTCACCAATTCATGTGTATTGTTCTTCATTCATTTAAATTTTTTATGCTAATTCTTGCAAATGTTGTGCAATCTTTCACTAGTGAGGAATCCACAGTAGCTAGATTCAACTGTGCTTGAGATTTTACATGGTATCAGAGCTCTTGGAGCTAGAATTCGAACCAGCAGACTGTTGTAGTGGATTGCCAGAAACAGTGGAGAAACCACATAATTCCTGAGGCCATTGCCTTGAGCTTACTGGAGAAATCTAGTGGCTCCTCTCAGGTGTGATGCTCTCCCGAATGCACCCACTATCCATACAGGGTTCGAATTAGTGAGTGTAGATCCCTCCAGAGTGATTTGAGAGTTGTTTGCAGGTATTGGAGTTCAGCATTGTCAGCAAGTGCGAATTGCAGCAGAGGAGAATGGAGCCATCTCACCCAAACGTGCTCACACCCTTCAACTATTTCGATTGGAAGGCAGAAATGGTGATTTTGCTGAGATCTAAGGGTCTCTACAGAATCACGATGGGCACTGAGGTTGAGCCAAACTCAGCTGTGGAGAAATCCAAGTTTTTCAACAGAATGGATGAGGCATTTGGCCTCCTTTGTCTCAGCATTTCGAGAGACCTCCTGTTTCATGTAGAAAGTCTAGCAACTCCAAATGAAGTGTGGCTCAAGCTTGAGACACTGTTTGGAAAGACTGATGAGATGAGAGGCCACCAGCTCGAAAATGAGCTTGTCTCACTGAGCCCAGGGAATTTCGATTCCATCCAGGACTTCTTCACCAAGTTCAAGAACTTGGTCTTGCAGATCAGACAATGTGGCATAGAGAAGAAAGAAGAACAGTTGGTGTTGTCCATTCTCTCCAAATTGGGTTCTGAATACTCAGTTTTTGTGTCTTCCTTCAACTCCACAAGGCTCACAGTCAGAGGTTGGAAGATGCCATCCTTGGCTGACTTCATGGAGATGCTAACTCAAGAGCAAGACAAGCTGGTCTTGATGGGCTCCATCAAACAAAAAGATCAAGTTCTTGCAGCTGGAGATTCGAAATGTGGAAGAAGCAAGCAAAAACCCAGGGTTTCGAAACCTCAAGAGAAGAAGAAGAAGGATGAGAGGCCCAAATCCTCTGAGGGGGTTTCGAATCCTGTCAAGAACAAGGGAAAGAAGGCTGAGAAGACAAAATGTAGCTACTGTCAAAGAGGTTTTCATCCAGAGAGCTCATGCATGAAGAAAACCATAGACA
Organism: Larix kaempferi; assembly: GCA_027924585.1. Taxonomy (NCBI): domain Eukaryota; kingdom Viridiplantae; phylum Streptophyta; class Pinopsida; order Pinales; family Pinaceae; genus Larix; species Larix kaempferi. The sequence goes on from BSBM01001618.1 coordinate 103,111, forward strand.
CCATGACCCATCTCCTACAGAAAAATAACATTCCTCTTCCTGAAAGTTCCAAGAAGAAGGAGTGCGTTTCTGAAGACAAGGAGAGCTGCCATGCTTTGGTGGCTAGCTCATCTCATTCACCTTTGTTCATCATTGATTCAGGTGCCTCAAGGCACATGGCTTCCTCAAGAGACTCATTTTCTGAACTTGCTCCCTACAGTGGTCTCTCAATTCGAATGGGAGATGACTCAGAAATCCCTGCTCATGGCATTGGGAAAATCTCTATGGAGAATGGCTTCTTCTCAAATGTGCTGTATGTGCCAAACCTTGCAGCAAACTTGCTCTCTGTATATCAAATGACTCATACTGGAGCAGCAAAGAAGGTGGTCTTCACTCAGGAAGAAGTGGAGATATCAGAAGTTTCCACCGGGAAAATTGTTGCAAAGGGTGTTGCAGACCATGACATGAAGATGTACATGTTCTCCCACTTCCTCGAATTTTCTTCACCAAGTGTGCTGCTGTCACATGGGAATGAGACCAGCAAGCTATGGCATCAAAGGTATGGGCACCTAAACTACAGATATCTTCAATTTTTAAGCAAAGAAAATATGGTAGAAGGGCTGCCCCAAATCAGATTTTCGAGTGGAACATGCAAGGGTTGCATGGTTGGGAAGCATCCTGAAAGGAAGTATGATAAAGGGAAGGCTAGGAGGGCTGATCAACCTCTTGGGATAGTGCATTCTGATCTCATAGGGCCACTCCCCACACCCTCCTATGGCTGCAGCAAATATGTGCTCACCTTCATCGATGACTACTCAAGGTACTGCTGGTTATTTTTCCTTAAGCAAAAATCTGAAGTCTTTGATTGTTTCAAGATTTTTAAGAGCATGGTTGAGAACTTCAGTGGGAAGGCCATGAAGGTTTTGAGGAATGATAATGGCAGAGAGTATGTCAACAACAATTTGCAGCAGCTCTGTCAAGAGCATGGCATTCAGATGCAACACTCAGTGCCCTACACACCTCAGCAAAATGGTGTTGCAGAGCGCAAAAATAGAGCACTGAAAGAGATGGCAACTTGCATGTTGCAAGCAAGGGATTTGTCTCCCAAATTATGGGCTGAAGCTATGAATTGTGCAGCATATGTTCAGAACAGGGCACCACACAAAGCATTGCAAGGAATCACTCCATTTGAAGCTTGGATGGGCCACAAGCCAAATGTCTCACATTTCAGAATTTTTGGCTCAAGGGCTTGGGCCAGAATTCCACCGGAGAAGAGAAAGGCATTGCAGCCCCAAAGCAAGGAGTCAATCATGGTTGGGTATGCAGAGGATTCCAAGGGCTACAAGCTCTTTGATCCATCCACTCACAAAACCTTCATTGAAAGAAGTGTCAAATTCGAAGAGGAAGAATTCTTGCAAGCTAGTGAACAAGGTGATGGGGAATGCTCATTCCCTCGTCTTGATGATGAAGTAAGTAGTGATTCATTCTCTGATATTTCTGATTCTGATATTGCTGAAGATGATGTTGATATGGATTCTGAACATATCCCTCCCTCAAGGCCCAAGTGGGTAGAGAAAACAATTCAAAGTGCCGGAGAGCTAGTGGGAGATCCCCAAGATGCTAGGAAAACTAGATCTCAATTTCACAATTCCTTTGCATATAATAATTCTGATCTGAGTGAGGCATGTTATTTGATGGTTGGATCTGATCCAATGTCATATTCAGAAGCATGTACAGACCCAAGGTGGCAATCAGCCATGCAAGAGGAGATGAACTCACTCCATGAGAACAAAACTTGGGATTTGGTCCCTCTTCCTCCCAAGAGGAAACTAGTGCAATGCAAGTGGATTTATAGAACCAAAATTGGATCTGATTGCTCTGATCTGAAGTATAAGGCCAGGTTGGTGGCTAAGGGTTACTCTCAGGTCCAAGGAGTGGACTATACAGAAACATTTGCACCGGTGGCAAAGATGGACTCCATAAGACTAGTTTTGGCAATTGGGGCTTCCAAGCGATGGGAGATTCATCACATGGATGTAAAAAGTGCCTTTCTTCATGGGGATCTGAATGAGGAGATTTATATGCAGCAGCCTGAAGGTTTTATTTCTGATCATACACTTGTTTGCAGGTTGAACAAATCACTCTATGGGCTCAAGCAAGCTCCTAGAGCATGGTATGCAAAAATGGACAATTTTCTGCTATCTTTGGGGTTTGAGAGGTGTAAGTCTGATCCAAATGTGTATATGCAGCATGTTAGTGATCTGATATTGATTATTGTACTGTATTTTGATGATCTTTTGATCACTGGTAGCTGCACCAAAGAACTTGACTCAGTTAAGAGAGCATTGCACAGTGCATTCTCCATGACCGATCTAGGATTGCTAAAACAATTTCTGGGTTTGGAGATTGATCAATCTGTGAATGGAATTTCAGTATGTCAGTCAAGGTATGCTTCAGATTTGCTGCAGAAATTTAAGATGGCTGAATGTAAGTCTGCAAAATTTCCATTTCTTTCAGGAGTTAAGCTTACAGAATGGGGTTCTTCACCACTAGTTGACAGTTCGTTGTATAGACAACTAGTTGGGAGTTTGTTGTATCTTACACACTCTCGACCAGATTTGTCTTATGCTGTTGGGGATGTTGCAAGGCACATGCAAGAGCCTCATGAGATCCATTGGAAGGCAGCCAAGAGGATCCTTCATTATGTTCAGGGTACTAAGTCTTTTGGTATCCATTATGCTGCTGGTTCATCCCTTGAACTAGTAGGATTTACAGATTCTGATTGGGCCGGTGATTGTATTGATCGGAAGTCTACTTCCGGTTATGTATTTATGCTTGCACATGGACCTATATGCTGGTCAAGCAAGAAACAAAGCAATATTTTCTTATCTTCAGCTGAGGCCGAGTACAGGGGAGCAGTCAATGCAGCCACACAATGTGTTTGGTTGCAAGGTATTCTTGCAGAGTTCGGGATTGTCTTTGATTCACCCACTATTCTTTGGTGTGATAATCAAAGTACAATCAAGATTTCTACCGATCCAGTACAGAGACAGAGGACCAAGCACATAGAGATACACATGCATTACATTCGGGGTTTGGTGCATGACCGGATCATAGCATTGCAGTATTGCCCATCCAGTGAGCAAACTGCTGATATCTTCACCAAGTGTTTTACCGAGAAGACCTTCACTCACCTTAGATCTTTGCTTGGGGTGAGTGATGCATGGTGATGATTGGTGTATTTTGATATATGCCACATGTCCATTTTAGAGGGGAGGTTTTATTTCCCATGTGGTTTTCCTCCTTACCTTGGTTACATGGACAAATAAATTTTCATGATGTAAAAGGTGACTTGAGCCTAGTTGCCAAGGCCTTAATTTTTGATATTTCACTAAGTCTAGCTTAAGGGGGGGTGTTAGAACATTTTTCCACCTATGTACATTAATCATTTATTAATGATGATTAATTAGCCCAAGTGATTAATGATTACATCCCTAAGTTGATTAGCTACTAAATGGTCAATTATCATGAACTAGATGGCAAATGTGAACAAGTGCTGAGTCAAACCAGCTATGTGGAGCGCTCCCCAGGGCAATTAATGCACTCAGCATGCCTAGAGCGCCCTCCTCAGGTCATTTAATGCACTCAGCATGCTTCTCTTCTACCTAGGGCGCATTTGCTCTCTTTGTGGACAATCTTGCCTTGTTTTGTCACATTTTTGACCAATTTTAGACTCCAAACCTCTAGCCAACCAGTTTCTTCACATGTGTGAGGTCACATGGGCCTGTCCAGTCATTCCCAGCATTCACACTGCAGATTCGAACCAGTTTGGGATGGTTTGGGATATTTTGGTCAACCTAGGGGGGTTTGAGCTTTTTCTAAGCTAGATCAGTGTGAACACTCCAGATGGATTCGAATTCTTCCAGATTTGTATATATGGGTGTTCTTAACCTTTGTTAAGGTTGGACAGTTAATAATATTGACATTATTCACCAATTCATGTGTATTGTTCTTCATTCATTTAAATTTTTTATGCTAATTCTTGCAAATGTTGTGCAATCTTTCACCAGTGAGGAATCCACAGTAGCTAGATTCAACTGTGCTTGAGATTTTACAATTATCATCAATACGAGGCTCTGATATCTTGGTCTGAGAAACTTAATATCAACCCTACTAGATAGGAAAACACCTGATTAGAATATCACAGTATCACATAGATTGTATCGATTGCATATTTAGCCCAATGCCGAATTGCCATAATTGAAGGGTTCTGCTGGGAGACTATACCGCCGAAACTCTTGTAAATTATCTTAATTTGTGGTTGCAGTATCAGTTAGGCATGCGATGTTATCCAAACTTAGTTACTCGATGGATAGTCAAGTTAAACTCGTAGCTTGGAATCAATTATCTATTGGATGAACAAATCGGCGAGTATAAAAAGGTTAAATTCAAATATATAAAACTATTGTTGGAGCATATATATATATATATGTTAAGTTATGTTAGATTGTATATAGGTGTAGTTAGATTGTAATTATGTGTAATTAGATTCCATTAATAATTTATTAATTTATTGTAAATTTTGGAGATGTTGGATATACCCTTATCCGAATATCATCCATATCTTTGTTACAGGATGGGTACCATATATTATATGTAGGTAGATGTAGAAGTATGAAAAAAAAAATGGAAAAAGATATATAAATGAGACAATAGGTTCTTGATATTTAATTGATCATTTATATAATTATGTTCATGTAAATTGAAATGGAAAAAGATATATAAATGAGACAATAGGTTCTTGATATTTAATTGATCCTTTATATAATTGTGTTCATGTAAATTGAAATGGAAAAAGATATATAAATGAGACTATAGGTTCTTGATATTTAATTGATCATGTACATAATTGTGTTCACGTAAATTGAAATAGAAAAAGATATATAAATGAAACAATAGGTTCTTGATATTTAATTGATCATTTATATAATTGTGTAGACCATGAAAAATGAAAGAAGATATATATATGAGCTGCTAGATTCTTGTCTCTTAATTTATTTTGATCAATGGTATAATTGTGATGAGTCAAAGAAGAACTCAAACTCTATATACATTTTATCCCACTATATACATTTTATTAAAATTTATGCATTTAAATGTTTGTGATATTATTTTCATATTCCAAAAGATAGTAGCAAATGTAGTATTCCATTTATGTCAATCTATGATTCATGGAAATGAAATGAATGTTCTTATTTAGTTATGATGTAAACATTGTATCACTTCACTAGAAAAGTAGAATATGATCATGGTTAAACTATGAGATATAAAGAATTGTGTACCTTATTTAATTTGAAGGAAATCCTTTATAATGTGTCTCTGGAAAAAATATTGAGTGTTGGAGTATTCAATGAATTATGTGTTTAAATTTCAAATGACGAACAGGGGTTTGATTTCAAAAAAAAAAAAAATTCACTTGCTCAACTTGACGAGCATTACACCCTCTGAAGTAAGCGAACTTCACTCTAGCTAGTGGTTTCTTCAGCACATCTGCAATTTGCTCGTCCGTTGCAACATATAGCAGCTTCACTGCTCCTCTCTGCACCATATCCCTGATATAGTGATATTTGATCTCAATGTGCTTTGACCTGTCATGAAACATCAGGTTCTCAAATAGCTTCACACAACTCTGGTTATCACAAAAGATACCAGTAGCCTCCAACGAGATATCACATAACTCAGACAATAGCTTTCGGTGCCATACTGCCTCACAACTAGCCGAACAAGCTGCAACATACTCTGATTCGGCTGTACTCAGTGCTACATAGGACTGTTTCCTGTTAAACCAAGAGATCACACCTGATCCCATACTAAAGCAGCACCCAAATGTGCTCTTCCTATCTGCAGCACTGCCAGCCAAATCTGAATCAACATAACCCTCTAGGTTAAACTTTTGATTCGCATCATACTTGAGCCCATAGTCAACCGTACCCTTTAGGTACCTCAGAATATGCTTTACAACAACCAGGTGAACACTCCTCGGATCCGTTAGGAACTGGCTCAATGTGTTCACCGCAAAGCAAATATCTGGTCTCATGTTTGTCAGGTACATCAAGGACCCAATCATCTGACGATACATCGTGACATCAACTGGATCAGATGAAGAATCACACAGAAGCTTCAGGTTCGATGCCATAGGTGTGGCCATGGCCTTGCAGTCCATCATCTCAAACCTCTTCAGGATCTCTACTGTATACTTCCCTTGTCCAAGGAAGATCCCATCTGCACTCTGCCACACCTCCATGCCTAGAAAATAGTGCATCATCCCCAAGTCCTTCATCTCGAACTCGGCAACAAGCTTCCTCTTGGTACCAACAATCAAACTATCTTCACCTGTTACAAACAGGCCATCCACGTCCAAGAGTAGTATCACAGGATTTCCTTCCTCAACCTTGTAGTAAAGGTTAGAGTCTGCTTTACTCTTGGTAAAGCCCAAACTGGATAGAAAGCTGTCCATCCTACCATAGCAAGTCCTAGGAGCTTGCTTTAATCCATACAAGTATTTCTTCAAGCTGCACACATATTACTTTATGTCATGTGTCTCAAAACCAAGTGGTTGCTCCACATACACTTCCTCCTCAACTACACCATTCAAGAAAGCAGTCCTGACATCCATCTGGTGTATCTTCCATTTCATCACTGCAGTGAGAGCAAGTATTGATCTAATGGAAGTGTATCTGGCTACAGGAGCAAAAGTTTCTTCATAGTCGATCCCTTCTTTCTGTGAGAAGCCAAGAGCTACAAATCTCGCTTTGTATTTCTCTATGCTGCCATCTATAGCATGCTTGATCTTGTAGATCCATTTGGAAGTCACAACAGACTTCCCTTCAGGTCTTGGGACTACATCCCAAACATCATTTTTCATTATTGATTGGTATTCCTCAACCATGGCATCCTTCCATTCTTTCTTTTCCGCTGCTTCTTCATAACTGGAAGGTTCTTTGTTCATGATATCATAGAGTAAAGCAACATAGCTGGTATGTGATCTAGTTCTCTTCTTTGCTCTATAATATTCTTCTGGAATGCCATATCTTTCTACATATTGAATGAGCTCTCTAGCCCATGCAAGTTTCCTCTTGTGAGAGTCCTTCTCACAAGGTGGATCTACAGGTTCTTGCGGATCTTCAATTTCATGATCAACATCTGGAATTGATTCAGTCATTGTAGTGTCTTGAAATATGGCTTCCTTTGGTTCTTCATGATCTTCAACAAGTGTTTTCCTTGATTTGATGAATGTTGAGTTTTCATCAAATGTTACATCCCTGCTGACATCAATCTTCTTGAACCCTGGAAAGTATATTCTATAAGCCTTCGAGCTTTCACTGTAACCCACAAAGATACACTTCTTTCCTGAAGGATCTAGCTTAGTCCTCTTTTCCTTTGGGACATGAGTGTATACTGGACAACCAAATATTTTAATATGGCTGACTTCAAGTTTCTTACCAGAGAAGACATCTTCTGGTGCCTTGTTGTCCAATATCTTGTGGGGTGTTTTGTTCTGCACATATACAGTTGTCGTCGTTGCTTCTTCCCATAGATGCATAAGTAGATCTTGGTCATGTAGCATTGCCCGTGTTGCCTCCATGATTGTTCTATTCTTCCTTTCTACAACTACATTCTGTTGTGGATTGTAGGGAGTAGTCAACTCCCTCTTAATCCCTGAATCACTGCATAACTTCTTGAAATCTCCTGAAGTGAATTCTCCGCCATTGTCGGATCTGAATGTCTTGATCTTCTTATCGGTTTTTTTTTTCCATCAAGGTTTTGAATTCCTTGAATTTATCAAACATTTCATCCTTTCCATTTAAGAAGTAAACCCAAGTCTTCTTAGAGAAGCCATCAATGAAAGAGACATAGTAAACATACCCACTCAAAGAACTGGATGACATCGGACCGCATACATGAGAGTGGATGATTTCCAAGATTCCTTTTGCCTTGCTTTCGCTGCTTGGAAATGCCTTCTTTATGTTCTTTCCTTTTGCACATCCTTTGCAAACACCTTCATGTTTGGTCTTGATTTCAGGAAGACCCTCTACAACTTTGCTTGCAATTGGTAGTGCTCTATAGTGCACATGAGCAAGCCTTCTGTGCCAAAGTTCACTTAGCTCCATGGATTCATGTACCATGGCATGTTCAGGCTGTCCCTTCAATTTATACAATCCACCCTCTTGCTCTCCAATCACCACTGCATCATCTATAGTTTTACCTTTTGGCCACATTAGGACTTGGCCATCTACAAATGCAACCCTCATGCCTTTTGCATCCAATGCAGATATGGAGAGTAAGTTCTTCTTGAGCCCAGGTACAAATACTACATCTTTCATTTTCAAGGACTTCCCAGAGTCCAGGTTGTAGGAGGCTTCACCACTTCCTTTGATGGGGTATTGATAGTCATCCCCAAGTTTCACCTTATGGGGTGACTCATGTTCAGATAGATTTACAAAAGATTCTTTAAACCCAATCATGTGTTTGGAAGCCCCATTGTCAATAAGCCAATCATTACAACCATGAGAGATAGTACCTGTGAGAGCAGAGATCAGAACATATTCATCTTCACTTGATGAGCCATCAACATCACTTTCTTCCCTAGCCTTCTTCTTTGGAGGTTCATCATCTTCGTCAGCATGAGCATGGTACCTTCTTTTGCTTCCCTTCTTCTTCTTGTTGAAGTTGTTGTTGTCCTTCTTGTTCTTAGGACAATTTATAGCAATATGTCCTTTTTCATGATAGGTGAAGCATATTCTCCTTTCTTTATGGTGGTGTGAGGATTTCTTGAAGTGAGATGGCTCTCTCTTGGACTTCCCTTTCTTGGTGTGAGCTATGAGAGCTTGATCTTCATTCCCCATCTTTTCTTCTTGTGCCACAAGCCTTGCTTCTTCTTGAGAGCATTCCTCCCATAGTCTACTGAAAGAGATCAACTTCTTTCTTGCACAAATTCCTTGAATGAAGGAATCCCATGACCTAGGTAGACCATTCAGAGTGGTCATAACAACTTCACCATTATTCACTACTTCATCCATAGCTTCAAGTTGTTCCTTGATTTGAGAGACCTTGGAGAAGTAAGATTGAATGGTATCTCCATTCAACAGCTTGACCCCTTTCAATTGATTCCGCAGATTCATCTTTTCATTTATGTTCTTCCCTTCAAATAGCTTGGTCAGGGAATCAAACATCTCCTTAGGTGTCTTCAAAGATGACACATGTGGTATGAGATGGTCTTTGATAGAATCAGCAATGATTCTCTTTGCCTTGACCAAGTTCTTCTTATGCAATGCCTTAGCCTCTTCATCCTCTGGGATAGGGATCTCTTCTTTTATGTACGAGTCCAACTCATTCTCTTCTAGGATTAACCCAATCCTATATTTCCAGGTTCGGAATTTATCAGCCCCTTCAAGCTTATCCTCAAGCTTGGTGTGGTGAGACATTTTAAAGAGTACTTCAAATGGAAATAGAAAAGATTTAGGTCTTACCACTTGATTTGCTGAAAACTGGATTTGGTCCCGGATTAGGGTTTGTCAGAGAAACCCTAAAAATTCAAAATGTGAATTTCAACTTTCTGAAAGGATAGAAAGATGCGCCTTGATGAGTTGATCAGCCTGGTATACTCAGAATTTGATCTATGCAAAGTTTCACCCTTCAAAAGTTCCTTTTAGTCTTCTCGGATTCACTAAGGATGACCTTGAATTATGGTTTGAGTTTCCAAGAGATTTACTCAGCCAAAAATCTTGATCCAAAGCTCTAAAATTAGATTTTTCCAAGGAACTTCCAGCTATGTCTTCAGATTTCAGAAATTCCTATTTTTGTGGAAACCTGAATTTTTATGGCCAAAACTGAAAGTGCTCAGAACTGAATTCTGATTGGACAGAAAGATTCACCTTGCTGAGGAGAGTCAATATATCATATTTATTTTCCAAAATCTATGGAGAGAAACCCAATAAACAATAAACCCTGGTTCCCACCACTGCACAATGTCTTCTTCTCAAGTTAGCTCTAATACCATGTTAAATTTTGAGGATTAATTCAAGATACTCTAGAATCTTTGCTGAGAGAATAACATGTACAGTATATCAATGCATATCAATCATAGCAAGCATATCAATCATAGCAAGCATATCAATCATCACAAGATGCAAACATAAGAGACAATAGACACATAAAGTTTCTATGGGGAAAACCCTAAAGTGAAAAACCCCACAACTTCCTCAGAGATAGATAGAGCAATGATACAACCAAAGTACAACCCAAGTACACAGAGATAGACTCCTCCTAGCAGCTGATCCTCCTCCTCACATGTACGCCACTTTCCGAGTGCTGTAGAGTGAGATAATGAGATGATCAAAATAGAGATCGGGAGATCTCTATTTATACTTGTCCTAAATGCCCAATAAACTTATGGGGCTGACTTGTCTAGCTTAGTACAATAACCCAATGTTAACTTAATCAGGGCCGACCCACACATGGTGGTCTAATAACCCATCGGCAAGTTACGACACTTGCGACACTTGTCAATACAAATGATGGCACTTCCTTATAGAGGAATAACACATCTCTATAGGAGTACAATATACATAGATGAAATACATTCCAAAGTTACATATACATCAACAAATCGTGAATTACCTACAGAACTATGCGCGATGTAACAAGTTGACGATTAGCCAAGCGAGAGATCGATTCTTCTCCGAGACCCATGAGCGATTTGTAGAATCCGTGCCGACCGCCTTGAAGAAACTTCTGGATGAATAAACCAATTGATGAAATAGAGCAGAAGCTATTGTCGAAGATGATCAACGAAGGACGTACAAATCTATCGGAGTGGTGCGAAAAGATTGCAGACGATTTCTGTGAAGAACAGGTGATCGAAAATCGAGTCTCAGTAGACGAAATAAGAAGAAAGTTCTTCACCAAATTAGCTGATCAATTTCTGTGTTCTCTGTCGACCTTATTGTTTAAATTTTTTATCGACAAAGGTGTCGCACATATTGTCGAAACAAGACCATTGCTACTCCCGCCCCTTCCAAACTCTAACTGGGAGGAGAAAGAACGTAAGTGGGAAAAATTTGTAAAGGAGCGCGAATGGGAATTTTTCTTGAACAAATGATGGTCTACACTTCCCCAATAATCTAGAAACCTTCGGGCCAGCATTGGGGGGGTGATGAAGCATGCTCTGATGTACCTAGTTTGATGAAACTCGACATATGACAAACGACATGACCAGTAGTGGAAAAAAATACGACAAAGACAGACTTTTGAGTCACAAAAGCACCTTGGATATTCAGAAAATCGAAAGAGAAAAGAGGAGGAAGCAGCGTGAAGAGTTGCAGAAGCACGCAATTGCACTCCAAAGGATGCAAGGATCAAATGCCATGACAGATGCAGAAGAGAATCTGCCAAAATCAAGCCGAGCCCGCGATGATTGTGGTGTCAAAGAAGAACTGTCGCCGATGGATGAAGACTTGTGGATAGAGTGTGGTAGAGCTCTCCAAGTTCAAATACCTGAAACGGTAGCACCTACATTTCGTTTAACACAAAGCATTCAGGTGGAATAAATTGTCGAAGAAAATCTTGGTCTCTATGCTGGTCAGTCGAGAATTTGGATTCGTCGAAGCATAGAAGGCGATGATATTAATAGACTATTGATTCATCGACCGGAGGAAGGAAATTGGGTATCTTTTCAACCTGAATTTTCAAACAAAATTTTTCATCTAGTGTACTCAGAGCATGAGGAAGCACCCCCCTGCCAATACCAAGTTTGAGTGACTCGATAAGCACATCGAAAAGCCCGAGATTTAGTGAAATCCCATTCGAGCAAAAATTTAATTGGATTTCGACAGAAGTGGTCGAAGAAGGTAGATCTAGCGATACCAAAGAAGCTATAGTTACTGATTCTAAAGACAGAGAACCAAGTCCAGAAAGACAGCTAATCCAAATTAACAAAGCACCAAGTTTTGATTGTGGAAATAACCAACCCACACCTCCATTAAATTCTCAGAATAATACACCAGCAGACATGGCACACACAATAGCACACCTTCCATTATACAAAGGAAAAGAAGACCCAAGAAGACATTGGTTTGTGTGCGAAGCAATATGGACAACCAATCAAATTACCAGCGAAGAAAGACAGATTGCTCAATTTGTTGGTTCGTTAAGAAAAAGAGCACTGACATGGTACATGGGGTACGTAGCGAAATCACCAAATGCAACAAAAGCACAAATCAAACAAAGCTTTTTGGGCTTCTTTATGATTGAAGATGCGACATACCTGGTGGCAGAATGACTGAAGACGATAGTCCGAAAGCCGACAGAAACTGTCAAGGAATCAACAAGAGGTTTAAAGACCTTCTGATCAAATTAGACTATGAAATCGAAGAAAAAATATTAATCAAATGGTTTATTGTTGGTTTAATCAATAAAATTAGAATACATGTTCATCGACAAATGTTAATACATATGTAGATGCACTAAGAGTAGCACTAGAAATCAAAATGGATGACGAATACCCTTTAGTATCCATGGATAGACACATCGAACGCCTTGAAAGTATGGAACAAGCTATCAGAAATATGACGCTAAAAGGACTAGAACTATGATGTACAACTTGTCGAACTTCAAGACATACCAAAGATTCTTATTGAATTGTGGATCGGAGACAAGAAGTGAAACTCATTCAATCCAGATGTTTCTGCGATCTATGTAAAGAGTATGATTCACATACCACAAATGATTGTCCATACAATCAGAAAAATAAGAAGGCAAGATAGTGTCAAATTTGTGAAGTGAATACACATACAATTGAAGAATGTCATCTGAACCTGAAAAATCGGCAAAATTATCATGCAGTGTACTAGACAAATTTTGTCGAACAGAACCAAGACAGAAATCCATCAAGCGACAAATTCGAGAGAAATGATGGAAGAAATAACCGGTACAATCAAAATAGGAATGACAGATACCCAAGATATAATGATCGACGGTACGTTCAACGATATGACAGCTACAATAGATGCGGGGGATACTAGAATCGCGGTTGTGGCAGTGGAGGTCGAGGCATTCGATCTAGTCAACTTGGTGCATGTTTTACATGTTTCAGCGAGAATCATTGGCATGCAGAATGCCCTTATAAGGAAAGAAATGATCTTAAATTTTGTACAAAGTGTGGGGTAGGCGATCACTATTTAGAGGATTTCCCTACCATGATTGAGAAAATGAATAATAAAAAGAATGTTCATGTTCTATCTTGTATTCAAAAAAATGATGTGCTTCGTACAAAAAACTTGCAAATTGTAACAAGGAAAGGCACTCACATTGGTCAAGATAAACCTCAGATAACTAGAATTGTCGATAAGGAGGATTATCCAAATCCTATAAAACAAAAATCTGTGTACAAAGATGCATCTGACATATTTCATGACTTAGCAGCACATGAATATGTTCTCAATGAATTGCTCAAATTAATTTCAAATGAAGAAGTTGTAGGAAAAATGACTGATCTGTTGCATAAATTAAAACAGGTCGAACAAAGACAAACTAAAAACATTTGCCGACTAAAACAAAAAGAGAAAAATGATGATGACCCATTAGTCGATATCGACATAAATGGATATCATGTCCGACAAGTCATACTAGATTTTTGATCCCAAGTGAATATCATGACTCGTGATACCTGGGACCAACTCGGTCGACCTCAACTACAGGAATCAGGCATCTACTTAAAGCTCACAGATATAGGATTAATTCAGCCGATTGGAGTATGGAAAGGAGTCAAAACTTCCATTAAAGGTATCACGACAACAGTAGATTTCGAAATCATCACCCCAAAACATGATGCAAGCTCATTCCCTGCATTGGTCAGTCAACCATGGGGACGAAAGATGAAGGCCTCAATTTCCTTAGATAAAAGCTGTATCAAGTTGAAAGGCAACGGTCAGAAGGTTATCGTACCAATCTTCCCATCTCAGGGAGAACCTTGGTCAGAACCAATAGAAGTCGATAATGATGTCTGATAGCTTTCCCGGATAGACAATAATGAAGATCGCATTGAGCCAAACACCTAAGGAGAACTTCACCTCAGAGATCCTATCTCGCTCGGATACAATTCCGATGCAGAACTCTATGACTGGCAATTAGAGAATTATGATTTGCATGCAAAAGAATGCTGGACTGTGGAAGCCATCTCAAGGAAGCAAATAAAGAAGTGTCTCTCAATATCTTACACACCAAATATTTTTGAACGAAAAATGCGAGCATATCCAACACTTGTTCTAGATAAAAATGTACAATACAGAAGCTCGACATTAAGATATATAGAATGTGATTCACCTGATTGTCATGTCGAATAGGTATCAAAACATATCGGAGAGCAAGGATGACTACAAATTTTGGTAGAGACATTTACTGGTCAAGCTACGAGATGGCGGGACACTCATCAGTCGAAACTCCAAAATTGGAATACCGCATCAACATCTTTCATAGAAAGGTTTGGAGGAAGAAAATTGACAACTCAGGCTGTCATTCCCTTGTTTACACAAGGACAAAACCCTGAAGCTCACATTGACTATTGCGAAAAAGAATGGAGAAAATTAGGCTATAAAGATGAAAGAAAATGGCCTCACCTCTTCCCTAGAACACTTGATGATCTACCTAACAAATGGTACAAGATGGAAGAAGCAAGAGGAGAAACTTTCTTTTGGAAAGACTTAAAAGAAAATTTTATTAAGGATTTCCAGTTTTCTCCGCAAGATGAGAGAATGGTCGAAGCAAGCCAAAGCATCAAAGAATTTCTGCATCCAACAGAAACTTTTACACTTGGAGACAAATAGAAGATTATGCACCCACCTAACACCTGCTACAATATAAAGTTGACAAAAAAATAGCATTCGACAAGACTGAGTCTAGAAATGGAGATGTCAGTAGGAAAAAGTTTTCAATGGAGAAAGGATCATCCCAATGTGTCGAAGCCCGTAAGAACAATCTTAAGCATAGAGATTGTAGAAAAAGACGAACCCGAAAGGTTATCAAAAAAAGACTTTCCACCAACTTTCACACAAATCAAAGAAGGTGAAAGATAGATAAGTAACAGTCGTGCACCAGAATGGATGGACAAGAAAATTAAAACAAAGGAAGTAGATATTTCAAATGACTACCGACCGAAAATGGCAAAGATTGGCGATTACTAGAATGAGGAACAAACAACATAAATCTCCAATATCCTCAAAGAATTTAAAGACATTTTTGCTCGAGACTATAGAGACTTGAAAGGACTTGTAAAGGAAATGGGCGAGATGGAAATTGATATTAAACTTGACGCCAAACCCGTAAAGAAAATACCCTACAAACTTGCTCACAAATATAAGGATATTGTCAAAAAGGAGATTGATAGCATGCTTGCTGCAGGAATCATATATCCTATCAACTAGTCAGAGTGGGAAATTCCAATGGTCATTCAACCAAAGAAACAAGATCCAACACGACTGAGAATCTGTGTCGACTTTCGGGAGCTGAACAAGGTAACACTAACAGATCCCTTCCCTACCCCTTTTGAGGATGAAATTATTAATGAAGTTGCAGGGCATGAGTGTTACTCTTTCACAGATGGATTCTCGGGGTACAACCAAGTACCTATAGCAATTGAAGATCATAAAAAGACAACATCCGTGTGCGAATTTGGGTCATTCGCGTATAAAGTTATGCCTTTCAGTTTGAAGAACGCACCTGTGGTCTTCTCAAGAATTGTCGTCAGAGCATTTCAAGATATATTTACAAAAACATGGCTGTATACTTTGATGATTGGACAATTTATACAATGTTGAAAGATCACTACAAGTGGCTCCGACTAATGTTGGAAAGATGTCAACAGATACAATTGTCCCTAAACATTAAAAAGTGCATCTTTGCGACACCTATTGGCATATTACTTGGCCATGTAGTTTGAAAAGAAGGAATCAAGGTCGATTACGTGAAGATCAAAATTATCCTCGACCTAAAGCCTCCAGTTAATCCGAAACAAGTACGAATCATGTTGGGTCATACTGGATATTACAGGAAGTTTATCAGACACTATTCCGATATGACTTATCCTCTCGAAGAATTGCTAAAAGATGATCTAGATTATAGGTGGACGGAGGAATGCGACATTTCATTCAACACATTGAAAAGAAAAATGGTCGAAGCACCGATTCTCTGATTTTCAGATTGGTCAAAGAAATTTCATGTACATATTGATGCATCTGGAATAGCAGTGGGAGCCATTCTAACACAACCCGGAGAAGATGACATGGATTATCCTAATGCATTCAACAGTCGGAAATTGAATAAAGCTGAAAGAACCTATTCTACGATCAAAAGAGAAGCATTAAGTATGGTATTTTCCCTTCAGAAATATCGTCATTCTTTATTGGCTAATCCATTTGTATTTTATACAGATTACCAAGCTTTAAAATACTTAGTCAATAAACCATTGCATCACGGGAGACTATGTCGCTGGTTATTATTGTTTCAAGAATTTGAATTCGAAGTAATCATTCAACCTAGAAAAGCTAATGTTGGACCAGACCATCTATCGAGAGTCGAAACAGGAGAACCAACAGGAATTGAAGACAACTTACCGGACACATACTTGTTTCGCATTGAAGCAGTACCTTCAGAACTTACGAAAATTGCACAATTTCTTGAAAATGGGCAAGCTCCTAAGGGAATGAATGAGAAAAAGAGGAAGATATTAGCAATGAAAGAAGCCCCCTATACTTTGATCAATGGATGTCTCTAAAAACTTGGCTTGGATGATATATTACGTCGATGTGCACTTGAGCATGAACAACAGGATATACTTACAAAAGCCCATGCTGGACCAACGGGAGGACATTATCATACAGACATAACAGCTAGAAAAATCTTGCAGGAAGGACTTTGGTGGTCGATAGTTCATAAAGACTGTCGAGAATTTGTATCTAAGTGTGATAAATGTCAGCGCATGGGTTGACCACTAACAAGAACAGAAATGCCATTGGTCCCAATTAACCATAGCCAAACATTTGAAATTTGGGCTATCGATTTTATTGGACCATTTCCAGTAGTGGGGAGACGAACAGGTGCTTGGTATATTATCATTGTTGTCGAATACATTACCAAGTGGGCAGAAGCAGAACCAGTCAAAACATGTTCAAGTTAAGTTGCCGCTAAATTTATTTATGAAAACATCATAACTCATTTTGTATGCCCCATAACATTGATAAGTGACCAAGGTATGCACTTTGTATGTAAAACTATTGAAGCATTGACTAAGGAATTTGCAGTTGATCATAGAATAAGCACATCATATCATCCTCAGTCAAACGACGTAGTAGAATTGTTCAATAAAACACTTACAAAAGGACTGACGAAAAATTTGTAACATAGAGAAAGATGACTGGGATGATAAAGTACCTGCTGTCCTCTGGGAATATAGAACAGCATATAAGAGAACGACAGGATAGACACCATTCTCACTTGTCTATGGGCAAGAAGCTGTCGTCCCGTTACATTTTCGATGACAAGCACCAACCATTGCAACAGCTCTACATATCGACGTCGAAGATACTCGACATGAACGACTACTACATCTGTCAAATCTGGATGAAAATCGATAGTTGGCAATAGAACATCAAAGAGTGCAAAAACAACAATAGAAAGCATGGCATGATAGAAATATCAAACAAAAGAATCTGTTAGTTGGAGATTTAGCACTCCTCTATAATAGCCGAGTAAAAGGGAAGACAAATAAGTTGCATACAAAATGGATGGGACCCTATATCATCGAAACGTTAAATACCAATGGCTCAGTCCAATTGAAAACATTACAAGGAATTGTTTTCAAGAAAGCGGTAAATGGCACCTGACTTAAAAGGTATAAATCATGAATATTCCAAAAAAACAAAATGGTTAGAAATAACCGAATCATAGTACTATAAGCAATCAAGCAAATACGGTAGAACATGTCAAAAGCATAAATGATGAGAGAATGGCAGAAGAAGGATGGAAAAAGCAGAGAAAGAAGTCCGGCGCACAACCGTCGATATTATAGGCACTGACAAGAACATCGATGGTTTGCAAAAGAAAATCCGGCATGGCAAAAGCATTGGAGCTCAGACCGACCAAACCTAATTAGAGAAGCTCGTCAACATAACACAACGAATGAGGTGTCGCAGCGCCATGATGGAAAAGCAATAAAGGCTAAAGATACCCGCAACGCCATAAGTAATGCATCTAACGAAGTGTCAATATCCGTCTAGTCTAATTTAATAGCCCTATCAAATCAACCATTAATACATGCCTCTACATCTCGTTCACCTGTGCCGAGTAACTCCAACATAAATACGGAACTCGAGGATTCTTGGTTACTCTTTTGCCGATAACTTGAACTCTAAGAAACAGAATTCCCTGACTCCGCTGAAGCCAATTTCACAATATTGAACCCTAAATCCGCCATGGCTCCCAGAAAAACTTTAACAGCTAGCAGAGTTGTCATAATGATAGTTAGAGAACTGGAGAAAGAACAAACACCATTGGAAACTAGACTCCAGTTGATTCGGAATGCAAAGGCATCAGAACCCACCTAGAAGAAAGCATGGAAGAATCTTGAAGATTGGGGGAAGGAGTCAAACGGTCACTGGAGAGAGGAAGCACGATGTTTGCAGATAGCCAAAATTCTACATTACCTGAAGGCACCTTTATTGGATAATTTTGTAGGATTGAAAGAAGTCATTGCACAATTCATCGTTAGAAGATATCACAACGGCAAGCTTTACTTTGATGTCCCGGTCAAAATCAATGGTGAAATCATCCACAAAATAACTGGCCTTTCACATAAAGGATATGTTGTACCAACAAGTTCAGGTGCAGACTTGATTGATGAGTTTGTTGATTCTCCTACTAGAAAGATTTCACGAGGTATAGTCGTGAGCCAGATTGTTTTTGGCAATTACAAAACTGCACCAAGATTGTGTCACATGCACTGTCACGGATAGGTAGGGGATTAGACTTGAAGACCGAAATGGTGGAAGTTGTCAAGAATATGGCTATGAATGGCAAGGTATACAACTGGGCAGATTACCTGGACGACATTCTCAAATATACATGCCATAAGTTCCAAGAGGAGGGAGCTAGCATCCACTACTCATCTGTACTTATTTGGATTGCTATGACCCACCTTCGACCTAAAGGAAACGAGGATTTTGCTGAAGACCGACTCGTCCTTATGGAAAATTTCCGCTGCTTTGCACCGGGAGCAAGCTGATATGGACCTACAACAGTCAAACTTTGGCTTGAAGCATGGTTTGTTGACCTTAAAGCAATAACAACAAGATGGAGGGTACCACAGAACGTCTATCGAAGCCTGCCCCTGACAACACACATCCAACTATCTTTGGATGACACAGCAGTATGGTACATGGAAGGAGCAGCAGGTCCAGTAGAACGGCTTGACTATTACACTTCATTAAGCGAAATCTTCATAGAGTTAAGCTTCCAATCTAACGAAGTACTACCCATCCTGGCACAATCAAGGAAAACCAACTTCAAATATGTTGAGCCTCTATCTGATATGGAACAAGAAGAAGCATATGAAAGTCAGTTGTACATGAACACTTTCAGCTATCAGTCCGAGCCGACACCTATCCCTAAGGTTTTAGCACTTACCCAGACTGCGCACACAGAATCAGCAGAGGCCGGAGAGCAGTTGAATAGTGACATAGAGTCCGACAATCCAAAACATCTTCTGACAGATGATAATATCCAGAAGGTAGCAACTGAAATTGTCACAGCCCAACAGAACCGAGTAATATTGACCAAGGGAAAAGGGAAAAGACAAGTAACATTTCAAGAACCATCGGTAACAGATGAGATCGAGCTATATGACACTGCTACCCAAATCCTTGAAGATGCAGCCAAGAACAAACTTCCAGTCGAAGATTAGTTCAGAAAATTCTTAGAAACAGATAAGTATCCATCTTCCCAAATTATTGTTAAAAAACCCAAAATTTCAGTCGAACCTTATATCAACCTAACTATCCAGTCCCCTCCCCATTCCCCAACTGTAGTAGAAGAAGAAAGCAGTCTATTAGCATTACCTGCTCCTCCTATCATAGTAGATAGCACTTTGAATACATTCATTGCAAACATTCTGATATTTTGTCCTAAATGGCACGAGATGGTCATCCAACAACTAGTTTTTGCCTCTCTGTCTACTATCCCAGTTAATTTAGCTCCCCCCAACACCATTCAAACTGGAAGTTTACCTCTACCATCATCCATTCCAGAAATTGTCAGTCACAGGAAAACCCATCATATCAGAAATCCTAACCCATCAGATCTAGTATATGGACAACAAACAGGTGTCTATGCCCCTCTTCCAGTCAATTCACCTCCACAACAAATAAATCCATCTCAAGCAAATACCGTTCGAAAGGAAAATCCCCAAGTTATCAGTAACTAAGTCGAGTCCATAATCAAATCTAGTCTAGTTAGTTCAGATCCACTCGACAGTACCATTTCATTGAGTCCAATTTCGACATCCGTCGACCTACCATCACTCTCGGTAAACCAGTCAAGTTCCCCTGTCGACAGATCCAAGTCTAGTCCACTTACACAGCAGCACAACAAAGAAGCAACCACGACAGAAGAAGATAAAACCACTTCTACTCTAACCAAGGAAGCAGTCGCAACTCACGAAACTATAGCAGACATGACAAGACCATCAGAGCACACAAATACTCCAGATATCAGTACAAGCAATGTAGAAATCTCTAGCACACCAGCAGCAAATCCACCAAGTGCCAAAGTAGCAGAACATGAAAGTCCAGTCATCACAATAGTAGTACCCAGTACACAAAGTCAGGCAGAACAGGTTGTTGTCAGCACACAAGCAGTCATCGACAGGAACCCAACAACAGAAGGAAAAGATAAAGACCGAGAACAGCAAATTGTAAACAAAGAAAAAGAAAAGAGTAGCCGCAGGAAGCACAAAGAAAAGAAACACAAAGAGAGAGAATTGCAGCAGCAATTGGAAATGCAGCAAATACAGGAAAATACTCCATCTATATATTTAGACCAATTGGGGTCTACTACAAGTTATCAGCCACACTTGGCGCCCCAAGATGAGCTTGATTTACTTGAAGACGCAGTCTTCAAAGTCCAAAGATGTCACCGACAGGAATCACAGGAACAAATAATATAGCTCGAGGAAGAAAATACTACATTTCTCACCAAATGCGAATGCTTAGCTTAGCAAGTTGTTTCGCTCCCAGCTAGTTCCGATAAGACACCAACTTTAGACAGAGCATAGCAGTTACTTGAATCTATCATGTCGATGCTACAATCTGAGCTTCTCAAGAAACAACAAGATCAAGTTGTTGAGGTAGCTTCTCTCATGAAAAATCAGTTTACAGCCTTTTTAGAAGCCTTCAAAGCACTCAAGCAGTACAATAATCAAGCAGAAAAACTTATAGCAGTTATGAACAATTGGTATGTTTATTATGGTGACATCTACAAAGACCTTCAAAAAACAAGAGCATTGCTAAGCAAGCTTCAGCACCAGCGCTTGACTGCAAATGAAGCCCTTATTGAAAAACTTGATATCCAGATCATCATGGAAAACAATAAATTGGATAAGTTAGAGAAACAAGAAGTCTAGTGGATGTCACAAGCCCGAGGAGGCCTTAACAAACTTGGAGAAATTTAGCCTCAATTCTATTAGTTACTTGCTGCTGCCGACAAAACAATCAACACATTTGGTCCCGACATGATCCACTTGTAGGCTACATCCACTCACGACAAGATGGAAAACTTGTCGAATCTCACAACTCTGACCGTAGACATCCAGAATCTGTTACGAACTTGGGAAGAGTTCCAGCACCACCTCTCTGTCTCTGCTGAAGTTATCATTGAAGCCTGCCTCCAGATACTTGATGCTATTGATGCCAGCGTTCCTTCGTCATAACCGTCTGTATAACTCTTTTTGCAATTTTGATCTCTCCATTTCTTCGGGACGAAGAAATATTTTGAGGTGGGGGAGATGTTGGAGGGGCCTAGGTCGACCTGTCGACTAGGCCTGCCAGCCAAACCACTCTGTAGCATATGTCGACAGGTTGCGTCGACTAGTATAGGTCGGGTCGGCTAGATAAATCGACAGATAGTTATGTAACTGTATTTGCATATATATATATATATAGGCTAGTGAACCAATGTACTAGTTAAGGTTGGTTCTATGACTGTATTCTTCTCTTACTGGTTAATATAAAGGCTTGTCTCTCTCTCCATCTTGTCCCTTGTATCTGTATCATTGCGTATGTTTTCTTATAGTATGTAATGTATCCATGATAACCATGTAAACCTTGGGACTACAACACACTTCCATCAGAACAGTACTTTCTCTAGCTGTAGTGATGAAGTGGAAGATACACTAGATGGATGTCAAGATAGCTTTCTTGAATGGTGTAGTTGAAGAGGAAGTGTATGTGGAGCAGCCACTCGGTTTTGAGACACATGACACATAGTCATATGTGTGTAGATTGAAGAAAGCCTTGTAGGGATTGAAGCAAGCTCCTAGGACTTGGTATGGTAGGATAGACAACTTTCTATCCAGTTTGGGCTTTACCAAGAGTAAGGCGGATTCCAACCTTTACTACAAGGTTGAGGAAGGAAATCTAGTGATACTATTGTTGTATGTGGATGACCTGTTTGTTACAGGTGAGGATAGATTGATTGCCGACACGAAGAGGAAGCTTGCTACTGAGTTCTAGATGGAGGACTTGGGGATGATGCATTACTTTCTAGGCATCGAGGTGTGGCAGATTGTAGATGGGATCTTCCTTGGACAAGGGAAGTATGCAATAGAGATCCTAAAGTGGTTCGGGATGATGGACTGCAAGGCCATGGACACACCTATGGCATCGAACCTGAAGCTTCTGTGTGATGCTTCATTTGAGCCAGTTGATGTCACTGTGTATCGTCAGATAATTGGGTCCTTGATGTACCTGAGGAACATGAGACCAGATATTTGCTTTGCGGTGAACACATTGAGCTAGTTCCTGACAGATCCCAGAGGTGTTCACGTGGTTTCTATAAAGCATATTCTGAGGTACTTGAAGGGTACGATTGATCATGGGCTCAAGTATGATGCGAATCAAAATTTTAACCTGGAGGGTTATGTTGATTCATAGTGGGAAGGCAGTGTTGCAGATAGGAAGAGCACTTCTGGGTGTTGTTTCAGTATGGGATCAGTTGTGATCTCTTGGTTTAGCAGGAAGCATTCCTGCATCGAACTAAGTATAGCTGAAGCAGAGTATGTTGTAGCTTGTAGGGCTAGTTGTGAGGAAGTATGGCTTAGGAAGCTACTGTCTGAGTTATTTGATCTCCCGTTGGATGCTATTGGTATCTTTTGTGACACCCAGAGTAGTGTGAAGTTGTCTCAAAACCCAGTGTTCCATGACAGGTTGAAGCACATCGAGATCAAATATCACTACATCAGGGATATGGTGCAGAGAGGAGCAGTGAAGCTCCTGTATGTTCCGATGGATGAGCAGGTTGCAGATGTGTTGACGAAACCATTAGCCAGATTGAAGCTTGAGTACTTCAGAGAGAGGCTTGGTGTTCTTCAGATTGAAGATACTTTGAGGAAGACATGATGGGACACATTTGCAGGAGCCATTCCAAGCATGGTGAGAGGAGGATCCTTCCCATGGCTATGGATGTAAGCGTTGTGTGATGAGCATCAGGACGATGCTCCAGTTACTGCTTTGGATATGCATCAGTTGGATTCTTTGTATGATCAGTTGGATCATGTATATGTATATGCATCAATTGGATGCTTTGTATGATCAGTTGGATCATGTGTATGCATATGCATCAGTTGGAATCTTTGTATGATCAGTTGGATCATGTATATGTATATGCATCAGGATGATGCAATGATGATGATCAGGATGATCATGTATGATGAGTATCAGGACGATGCTTTGGATGACATACATCAGGACAATGTTGTAACAATGATCAAGATGATCATGTGTGATGAGTATCAGGATGATACTCTGGACGATATGCATCAGGACAATGTTATGATGATGATCAGGATGATGTATGGTGAGTGACAGGTTGATACTCCGTGGCTGTGGATAGGGTGTGCAGATGAGCATATAATCTTGCCCTGGGAGATTTGCAGATACTCTTGCAAGGTTTTGCCTATGGCATGTAATAGTTCCATGGGAGATCTGGAAAATTCTCTTTCAAGGTTTTGCTCTAGGAGGACATATAATATTTCCCTGGGAGATCCAATAGGTTGATAAGTACGCTTGTAATCAGTCCTGGGATGCTCTTTCGAGGTTTTGTCCTATGGCATATAATATTGCCCTGGGAGATCCGATAGGTTAAGCAGTACGCTCGTAATCAGTCCTAGGATGCTCTTTCGAGGTTTTGCCATGACAACATGAAATCTTTCCCTGGGAGATCCGATAGGTTGAGTAGTATGCTCATAATCAGTCCTGGGATTCTCTTTAGAGGTTTTGTGGTGACCACATGTAATATTGCCCTGGGAGATCTTGTCGGTCATGCTTAGGCACATAAATGATCCTGGGATACTCTTTCGAGGTTTTGTGGTGGGGTCACATGTAATATTTCCCTTGGAGATCTTGCCGTTCGTGCTTCGACACATAAAGGATCCTGGGATACTCTTTCAAGGTTTTGTGACGCACATAATAAGTCCTAAGGATTCCACAGTATGGCTAGTGTTGATGAAGACCTACAGGAGGTGGGCCTACATCCAGCATGAAAAAGGGCTAGCTCTGTAAAACTTCCTATGACAAGAAGAATTATGAGATAGCCCAGTGATCGAGATGTTGACTACAACAGCAGTGATGATGATGATGCTCCATGATCCAGTGATGATGATCCAACTCCAGAATTGAAGACTTGCGCCAATATGTATTGATGACCTATGTCTAGACAATACCTTCCTAGTTAAGAGGGAGTGTTGATGTATTTGTAACTTCGAAAGATATTCACTTGTATATTGTATGTATTACATTTGTACCTTATTGTATCCCCAACGGTGATGTATTATTCCTCCAATTGGAAGTGTCGTCATTTGTATTTGCAAGTGTCGCAAGTATTATTGTAAGTGTCGCAACTTATATTTGATGGGTTATTAGACCACCTTGATGGGGTCAGCCCTGTATGAGTCATGTGGTTCAAAGGGTTATTAGACCACCCTAGAGGGTTCGGCCAAGTCAGCATTATGTTAAGTGGTTAAGTTGGGGCCGACCTAGTTGAGTAAAGGTCAAGTGAAAGTTAGTGTATAAATATAGAGTGTGTCTCTCTCATTTTACACATTCTATTATTCACTCACTTCGCATTAGTGAGATAAGAGGAGGTGCACACAATTGAAGGAGGAGCATGTTGCTGAAGATATCTATCTCTTGGGTTTGATCATTGTGATCCTTGTATTGATGCTTATTCTATCTCTGAGGAAGTTGTTGGGTTTTTCACCTTCTTGGTTTTCCCCGATGAAATGTTTTGTGCCTCTTGTCTCTTGTCTCTTATGCTTGATATGATGTACATGTTGTTCTTTCAGTTAAGATCCTAGATCTATTGAATTAAATGATGAAAAACTAACACAGGTATCCCTCTTGGATGAAATAATCAAAGTATGGAGTCCTACCGACACTCCACGGTTCACGACAAGCCTCCCATGCTTTCACAAAATCCTCGTTGGTCTCATACTCCGTCTTCACCTACTCTATTCTTGTTTCCTGAACTGTCGTCATGTTCAGCAATGCAACTCTTCGACTTAGCGTGTCGGCAGCCTGGTTTGACTTGCCTGACTTATGTCACAACATGAAAGTATATCATTGCAGGAACTTAACCCATTTCATGTGCCGCTGATTCAACTTCGACTGAGTATTCAAATACCTAAGCGCTTGGTGATCTGTGTACAACACAAATTCCTTGGGAAACAAATAATGCCTCCACTTCTTTAATGCTTGGACAATAGCATAGAAATCCTGGTCATAGAATGAATATTTATGCTTCGAATCATCCAATTTCTCATTGAAGAATGCAATTGGTCGACCTTCCTGGCTCAACACTGCTCCAATTGCCATCCCACTTGCGTCGCAATCGACTTGGAAAAATTTGTCGAAATCTAGGAGCGCTAACACTGGGATCTCAGTGACCTTTTCCTTCAACTTATCAAAAGCTCTCTGGGAAGCTTTCGTCCAGTTAAACTCCCCTTTCTTCATGCACTCTGTCAAAGGTGCACAAGTCTGACTAAATCCCCTGATGAACTTCCTATAGAAATTGGAAAGTCCATGGAAACTTCGCACTCTAGTCGCACTTGTTGGTTCCGGTTAATCCAATATTTCCTTCACCTTCTCTAGGTCCATCACCAACCATTTACCTGAGATTATAAATCCCAAGTACACCAGTTCTTCCTTCATGAAGAAGCATTTCTGCGGGTTCACCATCAGCTTCTCTTCCTACAGTTTTCGCAATACCTATCGAATGTGCTCCAAGTGTTCTTCCTTGGTTCGGATGAAAATAAGAATGTCATCTAAGTAGACTACGACAAAATTTCCCAAGAACGGTTTTAGTACCTCGTTCATCAATCTCATGAATGTATTAGGTGCATTAGTCAATCCAAATGGAATGACTAACCACTCATATAGCCCTTCCTTTGTCTTGAATGTTGTCTTCCATTCATCTCCTTCTCTAACCTGAATCTGGTGATAACCGATATTCAGGTCGATCTTTGTGAAGTATCTCACTCCACTCAAGCAATCCATCAAGTCATCCATTCTCGGCAATGGAAACCGATGCTTGATCATGATCTTATATATATCTCTGGAGTCTTTACACATCCTCCATTCTCCTCCCTTTTTTGGCGCTAATACTGCTGGTATTGCGCAAGGGATCAGACTTTCTTTGATCAATCCTATGTCCAACAACTCCTGGACCTGTCGATTGAGTTCTTGACACTCTGCTAGAGTCATTCTACGTGGTTCCTTGTTTGGAAAACTCGATCCTAGAATCAAGTCTATCTGATGGGATATGCTTCTTGTTAATGGCAATCCCGTCGGTGCTTCATCAACTACTATGCTCCTAAACTCGTCGAGCATCTTTTTGACTTCGAATAGAATCCTCTCCATTGTGGACCTCTCAACACATGGTCCTTTCTAAATGATGTCGAAACATCTCGACTGCTTTTCCTCTTCTGCGAGGAATTCTTTGCTGACCAAATCAACACTCGCTTCTCCCAATAGTTGCTCTCGCCCTGCTTACAGTCGGCTTGCTCCTCCTGCTTCGACTTCAGAGTTCTCCATGTTCCATTTTTCCACACTGTGACTATGTTGGATCAACCATCATAGATCATCTTCCGATCATATTTCCATGGTCTTCCTAACAATAGATGACATGCGTCCATTGGGATTACATCGCACAACACACTGTCTTTAAGCTTCCCGACCTTGAAGTTAATCAAGCACTATTTGATTACCTTGACATGATGTCCTTTCTGCAACCAAGATATATTTTATGGATGTGGATGTTCTCGACTTCTCAAACCCACTTTTTTGATGACCTCTGTCAACACAAGATTATCTGTATTGCCACCATTGACTATGGTCTTGCAATACTGGTCGCTAATCCACACTCTGGTCTGAAAGATAGCCTTTCGATGTGGTGGCTCTTTCTCGTCACATTGGTCATCCTAAACCAACATCTTCCTAGTTGTATTGGACTGACTCTTTCTTTTCCCACCTTCACTACTGTTGGATGTCGAATCCGCCCTCTCATTAACTTTCTCATCTCTTTGACATCTGGATTTCGACTCCTCTGCAGCATGTAGGTTTTCTGCGAACTCATATGACGTGTCCGACTCCTTGACACTTGTAACAGAATATAGCTGGTATGTCAGTTCCTTTTCTAGTAAGATGGTCCACCTCAACAATACGCACCTTGACCGCAATTCTCACAACCATCGCGTCGGTTTTATTGCAGTTTCTCCCTTGTCGAGGTCCCTTCCGCATGGCAGTTTTCTTCAACATATTCTCTCCTGGTTCCGCTACTTTCACCTTTTTTGGAAACAATCTTCACACCCCGACCAATCATCCTACCTCTGGTCGATGTGGATTTCCTCGATAGTTTCTCTTCTTCCTTCAGAGCTAACTGGTAGGCTTCACCGAACACTCGGAATCTTGACAGGCTCAACTCGTCCTGTATCATATACTTCAAACCGCTCACATACCTAGCAACAGCTTCTTCTCCTTCGTCAGTTTGTCCCGACCTAATCGATAGTATGTAGAACTCTTCCGTGTACTTCATCACGGTCATCTATTTCTGTTGAAAGTTTTGCAACTTCCGAAACAAGGAAATCACATAGTCCCCTGGCAAGAATTTCCCTTTTAGCTTAACAACCATCCTATCCCAATACTTGATTTTATCCTTGCCTTTATTGAATTTGTCAGCCTGTACATTGTCCCACCAGAATGAGGCATGACCCTTCAACCTTAGACATGCAGCCTTAACCCGTCTAGGATCCTCGATCTCCTCTATGTCGAAGTATTTCTCCATTTCTTTGAACTAGTCGATCAAGTATTTTGGATCTAGAATTCCTGAGTAGGTATGCACATCTATCTTTGTCCAACCTCTCATCTCCGTGAGAAGGTTGATGAATTTGTCTTATGGTTTCTCAACTTCCTCTTCCCATGCTTCCACCTCTTCGACCTCCTCATCATTGTGCTTTACTGCATCAGGAATGCATCCACGTCTTTGACTTTCTTTGATCGTTGCGACTTCATTAGTCAAACTTCACATTGTTCGCACACACTCGTCAAACATTTCATGATCAACTGTGACTGCTACACCATGCGATCTTCGTCCTGTACCTCAGACATTAATGCCTCTATGAGCCATTTTCCAACCTTAGCTGAAACTCCCACTCGTCCAATCACAACCGGACTTTCACATGTCGTGCACAAATCTACCCAACCGCAGTTGGAGCTATCCAACACACTTGCAGGCTCTTCCGACTCAACGGACTCAACACTGGATTCAGTGATACCAACTAGAGGTCTCCTACTCACAGGATTATTCAACTTGAACGGAATTTGCTTCCGGGCTCTACAAGATTCTCTTCCCGCTAGCTCTTATACCAACTGGCGCAAGGTCACCTCGACAAGGTTCTTGCTTAACAATAACACACGACACAACCAAGCGTTCACATGAACTGGATGTAAACAGGATGCCAGAAGTGGCTTCTATTACTTCAAATCAAATCGGTTACAATGAAAAATGCAAGGAATGAAACAAATAAATTATGTCAGCCTCAGCCTTGTACAATACAGAAGCCATTGGTGTCCTCTCTCTATGTGTCGACCTTCACCCTCTCACGACCACTACTGAATGCATGCGCTCCCTGAGCTATGGATCTCATATTTTCTCTTCTCTCCGATCCTTTGCTAATCAAACTCTATTGAACACTATTGTGCCTATGCACATGTCTTCTACTCTATTGCTATTGCGTATCGCAAGGTCCACTCCAACACCCAAGACACTCTTCCCCTGTCCGCCGAATCCTCCAGCTCCTACAGATCTGTGATTGTCAGTGCCTCTGTCGTGCTGCATAATCTCTGCCTGTTTTGGCATCTATCATGATCCCAACTACCTACAATAAATTCTCTTAATTTCCTCAGCAACCCTGAATAGCTACCAAGTACTTGCCTCAACTTTTGAACTTCTTTGACACTGCTACAGTAGTCGGACCTACGTCTCGACCATAATGCCTTCCGTCAGCTTCAACTTACCTGTCGTTTTTCTTCCCGTCTTAGGCTTCGCCAGTCCACCCCTTCCTCCTCGCTTGGCTCATGCCCCAACCCGTCGATGTCATGGTTCGACAACATGTCGACCTCCGACGTCTTCTAGTTCAATCCTGTCATTTGTCGACCTTCCACATGTCGACTCTCGACCTTCGCATCATTCGGTCGATCTCATATCGACATCTCCTGCTCGACTTATTGACTTCGAAAACCAATCTCCTTTGCACAAGTGGTCGCTGGAACTCCCCCTAGTTGACTGCTCGTGTCGATTAAATTCGACTACTCTTCCTAGGCCCCAATGCTCCTGCATCTCGAATTTTTTTCAAAGGAAATAAATCTAGGTGTTCCTTGAGAAATAATCTAGAAATGAAACATAATACACAGATCTACCTAATGATGTAACAAGAATAGGTCCAAACACATCACTACATATTAACTCTAAAATTCCCTTTGCTCCTGTAGCACCAAATGAAAATATTACGCGATTCTATTTTCCATATATACAATGTTCACCGAAATCAAAATCAAGTGTGCAATCATACATAACTTCAACCCTACCTTTACCTTGTAATGCTCGAAGGTCCTTTTCTCTGATATGCCCCAAACTTTGATGCCATAGAATTGTCTTTCCTCTTGATGTAGTTAGGGTTGTGTCTTCTTTATCTCCTCCCTCAGACACAACATACCTGTTACATTTATTGATGATGGTTCTTACCAATAGTTTGTACATAGTTCCAAACCGAAATCCCCTCATCAATACCATTGATCCTTAAACCATTTTTCATTTTCCATTTCCAAACATAGTTGTACACCTGCAACATCCATCTTTCCGATAGATGTCAAGTTTATCACTATAATTGGAATGTGTAGTACTCTAGGGAGAGTTATGATCCTTCCATCCTTGAGTTTCAACATGACTCTTCCACGTCTAATGATATTGGTTGGAGAATCATCTCCCAAGAACACATATCCTCCATTTCACTTTTCATATTCACAAAACTACTCCCTATGAGGGGTCATATGACTCGATGCACCATAGTCAATAAGCCATATATCACGTTCTAAATGATTACCTGAGTCAATAAGCCATATATCACCTGAGTCAATAAGCCATATATCACGTTCTAAATGATACCAAATTCAAATACTCAAAATTCTAATACTAAGAATGGGTGAAAACATGAAGTTGGTGAACACTTTTGCCTCTTTTTTTTAGAAAGAAAATTCAAAATTTTATGTTTTTTCAAATTCAACCCCTCTAAAT
Source organism: Larix kaempferi (assembly GCA_027924585.1). Taxonomy (NCBI): domain Eukaryota; kingdom Viridiplantae; phylum Streptophyta; class Pinopsida; order Pinales; family Pinaceae; genus Larix; species Larix kaempferi. Next base: position 134,257 of record BSBM01001618.1, read on the forward strand.
CCATAGTTTCCTTCAAAATTTGACTTTGAAGTAAACAAAAGAGTTTTAGAGAATTGTCTCATCTCTATACTCATATTTTTTTTTAAATTTGTTTATGGACATATAGTGGGATAAATTTTATGGGCACCAACTACATATACTTTAAAATTTTAGGCAATGATAATGAGTGACCTACGTTGCCATGATGCATTTTAGAGATGGCTATTCATTTCAAGGAAAAAAATATATGTTTTAAATCTACACATATTGCACTTGTGTTTAGACTATATTTGAGATTTTTTAGACTTTCATAGTATTTTATATTATTTATTGAAATATAATACATTGAAAAAATTGTGTCATATCGACACATGTTCATGACAATGAATTTTCTTTTTAATGTGACTCTTATAAAAAAATGAAAACTACCCTTTTAAATAGGACAAGGAGAGGAAGTGCACTTTCTATTTTTTGTGCTAGCATTTTGAATATATTGAATTTTCATTTCAAGTGATTTTTAGAATGGTAGAATTCTTAGGTGATAAAGTTTAGAATAAAATTATTAATAAATTATAGAAATTCTTAATGAAAATCATCAATTAGTATATCATTAGAAAGTAGATTTAATGATGAATACATTGGTACCAAGTGTGGTATATAAGCTTTAAAATTTGTAGGAGTTCAACCTTTCTGAATCTACAAGTTCTAGAAAAATACATGATATTTTACAAGTTTTGTTGACTAAAACTCTAGGCCGAGAGTTTGATAAACTCTAATATGAGAGTTTGATCAAATCTCATACATGAGTTTTTTCAACTCTCATTCGATATTTTTTTTAAATACGATGATATCATTGTCTAAAGCTCTTATTTGAGAATTGATCAACTCGCATACGAGAGTTTATAAATTTTCATTCCGAGAGTTTAAACTCTTGGTTGAGATTTTTATTAAACACTCAGTTGAGAGTTTATGTAGAGTTTTTTTTGCATTTTCTCCCATGCACACTTATTTTCCCCTTTTATCCTTTCTCAAAAAATTGTTTCCCGACATTGTGTTTTCACCTGAATATAAGATAAGATACACCATGAAATATTGGTATCTAAAAGTTTTGATCAAAGGGAATTGGAGAATTTGACTGCAAATGGGATCTGATAGGTACTAGGAAAACTTGAATTTCTCTAGGGAAGATTTTGAATGAGTAAAAATATTTTCAATCCCAAAATAGATTCATCAATCATTTCATCATCATAATACCCCAAAATAAACAAATCATTGAGATGACATTTCCCATTGGTTTAGAAAAGACAGAATCCCTTAAAGGAAAATAATATTGTAAAGTAAAATATAGGTCAACAAATGATCTTCCCTTGTCAACTCAATGGATTTAATTTAACAAGCCAAGGCTTCATGATCTAGTGGTATAGGGCGTCAAGAAGGACCATTATTTCTAAAATAGAAGGAGTTTTCATCGAGAAAAGAGATTGATACATTTCCTTCAACATGAGTTTTCACTTAGAAGAGTCATAACATTAGACACATAAATGAACACAATCCAGGAAGTAATAAGTTTGAGGAACAACAACCTTTGTAAGGATACATTCCTATGTTGGAATTTGATCATACCCATCTCAAAATTTGTCAAATGTGTCTTGACAATTATTATAGGGAGTTTCTTAGTGTAGCGTTTCAAACATGTCACAACCTAAATCATCTAGGATTTTGACGTTGAGATACTTTAGGGTAGGCATAGCGGGAATTGCAAGTTTTTTCTCGTGATCCATAAAAAAGGTTAATATATCTGATTTAAAATGAAATATCGTCCTAACAAAGTAAAATGAGCATAGCAATAAAATAGTATCTTATCAATTGATGTAATATTTGAATTCCAAATGGAACACTCTCTCACTTCAACCTTCTTCTTGACCACACAATAACTAGATCTTTGATTGAAAATATCATTTAGAACCACGACTTTGATTTCCATCCTTTTCTTTAACCAAGATATTAACCACTTATTAATAAATATCATGTTAAGCCCTTTGTACATCCATGATAAATGAAATTTCCATATATGGTTGATAATAAATGACTCATTCCTTTTCCCATCTACCTGCATTAACATACATCAAATATTCCATGTTATCTCCACAAGCAATTTATGAACACCTTGTTGTAACATCCTCAATTTTGACTTGGTATGTAATCAAAATTATGTAAATGATGTAAATAAGCTAGTATGTATTCCTAGTGCAGATCTCAAGGCCAAGGCCCAACTAGGCATGTATGATGTAAATATTGTTATCTAGACTGTATGGTTGGCTTGTCATGCTAACTAGACATATATGTAAATATTGTGTTGCATAAATAATAAAATGGTCCAAGATGGTTGTGGAAAGAGCACTAGAGGGGCTATGATTCCACCAGAGGGGAAGAGGAAAGGGGGCCATGGGAAACTAAGTCATTTTTTCCCAAGTGTCAACCTTGGAACTTATCCAAATTCTTCCATGTGATTTAAATGAGCCAATTACCTTCTTTTGATTATTTCCAATCATTGAATGCACGTGTGAGGTTGGTGTGAAAAGGCACTTCATGTAGTTATTGAAGCATGGGGTTGAATGCACTTTTGTGACAGTTCTATCAAATGTCAAAAGTGAGTTCTGCAATTGTTGGGAGTCCTTTCTTCTATGGTTAGAAGCGATGTCATTTTTCTTTTCACCATCATCTCATATCCCTTAGAGTCAATGTTCATTCGATCATTCTCTCATGTCGACCTACACTATGTAGAGCTCTCTATCATTATTCATGACCATTACCATACCATGCATAACCTAGAAATTCAAATTTAGATATAGGACTCCAGATTTGAAGGGAAAATATATGGCTATAGGTGAGCATAGAGGTTGGGAAAGCTAGGGATTGTTACCCATTTAAGTTATGCTACTTTTGCATGATTGAGAAGGCATGAATTGAGGCTATAGGTGGTTCTCCAACAGTACATATCATATTAGACCCATTCTATCCACACATTGGAGACACTTGGCAAGATGTCTCACCCAAGAGAATCATGGATCAGTGAAGGGGATGCATAATCCCATAAGGGTGTTGTGTGGGGCAGGCATTGATCAAGCCAAGGATATGATGGCTGAATGTGATCATTTTAGATCTTTGTATAAGAATTTGGCTAAGAATAGAGAGAAGGATGGTTCGTGGGATAAGAGAGAGAATCTTGTAGGTGTTTACTTCACCCTAGTGGCCTCATATCCCGACTTGGGGGTGGCCTCTCGAACAAAACAAAAAAAAAAACAGTATATGTTGGATAGAGTGCCTATGGTTGGGTGGACAATCACTCTTGCATAGCCAATTGCTTGGATCTTCTTTGTTTAAAGATAAGTATTCTCTTGTATTTGAATATCCAATGTTTATAGATGATGTCAGTGACGATTATTCTTTTATATGCATACTATGTGTGGGTGGATCGAGTTTATTTCCACCGTATATTTTTATTATGCATATTCACACGCATTTTAAATGTTATGGATTTGTAGTATGGCTATGGGGTAAAATTTAGAAGCTTATAATTCATTCATGTCCCCTCTTGTTGGTCATATTGATGGATGGGGATGTGACACTTGTTTGTGATTTTCAAACCACTCTTTGTATTTTTTAATGCCTAGAACCAAGCCACATTTATGTTGGTTTTGTGAAAGCAAAGGTAATTTATATCATTAAACCATGTGCCTATTTTCTCCTGCTATTAAATCTCCACCATTAATTCACATCTTTCACTCGTTGTTCAATCTATTTACCAAGTAAAGCCGACCTTTGACATTGAATTGGACCTATGATGTATGCTAATGTCATTGAAGCCTCCATGGATGATAGGGTGTATTTATATTTGACCCCTCAACACATTTGACAATGTACTTTACACTAACTCAATTCTTCACCACTAAACTTTCCACATAATTTTCATGGTACAAAACAGTATTGGGTTATGACACTTCCTAAGATGGATAATAATGTTATGGAAACTCTCATGAGAACCATTAATGGATATGGTTGTACATGCTTATATTTGTTTATTATGTGGCTATATGTTATTTAGTATTTAATGCATCTAGTATCAAAGGCTACACTGTAGAATTGTGGATATATGCCACATGCTATGTCTAAAGTACATATAAATTTTTGGTTGTGTGTGACATTTCAAATTTTTATTGGATAGAATAATCATTTCCTTTGCAACTGTATAAAAAAATGATAATATGTTTCTTAGGTCATCTGCATGGCATACATCCTCCTAAGGAGCTTGATGGTGTAGCCACAAATTTGTTGTGAAAAATTGGTTGATTAAATGTGCCAATTTTTTAAAAGCAACACTAGAAAAAATACAGCCTCAAAATCCATATGAGAACAAGATATATCTCTACGATGCAAATGGTGGATGCACTTTTCAAATATGTGTAGATGAATATTATCGACATTAGCAAGGAGTGCCACAAGAGATGGATCTAAAAAAATCTATTACTCAAGAAATAGATCACACCATTAAGCACGAGCACCACTTAGTCACAAGTATCATACCAAGATAGGGACACACTAGAGAAAATACATAGACCGATGGGTAACGATAAATCTAAAGGAGTTCATAAATCACCGCCACACACACATTGAAGGTATACACACTCTTTTATATTAAATGTCAAAAAAGTTTATATCACAAATATCAATGATTGTTGTAAATGATGAGAATATATTGTCAGTTAGGTCTATCTTGAAAGGTTCTGTCATGGAGTTTTATCCTCCCCACCCACATTCTATTCCTATAAGTAACATTTTGAGCTCATAATGAGTATATATTTGTAACAACTTCTAGCCCTATCATTGATTAGCCATGTGCCCTCAAGAATATACACTTTACCCTGGATACCATCCTCCAAAGGAGAGGAAGTAATCATGGATTTGGCATTGAATATTAAAAAAAATGTTGAGAATAGCTCAAAACAACATTCCTTTTAGAAGTAATGCTAATTAAAAGAGAACCCAAAAGATTGAAAAACAAAAATCACAAAAATGAGTAAATACCCAAACCCAAGGTTGGATCAAATTTATTTGATATCATTGATGTGGAATAAACAATTCATGAAAAGAGTTATGCATCATAGAGAGAATAAAAAAAGTATACCTTTCTATTCATCCAAACAAAAGCTTAAATACATTTTTTCATAAAAAAAAAAACCTAAGAATGTTGGAGAGAAATTCTCAACTTGCTCCTAAGAGGTAGAAACTAAATATAATAATAGATCTAGATGGAGACAAAATATATACTAGCCATTTCAATCTGAAAGTAAGTAGCATCACCACAAAAGTAAAGTGCACATTATACAAATAACAATGTGATAAAAATAAAGAAATATATGCTAATAACTAAGAATCATTATTAATAGTGTAGATTTATATTGTTGGATTCCTTAAGAAAGAGATGAAGAGTCGTTTGTTACTTGCTTCTCCTACTCCATAGGTGGATATGCTAATTAGTAAGAGTCTATTATTCATTGTAGCCTTCCATAGAGACCTTTTTATGCTTGCATGAGTCTAGAGAGATATTTAATAGTGAGGGAAGACCAAAGACTCTCCCATGAAGGAATTAGAGCATACTAACTATAGTCCAATTTTCCCAAATGACTAATTGAATTTTAACCATCTTTCCATGGTATATATAATTTTCAATAATTTGTTGTTTTTCATAATTCTATATATTTCCATAAATTGTTGTATTCCATCATTCTATTTCTCAAATGGTAAATTATGCATCTAATTCATCTTTAATTTTCTAAACTGATTTGATTCAAGTAAAACTAACATCTTTATTTTAATTTCCCTAACATATTTGTCTAGTATCCATGTCTTCACAACTTCACAGTTGGTTGATTATAATGTGGTTTGGAATATTTATAACTAAAAACCCAAACTTTCCATTATGTTAGCCATATTATAACTAACCAAAAGTGGATATGACCTAGAACATATGCCAATGTGTACTATCATAAAACCATTATCACGCTATAGTTTTTTTGGGTGAAAGTCACACCATAGTATCATAACCCATAGATGTAGCGGAGAAAGTATGAGCCCGATGTGCTACCATAATATGATGAAAGACTTTGTATCGTATACAAAGAATACAAGGAAATAAACCAATGACTATCGTTATGAAAATCCACTCATCACATAAAACACCATTAATGCCCAATATCCATATCCATATGAACTTTATTTATCTAGTGTAATGAGGTGGTGGGCCCTTTCGTTTTCTTTAGGGTATAAAGTAACAAGGATTGATAGAAGTAAGGATGGAGACAACATAGACGCCATTAAAGATTTGGTTTACATTCCCTTATGTTTTAATTTTTCAAGCGAGTTGTAGTAAGTGATGAATTCATAAGAATATATTGAACATAAGAATATATTGAATTTTCATTTCAAGTGATTTTCAGAATGGTGGAATTTTTAGGTGATAAAGCTTAGAATAAAATTATTAATAAATTATAGAAATTTTTAATGAAAATCATCAATTCGTATATCATTAGAAAGTAGATTTAATGATGAATATATTGGTACCAAGTGTGGCATATAAGTTTTAAAATTTGCAGGGGTTCAACCTTTCCAAATCTACAAGTTTTGGAGAAATACATGATATTGTACAAGTTTTGTTGACTAAAACTCTAGGCTGGGAGTTTGATAAACTCTAATATGAGAGTTTGATAAAATCTCATACGAGAGTTTTTTCAACTCTCATCTGAGATTTTTTTTTAATACGATGATATCATTAGCTAAAACTCTTATCCGAGAAATTGATAAACTCGCATACGAGAGTTTATAAATTTTCATTCCGAGAGTTTAAACTCTTGGTTGAGATTTTTATTAAACTCTCAATCGAGAGTTTATGTAGAGTTTTTTTTGCGTTTTCTCCCATGCACACTTATTTTCCCCTTTTATCCTTTCTCAAAAAATTGTTTCCCAACTTTGTGTTTTCACTTGAATATAAGATAAGATGCACCAAGAAATATTGGTATCTAAAAGTTTTGATCAAGGGAATTGGAGAATTTGACTGCAAATGGGATCTGATAGGTACTAGGAAAAGTTGAATTTCTCTAGGGAAGATTTTGAATGAGTAAAAATATTTTCAATCCCAAAATAGATTCATCAATCATTTCATCATCATAATACCCCAAAATAAAACAAATCATTGAGATGACATTTCTCATTGGTTTAGAAAAGACAGAATCCCTTAAGGGAAAAACATATTGTAAAGTAAAATATAGGTCAACAAATGATCTTCCCTTGTCAACTCAAGGGATTTAATTTAATAGGCCAAGGCTTCATGATCTAGTGGTATAGGGCGTCAAGAAGGACCATTATTTCTAAAATAGAAGGAGTTTTCATCGAGAAAAGAGATTGATACAATTCCTTCAACATGAGTTTTCACTTAGAAGAGTCATAACATTAGACACATAAATGAACAAAATCTAGGAAGTAATAAGTTTGAGGAACAACAACCTTTGTAAGGGTACATTCCTACATTCGAATTTGATCATACCCATCTCAAAATTTGTCAAATGTGTCTTGACAATTATTATAGGGAGTTTCTTAGTGTAGGGTTTCAAACATGTCACAACCTAAATCATCTAGGATTTTGACGTTGAGATACTTTAGGGTAGGCATAGCGGGAATTGCAAGTTTTTTCTTTTGATCCATAAAAAAGGTTAATATATCTGATTTAAAATTAAATATAGTCCTAACAAAGTAAAATGAGCATAGTAATAAAATAGCATCTTATCAATTGATGTAATATTTGAATTCCAAATGGAACACTCTCTCACTTCAACCTTCTTCTTGACCACACAATAACTAGATCTTTGATTGAAAATATCATTTAGAACCATGACTTTGATTTCCATCCTTTTATTTAACCAAGATATTAACCACTTATTAATAAATATCATGTTAAGCCCTTTGTACATCCATGATAAATGAAGTTTCCATATATGGTTGATAATAAATGACTCATTCCTTTTCCCATCTACCTGCATTAACATACATCAAATATTCCATGTTATCTCCACAAGCAATTTATGAACACCTTGTTGTAACATCCTCAATTTTGACTTGGAATGTATGTAATCAAAATTATGTAAATGATGTAAATGAGCTAGTATGTATTCTCAGTGTAGATCTCAAGGCCAAGGCCCAACTAGGCATGTATGATGTAAATATTGTTATCTAGATTGTATGGTTGGCTTGTCATGCTAACTAGATATATATGTAAATATTATGTTGCATAAATAATAAAATGGTCCAAGATGGTTGTGTAAAGAGCACTAGAGGGCTATGATTCCACCAGAGGGGAAGAGGAAAGGGAGCCATGGGAAACTAAGTCATTTTTTGCCAAGTGTCAACCTTGAAACTTATCCAAATTCTTCCATGTGATTTAAATGAGCCAATTACCTTCTTTTGATTATTTCCAATCATTGAATGCATGTGTGAGGTTGGTGTGAAAAGGCACTTTATGTAGTTATTGAAGCATGGGGTTGAATGCACTTTTGTGACAGTTCTGTCAAATGTCAAAATTGAGTTCTGCAATTGTTGGGAGTCCTTTCTTCTATGGTTAGAAGCTATGTCATTTTTCTTTTCATCGTCATCTCATATCCCTTAGAGTCAATGCTCATTCCATCATTCTCTCATGTAGACCTACACTATGTAGAGCTCTCTATCTTTGTTCATGACCATTACCAGACCATGCATAACCTAGAAATTCAAATTTAGATATAGGACTCCAGATTTGAAGGGAAAATATATGGCTATAGTTGAGCATAGAGGTTGGGAAAGCTAGGGATTGTTACCCATTTAAGTTATGCTACTTTTGCATGATTGAGAAGCCATGAATTGAGGCTATAGGCGGTTCTCCAAGAGTACATATCATATTAGACCCATTCTATGCACACATTGGAGGCACTTGGCAAGATGGATCACCTAAGAGAATCATGCATCAGTGAAGGGGATGCCTAATCCCATAAGGGTGTTGTGTGGGGTAGGCATTGTTCAAGCCAAGGCTATGATGGCTGAATGTGATCATTTTAGATCTTTGTATAAGAATTTGGCTAAGAATAGAGAGAAGGACGGGTCATGGGATAAGAGAGAGAATCGTGTAGGTGTTTACTTCGCCCTAGTGGCCTCATATCCTGGCTTGGGGGTGGCCTCTCGAACAAAAAAAAAAAAACAGTATATGCTGGACAGAGTGCCTATGGTTGGGTGGACAATCACTCTTGCATAGCCAATTGCTTGGATCTTCTTTGTTTAAAGATAAGTATTCTTTTGTATTTGAATATCCAATGTTTATAGATGATGTCAGTGACGATTATGCTTTTATATGCATACTATGTGTGGGTGGATCGAGTTTATTTCCACCGTATATTTTTATTATGCATATTCACACGCATTTTAAATGTTATGGATTTGTAATATGGCTATGGGGTAAAATTTAGAAACTTATAATTCATTCATGTCCCCTCTTGTTGGTCATATTGATGGATGGGGACGTGACACTTGTTTGTGATTTTTGAACCACTCTTTATATTTTTTAATGCCTAGAACCAAGCCACATTTATGTTGCTTTTGTGAAAGCAAAGGTAATTTATATCATTAAACCATGTGCCTATTTTCTCCTGCTATTAAATCTCCACCATTAATTCACATCTTTCACTCGTTGTTCAATCTATTTGCCAAGTAAAGTCAACCTTTGACATTGAATTGGACCTATGATGTATGCTAATGTCATTGAAGCCTCCATGGATGATAGGGTGTATTTATATTTGACCCCTCGATACATTTGACAATGTACTTTACACTAACTCAATTCTTCACCACTAAACTTTCCACATAATTTTCATGGTACAAAATAGTATTGGGTTATGACACTTCCTACGATGGATAATAACGTTATGGAAACTCTCATGAGAACCATTAATGGATATGGTTGTACATGCTTATATTTGTTTATTATGTGGCAATATGTTATTTAGTATTTAATGCATCTAGTATCATAGGCTACACTGTAGAATTGTGGATATATGCCACATGCTATGTTTAAAGTACATATACATTTTTGGTTGTGTGTAACATTTAAATTTTTTATCGGATAGAATAATCATTTCCTTTGCAATTGTATAAAAAATGATACTATGTTTCTTAGGTCATATGCATGGCATACATCCTCCTAAGGAGCTCCATGGTGTAGCCACAAATTTGTTGTGAAAAATTAGTTGATTAAATGTGCCAATTTTATAAAAGCAACACCAGAAAAAAATACAGCTTCAAAATCCATATGAGAACAAGATATATCTCTAGGATGCAAATGGTGGATGCACTTTTCAAATATGTGTTGATGAATATTCTCGACATTAGCAAGGAGTGCCACAAGAGATGGATCTAAAAAAATCTATTACTCAAGAAATAGATCACACCATTAAACATGAGCACCACTTAGTCACCCGTATCATACCAAGATAAGGACACACTAGAGAAAATACATAGACCGATGGGTAACGATAAATCTAGAGGAGTTCATAAATCACCGCCACACACACATTGAAGGTATACACACTCTTTTATATTAAATGTCAAAATATTTTATATCAAAAATATCAATGATTGTTGTAAATGATGAGAATATATTGTCGATTAGGTCTATCTTGAAAGGTTGTGGCATGGAGTTTTATCCTCCCCACCCACATTCTATTCCTGTAAGTGACATTTTGAGCTCATAATGAGTATATAATTGTAACAACTTCTAGCCCTATCATTGATTAGCCATGTGCCCTCAAGAATATACAGTTTACCCTGGATACCATCCTCCAAAGGAGGGGAAGTAATCATGGATTTGGCATTGAATATTAAAAAAAATGCTGAGAATAGCTCAAAACAACATTCCTTTTAGAAGTAATGCTCATTAAAAGAGAACCCAAAAGATTGAAAAACAAAAATCACAAAAATAAGGAGTAAATACCCAAACCCAATGTTGGATCAAATTTATTTGATATCATTGATGTGGAATAAACAATTCATGAGTAGAGTTATGCATCATATAGAGAATAAAAAAAGTATACCTTTCTATTAATCCAAACAAAAGCTTAAATACATTTTTTCATAAAAAAAAAACCTAAGAAGGTTGGAGAGAAATTCTCAACTTGCTCCTAAGAGGTAGAAACTAAATATAATAATAGATCTCGATGGAGACAAAATATATACTAGCCATTTCAATCTGAAAGCAAGTAGCATCACCACAACAAGTAATGTGCACATGGTACAAATAACAATGTGATAAAAATAAACAAATATATGCTAATAACTAAGAATCATTATTAATAGTGTAGATTTATATTGTTGGATTCCTTAAGAAAGAGATTAAGAGTCGTTTGTTACTTGCTTCTCCTACTCTATAAGTGGATATGCTAATTACTAAGAGTCTATTATTCATTGTAGCCTTCCATAGAGACCTTTTCATGCTTGCATGAGTCTAGAGAGATATTTAATAGTGAGGGAAGACCAAAAACTCTTCCATGAAGGAATTAGAGCATACTAACTATAGTCCAATTTTCCCAAATGACTAGTTGAATTTTAACCATCTTTCCATGATATATATTTCAATAATTTGTTGTTTTCCATAATTCTATATATTTCCATAAATTGTTGTTTTCCATCATTCTATTTCTCAAATAGTGAATTATGCATATAATTCATCTTCAATTTTCTAAATTGATTTGATTCAAGTAAAACTAACATCTTTATATTAATTTCGCTAACATTTTTGTCTAATATCCATGTCTTCACAACTTCACAGTTGGTTGATTATAATGTGGTTTGGAATATTTATAACTAAAAACCCAAACTTTCCATTATGTTAGCCATATTATAACTAACCAAAGGTGGATATGACCTAGAACATATGCTAGTGTGCACTATCATAAAACCATTATCACGCCATAGTTTTTTTAGGATGAAAGTCACACCATAGTATCATAACCCATAGATGTAGTGGAGAAAGTATGAGCCCAATGTGCTACCATAACATAACGAAAGACTTTGTATCGTATACAAAGAATACAAGGAAATAAATCAATGACTATCGTTATGAAAATCCACTCATCACATAAAACACCATTAATGCCCAATATCCATATCCATATGAACTTTATTTATCTAGTGTAATGAGGTGGTGAGCCCTTTGGTTTTCTTTAGGGTATAAAGTAACAGGGATCGATAGAAGTAAGGATGGAGACAACATAGACGCCATTAAAGATTTGGTTTAAATTCCCTTATGTTTTAATTTTTCAAGCGAGTTGTAGTAAGTGATGAATTCATAAGAATATCTTGAATGAATTTTCATTTCAAGTAATTTTCAGAATGGTAGAATTTTTAGGTGATAAAGTTTAGAATAAAATTATTAATAAATTATAGAAATTCTTAATGAAAATCATTAATTCGTATATCATTAGAAAGTAGATTTAATGATGAATACATTGGTACCAAGTGTGGCATATCAGCTTTAAAATTTGCAAGGGTTCAACCTTTCTAAATCTACAAGTTTTGGAAAAATACATGATATTGTACAAGTTTTGTTGATTAAAACTCTAGGCTGAGAGTTTGATCAACTCTAATAGGAGAGTTTGATAAAATATCATACGAGAGTTTTTTCAACTCTCATCCGAGATTTTTTTAAATACGATGATATCATTGTCTAAAACTCTTATCCGAGAAATTGATGAACTTGCATACGAGAGTTTATAAATATTCATTCCGAGAGTTTAAAATCTTGGTTGAGATTTTTATTAAACTCTCAATCGAGAGTTTATGTAGAGTTTTTTTTGCGTTTTCTCCCATGCACACTTATTTTCCCCTTTTATCCTTTCTCAAAAAATTGTTTCTTGACTTTGTGTTTTCACCTGAATATAAGATAAGATGCACCAAGAAATATTGGTATCTAAAAGTTTTGATCAAAGGGAATTGGAGAATTTGACTGCGAATGGGATCTGATAGGTACTAGGAAAAGTTGAATTTCTCTAGGGAAGATTTTGAATGAGTAAAAATATTTTCAATCCCAAAATAGATTCATCAATCATTTCATCATCATAATACCCCAAAATAAAACAAATCATTGAGATGACATTTCTCATTGGTTTAGAAAAGACAGAATCCCTTAAAGGAAAAACATATTGTAAAATAAAATATAGGTCAACAAATGATCTTCCCTTGTCAACTCAAGGGATTTAATTTAACAGGCCAAGGCTTCATGATCTAGTGGTATAGGGCGTCAAGGACCATTATTTCTAAAATAGAAGGAGTTTTCATCGAGAAAAGAGATTGATACATTTCCTTCAACATGAGTTTTCACTTAGAAGAGTCATAACATTAGACACATAAATGAACAAAATCCAGGAAGTAATAAGTTTGAGGAACAACAACCTTTGCAAGGATACATTCCTACGTTGGAATTTGATCATACCCATCTCAAAATTTGTCAAATGTGTCTTGACAATTATTATAGGGAGTTTCTTAGTGTAGGGTTTCAAACATGTCATAACCTAAATCATCTAGGATTTTGACGTTGAGATACTTTAGGGTAGGCGTAGCAGGAATTGCAAGTTTTTTTCTTTTGATCCATAAAAAAGGTTAATATATATGATTTAAAATGAAATATAGTCCTAACAAAGTAAAATGAGCAGAGCATAAAATAGTATCTTATCAATTGATGTAATATTTGAATTCCAAATGGAACACTCTCTCAATTCAACCTTCTTCTTGACCACACAATAACTAAATCAAAATAACTAGATCTTTGATTGAAAATATCATTTAGAACCATGACTTTGATTCCCATCCTTTTCTTTAACCAAGATATTAACCACTTATTAATAAATATCATGTTAAGCCCTTTGTACATCCATGATAAATGAAATTTCCATATATGGTTGATAATAAATGACTCATTCCTTTTCCCATCTACCTGCATTAACATACATCAAATATTCCATGTTATCTCCACAAGCAATTTATGAAGACCTTGTTGTAACATCCTCAATTTTGACTTGGAATTTATGTAATCAAAATTATGTAAATAATGTAAATACGCTAGTATGTATTCCTAGTGCAGATCTCAAGGCCAAGGCCCAACTAGGCATGTATGATGTAAATATTGTTATCTAGACTGTATGGTTGGCTTGTCATGCTAACTAGATATATATGTAAATATTATGTTGCATAAATAATAAAATGGTCCAAGATGGTTGTGTAAAGAGCACTAGAGGGGCTATGATTCCACTAGAGGGGAAGAGGAAAGGGGGCCATGGGAAACTAAGTCATTTTTTGCCAAGTGTCAACCTTGGAACTTATCCAAATTCTTCCATGTGATTTAAATGAGCCAATTACCTTCTTTTGATTATTTCCAATCATTGAATGCACGTGTGAGGTTGGTGTGAAAGGGCACTTCATGTAGTTATTGAAGCATGGGGCTGAATGCACTTTTGTGACAGTTCTGTCAAATGTCAAAAGTGAGTTCTGCAATTGTCGGGAGTCCTTTCTTCTATGGTTAGAAGCTATGTCATTTGTGTTTTCACCATCATCTCATATCCCTTAGAGTCAATGCTCATTCCATCATTCTCTCATGTAGACCTACACTATGTAGAGCTCTCTATCATTGTTCATGACCATTACCAGACCGTGCATAACCTAGAAATTCAAATTTAGATATAGGACTCCAGATTTGAAGGGAAAACATACGGCTATAGGTGACCATAGAGGTTGGGAAAGCTAGGGATTGTTACCCATTTAAGTTATGCTAATTTTGCATGATTGAGAAGCCATGAATTGAGGCTACAGGTGGTTCTCCAACAGTACATATCATATTAGACCCATTCGATGCACACATTGGAGGCACTTGGCAAGATGGATCACCCAAGAGAATCATGGATTAGTGAAGGGGATGCCTAATCCCATAAGGGTGTTGTGTGGGGCAAGCATTGTTCAAGCCAAGGCTATGATGGCTGAATTTGATCATTGTAGATCTTTGTATAAGAATTTGGCTAAGAATAGAGAGAAGGACGGGTCATGGGATAAGAGAGAGAATCTTGTAGGTGTTTACTTCGCCCTAGTGGCCTCATATCCTGGCTTGGGGGTGGCCTCTCGAACAAAAAAAAAAAAAGTATATGCTGGACAGAGTGCCTATGGTTGGGTGGACAATCACTCTTGCATAGCCAATTGCTTGGATCTTCTTTGTTTAAAGATAAGTATTCTCTTGTATTTGAATATCCAATGTTTATAGATGATGTCAGTGACGATTATGCTTTTATATGCATACTATGTGTGGGTGGATCAAGTTTATTTCCACCGTATATTTTTATTATGCATATTCACATGCATTTTAAATGTTATGGATTCGAAATATGGCTATGGGGTAAATTTTAGAAGCTTATAATTCATTCATGTCCCCTCTTGTTGGTCATATTGATGGATGGGGATGTGACACTTGTTTGTGATTTTCAAACCACTTTTTGTATTTTTTAATGCCTAGAACCAAACCACATTTATGTTGGCTTTGTGAAAGCAAAGGTAATTTATATCATTAAACCATTTGCCTATTTTCTCCTGCTATTAAATCTCCACCATTAATTCACATCTTTCACTCGTTGTTCAATCTATTTACCAAGTAAAGCCGACCTTTGACATTAAATTGGACCTATGATGTATGCTAATGTCATTGGAGCCTCCATGGATGATAGGGTGTATTTAATGTCATTGAAGCCTCCAAGGATGATAGGGTGTATTTATATTTGACCCCTCAATACATTTGACAATGTACTTTACACTAACTCAATTCTTCACCACTAAACTTTCCGCATAATTTTCATGGTACAAAATAGTATTGGGTTATGACACTTCCTAAGATGGATAATAACGTTATGGAAACTCTCATGAGAACCATTAATGGATATGGTTGTACATGCTTATATTTGTTTATTATGTGGCTATCTGTTATTTAGTATTTAATGCATCTAGTATCAAAGGCTACACTGTAGAATTGTGGATATATGCCACATGCTATGTTTAAAGTAGATATAAATTTTTGTTTGTGTGTGACATTTCAAATTTTTATTGGATAGAATAATCATTTCCTTTGCAACTTTATTAAAAAATGATACTATGTTTTTTAGGTCATCTGTATGGCATACATCGTCCTATGGAGCTCGATGGTGTAGGCACAAATTTGTTGTGAAAAATTGGTTGATTAGACGTGCCAATTTTATAAAAGCAACACCATAAACAAATACAGCCTCAAAATCCATATGAGAACAAGATATATCTCTAGGATGCAAATGGTGGATGCACTTTTCAAATATGCGCAGATGAATATTATCGACATTAGCAAGGAGTGCCACAAGAGATGGATCTAAAAAAATCTATTACTCAAGAAATAGATCACACCATTAAACACGAGCACCACTTAGTCACAAGTATAATACCAAGATAGGGACACACTAGAGAAAATAAATAGATCAATGGGTAACGATAAATCTAGAGGAGTTCATAAATCACCGCCACACACACATTGAAGGTATACACACTCTTTTATATTAAATGTCAAAAACGTTTATATCCCAAATATCAATTATTGTTGTAAATGATGAGAATATATTGTCGATTGGGTCTATCTTGAAAGGTTGTGGCATGGAGTTTTATCCTCCCCACCCACATTATATTCCTGTAAGTGACATTTTGAGCTCATAATGAGTATATAATTGTAACAACTTCTAGCCCTATCATTGATTAACCATGTGCCCTCAAGAATATACAGTTTACCCTGGATACCATCCTCCAAAGGAGGGGAAGTAATCATGGATTTGGCATTGAATATTAAAAAAAATGTTGAGAATAGCTCAAAACAACATTCCTTTTAGAAGTAATGCTAATTAAAAGAGAACCCGAAAGATTGAAAAACAAAAATCACAAAAATAAGGAGTAAATACCCAAACCCAAGGTTGGATCAAATTTATTTGATATTATTGATGTGGAATAAACAATTCATGAGTAGAGTTATGCATCGTAGAGAGAACAAAAAAATTCTACCTTTCTATTAATCCAAACAAAAGCTTAAATACATTTTTTCATAAAAAAAAACCTAAGAAGGTTGGAGAGAAATTCTCAACTTGCTCCTAAGAGGTAGAAACTAAATATAATAATAGATATAGATGGAGACAAAATATATACTAGCCATTTCAATCTGAAAGCAAGTAGCATCACCACAACAATTAATATGCACATTATACAAATAACAATGTGATAAAAATAAACAAATATATGCTAATAGCTAAGAATCATTATTAATAGTGTAGATTTATATTGTTGGATTCCTTAAGAAAGAGATTAAGAGTCGTTTGTTACTTGCATCTCCTATTCCATAAGTGGATATGCTAATTACTAAGAGTCTACTATTCATTGTGGCCTTCCATAGAGACCTTTTCATGCTTGCATGAGTCTAGAGAGATATTTAATAGTGAGGGAAGACCAAGGACTCTCCCATGAAGGAATTGGAGCATACTAATTATTGTCCAATTTTCCCAAATGACTAATTGAATTTTAACCATCTTTCCATGGTATATATTTCAATAATTTGTTGTTTTCCATAATTCTATATATTTCAATAAATTGTTGTTTTCCATCATTCTACTTCTCAAATGATGAATTATGCATCTAATTCATCTTCAATTTTCTAAATTGATATGATTCAAGTGAAACTAACATCTCTATTTTAATTTCCCTAACATATTTATTTAGTATCCATGTCTTCACAACTTCACAATTGGTTGATTATAATGTGGTTTGGAATATTTATAACTAAAACCCCAAACTTTTCATTATGTTAGCCATACTATAACTAACCAAAGGTGGATATGACCTAGAGCATATGCCAATGTGTACTGTCATAAAACCATTATCACGACATAGTGTTTTAGGATGAAAGTCACACCATAGTATCATAACCCATAGATGTAGTGGAGAAAGTATGAGCCCAATGTGCTACCATAACATAATGAAAGACAATGTATCGTATACAAAGAATACAAGGAAATAAACCAATGACTATCGTTATGAAAATATACTCATCACATAAAACACCATTAATGCCCAATATCCATATCCATATGCACTTTATTTATCTAGTGTAATGAGGTGGTGGGCCCTTTGGTTTTCTTTAGGGTATAAAGTAACAAGGATTGATAGAAGTAAGGATGGAGACAACATAGACGCCATTAAATATTTGGTTTAAATTCCCTTATGTTTTAATTTTTCAAGCGAGTTGTAGTAATTGATGAATTCATAAGAATATGTGATTCTTATCGTTGACCAAAAGAAGGTTTAGACAATGTAACATAGGAACCAAGTGGCAGTGATTTAAGTGGAAGGTAGTGTCGGCTTTAAACATGTATATGTATTGATATATCTAGGATATTCATTATTTCGTAGTACTATATGTAGATGTAGATATCAAGAGTGGACATCGAATGAGAAAACTAGATGCATATCGGTATATGCCTAAAGGAATACTAAAACTAGTAAAAGAGGTCATGCAAAATGATACAATGAAATTCAAGGGACGTCTCAAACATGCATATTTACATATTTTACTATTGGAGTCATATGATGATTTGATTAGATTCTATTGGATATGATGACATTATAATGAGATGGATTGTTTTGAGAAGAGTTATACATGCATTAATAATGAAATACAACCAAAATACAACCAAGGAAGGTTGTAGGAACCATTAGACCTATCTTTCTATGTAATACAACCAAAATACAACCAAGGAAGGTTGTAGGAACCATTAGACCTATCTTTCTATGTAATACAACCAAAATACAACCAAGGAAGGTTGTAGGAACCATTAGACCTATCTTTCTATGTAGGTGTAGGTGAAGATATGATTAAGAAAATATTTCCAACTTTATATTGCAAATTTCATAGGCCCTTATAGAATTAGTACACTAGAGAAGATATACTAATAAGAATTCCACAATAAATTCTATATCAATCCTATCATTACATGTTAAATAAATATATACATGATTATGGTCATATTGTTTTATTAGTACTAATTCAAGTAGAATTAGGGGATTTATATATAAAGCCTATACATATCCTTGACATAGTCAATTTCACAATTGATCCTTATATATAAAGCCTATACATATCCTTGACATAGTCAATTTCACAATTGATCCATATCGCAGGTTAATATTTAATGGAAGGAATATAAACCTAATGGGTCTACTTAGAAAATAGAGGAAACCATGTAAGAGTAATACTTATAGTTATTTAATCAATAAGGTTGGTCACACTAAGTTTGATTCTTATTTCAAGGGGGAGAGTAAGAATTTCATGGAAGAGAACATAGGAATCATTGTCAATTATGTATTCATTATTTTATCCTTTATTATTTTTAATCTCTTATAATGTTTTGCTATTATTATGAGAGAACAAGCTTTGCATACTTTATTCATGTTTTTTTTGGATTTTTAATCTCTTATAGCGTTTTGCTATTATTATGAGAGAACAAGCTTTGCATACTTTATTCATGTTTATTTTTGGATTTTGGTTTGACCATTATCATGGAGGTTGAATAAAAAGGAAAATAAGAAAGTGAATTCACTAAAACAATGAGTTCTAATTCTTATCTTTATGTTTTTTTATTCAGCATAAGGAGCCATTATCTTGGTAATTATTCTATGGAATCTTTACTCTAATGATGGATCAATTATGAAGCATTGTGACCTCCATGTCAAGTATGCACTTATGATTTATTTATTCTTCCACTTTTAGTTGAAATTGTTACCAATCAAGAATTCGACCAGGGTGATGCATATATTTCTTTAACATCAAAGGATGGGAGAATCATGAAGGACGATTTTCAAGGACTAGAATCAAGGGAATATGTTCACATTATAAGTGTTAGTCCCAATATTTATGGTAGTTATAACTAGAAAAAAGGAGTTGTGATTTAGTTGGAGCTAAAAGAGAGTTCTTGATAATGCCGTAAGAAATGTTTTGTTGTAAATCTATTGAATCATTAGTTTTTTGTTTGTTGTGGATGGACCAAATTAGCTTGTCCTTTTCCTCTATCTATTTGTGGTTAGCAAGAATTTCAATATTATAGTTTCAAATCTACCTATGATTTACCCAAGAACCCTTATGTCTTGACCTATAGAGTTAGTTGAGTGGGTTTGGAGAGATTTCCTTTCTCCCACTTTGGCCCTGAAATCATTGAAATCGTGGTATTTTTGTTTGAGGAAGATGTCATGAACCGATTTTCAATCATTCATTAAACATTCTACACACTTCAAGATAGTTATTGTGTTGTATTATAAATTCATATAAATTTGTTATTTAATTTATGAATGTATTTATGCTGTAAATGATTTTAATATTTTGTAATTATTCTTATTTGAATTAATACATATTAGATATACAAAGTGCATTTAAAAAACATATGTTCTTATACAATCACGCCCTCATACAAAAATGACAAGATAAATGTTCATATTGAATTAATTCCATAGTAATAAAGTTGCATTTATTTTAGTTAAAATCACTAAATTCCTAGATTGTGTGTAATACTCTAATAAATATTAAACCCATTGATTTCATGTAACACTCTAATAATATATTAAATCCTTAGATTTCATGTCACACTCTAAAATTATTGTACTTATTCTAGGTTGAATATACTATATCCATTATTTTCATGTCAAATACATGGAACTTTTCTTCTTGATCCATTGAAACACGAGAATTGCATATATGCTCCCATTACATTAATTCCAATCGAATAAAAGATAAATAGATATTTGGTTCCCTCTCTCAAAAGAAGGTTAATATGTGTTCATCATGCCATTAAAATATAATGGTAATTCCCCACCATGTGTGATTTGATGGTTTCCTCACTTTGAAATAGTGATTGCTATCATCTTGGACCAAAAGAGCTTGTTGAAAAGGTGTTTAATGACATTGATGTGGTAGATAAAGAAGCAATGTTTGATACTAAATTATGTGTCTGTAATGTAGGTGAAATGCATGTGCTAGTATTTGAATGTGAATGGTTCGATGAAATGCCAGTGGTTGATTTTGAATGGCTTGATGTAACACTGGTATTTATATTTGATTGTAAATGGATGGCATCTATGAAGGGGGGTTCACTAGCTTCTGGAAGATTTGGCTCTCTATTAGTGAGGAACATGGTAACTTCAGACATGGAAGGACGTAGTATTGCAGATGTTTGTGTGCAAAGGAGATCTATGTGAACAACTTGTAATACCTCATGATAACTTTCTTGGATGTTGGGATCAATTATGCTTGAAAGGGTGCCCAACATATGACAGTTCCAAACCTGCACAATACAAGTATTATAAGTTTGAATATTATTACAATTTTATTATGAGAATAAAAAATGATTGTATACATGATTAGGCCATTACCATTGTTAAGAGAGATGGTATGTCATTGACATGCATAGGGGTTTTGTTCCTTCTTCCACTAACAATCTCTAGGACTAGCACCCCAAAAGCATAAACATCAACCTTTTCTGTTAGATGTCCATGAACAAGATATTCTGGAGCCATGTAACCGCTGTGAAAAAAAATGTATTAGCCACTTTTTCTAATAAGAGTATTTTTTAATTAATTTTAAAACAATTCTCACCGAGTTCCAACGATTCCCGTGCTAAGATGAGTTTCATCTTCATCAAAGTATCTAACCAACCCAAAATCTGCAATTTTAGGCTTGAAATGGTGATCTAGTAGAATATTGCTAGCTTTTATGTCTCGATGGATGATGCGAATATCTGATTCTTGATGGAGATAAGCTAGCCCACTGGCAGTTCCTAATATAATCTCAAATCTCCTTTGCCAATCCAACATGTTTCCCATTTTTTTATCTGTTTCAAAGTACAATTCTATCTCATATAGCTTAAACATAACTCAAAAAACAAATAATTCTTGAAATTTGAATATTCATTGTAATAAAAATCAATTACAGAGCTAAGAAAAATTACCAAATAAAAAGTGATCAAGGCTCTTGTTGGGAAGGTATTCATAGACCAGTAGTTTATCTGGGCCATCCACACTACACCCGAGAAGCTTGACAAGATTTTTATGTTGAACACAACTTATCAAATTGACTTCATTGAAGAACTCACTCGCACTCTCTTCTCTATTGACAAATAGTCTCTTTATGGCAATTTCTTTGCCATCTGGTATAACTCCCTGCCAACATGTTCAATATGTATTGTTTAATGATTATGTAAATTTATCCATGTATTTAATAATTAATTAGTATAAGATGAAAGTGGAAATCACCTTATAGACTGAACCAAATCCACCTTGACCAATTTTGTTTGTGGGGCTGAAATTTTTAGTAGCAACTTGTAGAGTTTGGAATTTGTAATTTAATTTTGATTTGGATATAGCTATTGAAAGTTCACTGGATGGTTTGTGGTAACCTGCAAAAGATAAAAGACACATTAATCATTTTAGAAATATTGTATAGTCATTTTATCAAATTTGATTGTGTGATCTTTTACACATTCTTTATGTAGTCTATGCATTGTTCTTTATGGCGTAATATAGTTTTGGATGCTTGATTTTCTAGTAAATGTCAATGTTTTACAACATAATATAATACTAACACAATTTTCATTAGGTAAGCTTCTAACATCCATCGGAATTGTGATTGTTGCAAACCTTTGATATTGGTAGGATTCTAACATCTATCTTATTATAAAAAATGTTAACAATATTTCAATAGAGTAACTTGATTGGTATCAAGTAGCAATCATTTTAAACCCTATCAATGGTGATGCTAGGTCCTAAACATAACAATATTTCCACCTTTTGGAGATTCTCTAGAGATGGGAGAGGAAAAATTGGCCTCCTTCAAGTCTATTTTCATATAGAAATGAGCTATGGAACCTCCCACTTACAATTATAAACAAGGAAAAAATGAGAAAAGAGAAATGATAATTTCTAAGAAAAAAATGAATAACGAAAGGATCATGAAGTTTCTTAGCAATAATTGAGAAATTTCTAGGATTCTGGCTAAAGGGGAAAGTCATAACTTAGAGGATCAAAACATGGTGGAAGCTCAATGGATTCGTAAAGATCAATTTATGCTCCAAATAATTCTTCATTTCCATACTCACTATCATGTAAGGCCATGACTAAGTATTTGAGAAGGGTCGCTACTTCTATAACTTAACCATCCCCCATCTATGCAAAGGGGTAGAGTAATTTAGTCTAGAAAAGAAGTATTTAACATAGGTCACCATATGGATCTGCATGTACTTACTACCACAAATTTTTTTTGGATAAGGAAACAATGAAACATATTGGAAATAATATTGGATCTTATGTAAAAACATTAGAGGTAACTCATGTAGGAGATACACCTCCTACACTTGAATATATGTCTAGATGATTTCCTTTGGTTCCCTTCTTGAGTCCATTCACATCAACTATCAAGAGATTGAATGGATTCAAACCCTATATTATGAATGTATACCATTAAATTGTAAAAAAATCCATGAGCATGCTTATTGTACTGGGTTTGCCCCAAAAATTATTATTAAATACAAGCCATCAAACACAAAAGATAAGGAGTGATTTTAGAAATTCCAAGGTAAATGAAAAACTCACTAAAACTAAAGTTTGATCCCATAGGATAACAAATTTAAAATAAAAAGTAGGTTTGATGGCTTGCGATCAAAAGCAATCCCTATTCAAAATGCGAGCAACCTAGAAGAGGAGCAACTAGTATCCATCATTGAAGAGAAGAAGGAAGTTCCTATAAAGAAAAGGAAAAATCTAATGTACCCAACCACCCCTACCCCTATAGCAATATTGAGGTGATGGTGTACTCCAATTTCACTTATGAAATTGTCCTTTGATACCAAAATAAATTCTAATAGTTGCATGCATATGTTAATAGTGGAATCAAGCTACAACATCCTTAATTATGAATTACAAAAACATTTATAAATGAAGTTATACAAAGCATACACAACAATGATTATGTTGATTATTCTCATACACACACAAAGATATTCCTAACTATAAAATAAATAATGCAAGACTGCAATGTAAACATGACAATTCATAGCATAATTAAAACACTTATGTTTTTAGGAAATATTCCTCCAACTATTACAAATGAAGAAAATTCATCCCATCCTTAGGAACTCTATCACACTTAACCTTTCTATGAAAGAGGACACCCTTGATATGAGGATATCATTTCACAACAGTGAATATCCTAAGGAATTCTACTCAACCCACAACTCAAGAAACTCTCTAGTGTCAAAAATCCCTCAACATTTATCCCAATAAACTAACACTCTTCCCCCTCATCTAACGCATCACAAGGAATGCGATCCCATTCTTTTCTTTCACTCCCTCGGCAACCATTAACATCAATTTCCGCATGTAGATTTGCTTAACTTGCATGGAAATACAATTATTAGCATAACTCTCAGTTTCCCCTTGTTTCCCCCAATTCATACCAACAATAATGATCCTCTAAGATCAATTTACAACTAATTATTTTTGTGCTTACAAATATCCATATGGTACTCATGGGGATCCCATGTTTCCCTCTTTAATCCTAGATTGAGACAACAAATAATGATTAAATAAACCAACCCCCATAAGCATGGGTTTACCAACTTTATGCATAATTTTAACTAAGGTTTATAGGCAAGGATAAGGAATTAGGTTAGTAATTCACCAGGGTCCTCTCCCTTTAGCTCCCTTTCACTTCTCCCACTTGTGTATTCATAGCCCCCCATCTCTTCTTCGTCCTTATTCATTTGCATCCATTAGGAATTTTATATTATATACAAATGTACATATTTTCATTACATGCATAATTAGATGCATCACATAATTACATACATAATTACATTGTGGCATGAAAAAGGGTGTTACAAAGACTAATTCCAACCCACCACAACATTGTAATCAAACATCAAAAGAAGAAAGAAAAAAAGAGGTAGATCAGGAAACCCTCTTGTAGATACAAACTAGGGAAGAGGAGGAATAAATATCATCAAGTAAAGTTGAAGAGGGTTCTAATGACCCAACAATAATATATGAACATGGCCAATGTGATCATAATTCTTCTCTAGGAATAATTTGAGCATGAGTATCTAAACACCCTCCCTTCATAGATAATCACATAACTATACAAGGAGCTCATGCAAAAAGGGACCAAGAGAAGAGGAAGAACCCGCAATGTGAACTAGCTTCTAGGATTGGGCATCAAATCAATATGCCATAAATCAAGAGAAAAGAAAGGGGCAAAAAGTTAAATTGGGAAGTAATACTAATAAACAAAAATTACAAGAAATGGGCTTGATATTGATCGACTACAACTAGAATATGGCCCTCTTAGAAAACTACATGATCCACCACCTATCTAGTTCAATACGAAAATGATATCATGGAATGTAAGAATTCTTCATAATAAAGCAAAGTAACCCCTATTGGAAAACAAAACCCTAAAAGAGAAACCTGATATAATATTTCTACAAGAAACCAACTGTAGCTCTAAATCCATTCTAATTTTAAGAAATTTTTGAATCAATAATGACCTCCTTCCAAAGATATATGATAGCATGGTAGGAGGTATGGCCATGGTATGGAACTCATATCTAATCATCATGATAGACATGTCAATGGAAACTAATTTAATCTTGGGAACCTTCCAAAATAAGATCCAAGGATCAAAGAAAAATCAACAACATCTATGGACCCCCATTGCCTCACCTTAAAGAGTCCTTCATTGATTCCCTACAATTACAAGGATAAATTATATAAGGAAAAATGGATTATTGGGGGAGAATTCAACCTCATAACATACCTAAGAAAAATTTGAGAGGTATTAGGAAATTGGGAAAATAAAAACTATATTTCAAAAAATTCATAAACTCTGTAAATCTCATGGATATTTCCACACTAAATGGGTTGTACACTTAGGAAAACAAGTTCTAGGGACCCAAAGAATATTAGTAAGGGTGGATAGATTCTATCTCTTATAGGCATATTGGAAAAAAGTTACAATGTAGTAGTATATATGCTGCCTAACATAGGTTCAAACCATTGGCTCATATCCTTGCAATGGGATAGAAATAGAACACCATGAACCATGCCATTCAAGTTAAATAAATTCTATCTCACTCATCCAAAATTCAAGAAAAACGGGGAATGGTGAAAGAAAAAAAAACATCCAAAGAACCAAAATGCGCAAACTATGGAAAAACTCAAACACATTAAGTACAAACTCAAATGATGGAACAAAGAGTTCATAAACATATTCAAATATAGATGAAAACTAGAGGAAAAACAATCTACAATACAACCAAAAATAATGGACATGGGGATGACTAAGGAGCTCATAAATAAAAGAATAACATAGGGGAAGGCATCAAAACATGCAACTAGTAATAATAATGTATATGCAAGAAAAAATGTATAGTTCATTGGCTCAAAGAGAGTGAGAAAAATATGTTATTTTTCCACCAAATCACCATGTGAAGAAGAAATCTCAATAAAATAAACTTACTACACAATTCATAAGAAACCAAACAAGAAAGCCATGATGAGATAGAATAAGAGCTCACTAACTACTTTGGTATCCTTTAGGAACATCCCTAGAGGACATATGTCAAGCGATAGAGAACATCCTCATGAAAATCCCCAATTTTTTCATGAATGAGTAAAACACCCTATTTATGTAGAAAATAAGTTATGAGGTCACTAAGGTTGTAAAAAACATGGCCCTAGGAAAGACCCCATGACTAGGTGGGTTCATAGTAGGATTATCTCAAGATTGCTAGGAGGACATTTGAAAGGAAGACGATGTCATCGTCGAAAATTGTAGATGAACAAGGGGACTCATCAAAGGTTTAAATGCCACCTTCCTAGCCCTCATCCCAAAGGACTAAGACATAGAATAAATATAAAAATTTCACCCAAACTCCCTCTACAATGTCATCTACAGAATAATTACCAAGGTTATATCCAATTGCCTCAACCCAACCAAGAATCAAATTATCTCATTGTATCAAAGAGGATATATTGAAGGCATGCAAATCCTAGATGGTATCATCATTATCCCATGAAGCAATCCACACCCTCAAAAGAAACAAGAATCTAGGTATATTAATGAAACTTGACATGTCAAAAGGCTTTGATGGTCTAAATTGGAATCTCTTACAGAGCATCTTAATGGCCTTCAACTTCTCTCATATAAAGACTGGATGGGTATAAAACTAGTCTCCAATACCTTATTCTCAGTCTCAGTTAATGGGGATTCCTAAACCCATTTCATCCCTTCTAAATGTACAAGGAAAGGTTACCTCTATCCCTTTTCCTCTTTCTCCTCATAGTGGAAGGAATGGGATTCTCTCTAAACATAGCCATAACTAGCAATTTCATTCAAGACCTCGAATTCTTCAATCAAAGATAATTCCTATCACATATTCAATTCATAAATGACAACCTCTTTCTAGTAATCTCCATCTCTAAGGAAGCCAAAATCATGACAATATTCCTGGACATGTTCTTTCTAGGTTCGGGGTGGTCAAATAAACAATGTCAAATCTTAGAACTTCTTTTTTAAGGCTAAACCAGCCATACAAGCCAACATATATGGAATTATAGGCTTCCAAAGGGGCACTTTCCATCTAAATGCCTTGTCTTACCCTTTTTGAAAATCCTCTTGGGAAGACCTATTTTGTAATATGGAACAACATATTATCTTTTAAACATTTTGGTATCTTTCCCTAATAGATACAGTCACCTTAATAAGTTGTTTCCTCTAGTCCTTTCCCCTATGTCTATTATTTTCCCTAGTAGCCTCGCAAAAGATAGTCAATGAAAACATATCCATCTAGATATTGTTTCTCTAAGGTGGAGATGATTAGGAAAATAAATGGGCTTGGTTAATTGTGACCAAGATTGCCTTCCCAAAAAATTAGGAGGCCTTTAAATTACATACACACCATGAAAAAACATTCGGAGGTTAAATCTAGCGGTGATGAATAAAAAACAACAGATGTCTTTAAGAAAGGATCTACAAAGATTAATGTAGATAACTACACAATACAATTTCATTAAATCGATAAATTTTGCTATGGGATCAATTAACTAGACTAACACATGGAAAAAAATGGATCTATTGAAAACATATAGCTTAAGGGAGTTCAAATATAGAACCTCTACCCTAATGTGGGAATATTTGTGGTAGAAAAGAGAAAACTTATGAACTTCTAAACATGCCTTACAAGGCATGAAACAATATTTTGTCAACTAGAACAAGCTCTACGTCAAGGACTACTAAGAGGACAATCTAAAACCTCATGGATCACAACAAACTCCAATATAGTATTAATCACCCCTAACAACTTATATTGTAGAATTAGAAGAAGAAGATAGAAATAAATTATGGGAAATCCTTCAAGGCATAAAAGTCAAGTTCAAAAGAGAAAAGGACATTCTATAATTGGATTGAAAGGAACACACTCATACACAAAGAAGAAGGTTATTTCATGGTATTAAATAAGTTATACGTAGACCATACCAAGCTCTTAGAAAATATTTGGCAACCAAACCCTTGTCCAAAGGTGGTGACCTTAAAATGGGAAATAGAAAGAGAAAAAAAATTCATGTAGGATAAAGTAAGACATAAATGGTTTTAGGGGCCATCAAGATGCTTCATGTTCCAATAAGTATATGAAACATTGAAAATATCTTCAATCAATACATCATAATGAATTAGTTATAGGAGATGGAACCCACCTTCTAGAGAAAATCATATAGAAACAAACAATTCATGCAACTAGAAACTCTAGAGCACTAGAGATAACATCCCTTCATATGCTCTACCCCCAAAACATCATGCATTTTTTTCCTTACCTTCCTAATATGGACAACTTGGAAGGAGCGAAACCTTAGGATTTCCATATATTAGTAGAAAAAATGGACTTTGGAAAAATATAAAGAATAATACCAAATAAACAATGCAATTAATTGAAGGTAAAAATACAATAGAAACATGCCCAAACAATGTGTCAGAACCCGTTAATTCTGAAAAATTTAAAAAATTTTATTCGTAACAATAAATGTTAATTTGGTAGTATTTCTGATATTGTTTTAATTTAAACAACTAACATAAACTGTTTAAAGACTCTGTTTTATTAAAACTTTGATTTCGGTGATTGTAATTAATGATTGTTTTGTTTTGAACCGCAAGGGAAGAGCTAGTCGTAGTTGACTGGCTTACTTAGCTTACGAGCTAATGCATACGTCGTCTTTTGTTTCTCAGGTGCGCCAGTGAAGTAAGGATCACTGTATGTTAAACTTGGTGAGCATCAATACTCCCTATACTTCAAAACTTAATGATCGTCATGATATTTCTTATTCAGCTAGTATCGTCAAGTGTTTACGAAGATTTACATTGTCTCAGTTATAATTATGTTTTTATGATTATTATGCTATGTTACTGTTGTAACTAAAATGAAACATTTGTGATATCAGAATTTTTGGCTGTAACAGTGTCTTTGCAACATGTGACCTGTTGTCAACTTAACACCAGTGACTACTGTTTTGTTCATGCATTGATAATGCGAGTTGAGAAGGTGACGCCTCTAGCGTTGTTTCAATATGATCCTATGCATCGAAGTCCATTGTCCACATAGAGTTTAACTTATGTTACTTGACGGTGTTTTGATTTTAACTATCTTTACGATGTAAACCTGTAGATGAAGCTCTATTTCAACACCTTAATAATAGAGGTTTATTTTTCATATTGTTACTGTTAACAATAGTATTGATAGTAATTCTGGTGATAGTATATAATGGCAATGTATTTATTGTCTTAAAGGCTTGGTAACATTTCAAGTATTAAATAACGAGGCATTTTCATTTGAAGGTTGACTACCTTGGTACTTATATGAACATAGAAATGTAATATGCCCATGGCATTAATCTATGGCTTAGTATTAATTTATATATATAATGATTGTGCAATAATCATAATATTCTATACATTGGCAAACTTTATATTCTAGATAATGTTATGGTTGTATTTATCATACTAGACCATAAAGAAAGCTCTAGGGTTGAAGTTGACCAACATCTTGTGTAGAGTCATATGCTAGTGACATTAACTTATGCCCTGGTTTCAATATAATTGTGCATTAACTTGATTTTTGGCATAGTCCTAATGTTTTTCCCTTACCATGGATAATATTTATAATTAAAATATGTTAAAGTATTATCCACCCTATTAAGTTATGGAATAAACAATATGTGATGTTGACTAACTCTTATTTATATCATTGTAGTGATTATACATTCCCCATGCTTGGGATTCTCGACGATTCAAATGCAAGGCATGCACTATATGCCAATGATTATATATCATTTGCTATCTTATACGTTTGACTTATATATGACATGATTTGGAATCGGTGTAAAATGATTTGGATTGCAATTTGAACTATATCATCTCGACCCATAATACGTTAATGTATTTGTGTGCTACGTGGTTGAACCTCCTCCATGCGATGGGCGATATATAAGCTTCTAACGAAACCCTACAGGTTATTGTAGCTGCCTTCGGGCTCGGGTCCTAAGGTTGAAACCCTTCCCTGTCTGAGTTTTGTAATGAAGGCACTGTAACAATGTGCAGAGTGTGATGGTTATGGCCTTGAGGTTCCATTCGGCAATAGGGTATGTCCTCGGCTCTGGGGATAGCGTCTGCTATAGTTTTATTGCTTCGTGGTCTCGTTGCTCTTTATAAGTTTAAGTCCCAGCTATCTACAGTTCGTCACTGTGCTGGTGTGGGTATGAGATAGGGTTTCAGTTATGTCTTTTAGGTTATGAGAGGGTTGATGCCATTGGGCTTTGAGTTTGCTTCTCGACTGATTCAGCTCCAGTTTGAGGTTTCTGTCTGCAAGGTTTGTCTGTCGTGGCCGTCATTGGAAGAGTTTGAGGGTGTTCCTTGCTCTTTCAACCGACGAGGGTGATGGGGTTTCAGTGTCTGCTCCCACCGGTGGCTTCCAGAATATCCACGGCTACATTGCTCAGGTAATAAATAACCATATTTCGCAATTTCTGTTTTGCAAGCAGTGTAGATATATAATTATTTAAAACTCTCGGCATAAACAGTGTATTAACATCTTTCAGCATTGAATGTGCAGGTCACGCGGCTCTGAAGGTGTACAGGACTTGGTCACCCACGCAGGCTCCTCCGGGTAAGCCTGGTTATCCACGGCTGTCTCTTCCTTTGCTGGTTTTAGTGGTTAGGGTTGTGTTTCAGGGGCAACTCCTGTGTGTTGAGGTCATTATCGACCTGATGTTTGTAGGTGCGGTCATATGTATGAAGTTGTTTTGTTTGAAATGAATTGGGGTTTGGAACCCTGTTAGGTTATGGAAGGCCATTCACGGCCAAGACTTATGAGGCCAGGGTTTCGGTTGTTGTACTTTGTAATGGCTGAGCATGGGGTTTTTAACCTCGCCATATGATATTTATACTCAATATATATCCTGGGCCTGGTATGGTTGTGTTTATGTTTTGTTAAATTATTAGCATGTGTTTGGAATGTATGGATAGATGTATTCTTCAATGCGTACAATGGATGATAACTCTGTTTATAAATGAAACCATAAGTTATCTCTCTGCGTTTTTATTCTATTGGAAAAGTTAAAATAGAACATGGGAAAGTTTAGCAACTGTGCCTGTAATAGTTATAATCATAAGGTTGTTCTGGCGAATTGGGGGTTTTGTTCTGTGTTCAATGCATAAGTATGATATTGTTAACTCGGTGGTGACTGGGTACGAGTTATAACAATTTATTTTGAATCTATATAATTATTAAATAAAACTATGAATAGAATAATATATACATAGAACTATGTGTTAAGATGCTGTAGGTTCTGTCTGTCATAAAAAGCATTCTTTTCAATTGTTTTTCAGTCTGTCAAAGGAATAATATAAGGCTACGGCCGTGTAGGGTTTGTGGACTACCTAAGGAAGAATATTTGTACTGAATAAATATTATTACTGTGTAAACTTAAGATGGTTTGTAACAGCCAATGATGGTTGCGTTCGTCGACTGTTTCTCTGTTGTATTAATATGTTTGATTTGTTTAAAAATACTTCTGTTATTTCTATTAAAGTGACATGACTACTGTGTTCTAAAACTAGATAGAAGAAAAATAATAATAATCTACAGTTATTTGTGTTTGTACTTGACTACTGTGTAAATGTTTAAGATTATGTGGAAGCTTGTAACAATGAAATATTGTTACAGTCACCTCTTTAGTTAATCGATAGCTGTCAAACATGTTCTGAGTATAAACAATATATTAAAATGAGTTTTGTTTATCTGTTAACTAAATATAAGAATGACCTAAAACTAAAGTTGACTGAAATATGCTATACATATATATATGCAGGTATATTACTGGAATATCTATTGTTTAATATTTCTGTCTTTTATTAAACCATTAACAGGGATTCTAGAATATGCCTAAACATGGTAATTGTTAACTATAACAGTAACAATTAGGTTCTGTATAAGATAAATACTCTATTTAAATAAAAATAGGAATCTCTATAACATCTGCGTTTCTGAAATTTATAACAAAAGGGAGTACAGAGACTGATTTACTGAAGTTGAATACAGTCAAAAACATAGTTGTACTAGTCTATCTCATATGAAAATAAATTAAATCAACAACAGGAAGAGTGACAGAACCTGTAGCTAAGGTAGACAATAACAGCAATGGGAGGCTGTTCCTCCCTACCAATTCCTGGAGAGTGCCCAGACAGCACTTCTCAGGACCCCCGAGCTTGCTCTGGTCTAACTGGCTGGAATCTAGGTACGGCCAATAATTCCCTCAGCCCAAAATAGCTATACTGGAACCAAGTTACTGCAACTTCCTGCTTCAAAAACACTTCCTTACTGTTTTCCCACTTCCTCAATGGGACTCCTGAATAGCATTCACCTGAATGTATTCTCCCTCTAGAATCATTGCTGAACTCCCAGCTCAGTTCATTGAGTAGTATTTAAAAGATTGCCTAGGTCTTAGTTGGGCTAACTGTCATTAATGAGCCACCTGCTCAGATTCCACTTTCTTGGGGAATCATGACCCCAAAATATAGGGAAGTTGCCACCTGCAACTCAGGAAGTGTTTGAGGATGCTGCCACTTGTCTTTTGTCCTTCCACCTAATTCCATCCACCAGTTAGACCAGTAACCTCTTTTAACAGCTCTCCCATGCTGTTGTCTCCATAATTTATTTATTAATAATAATTATTCAGATTTTACATTCCATTTCTGGAGACTCTGCTGAGTCATCCCTTCCTACTTAGCATTTAATTTAACATAATGTTCTCAGGAATATTAAAAATAATTACATTATTTTAATAAAATTGGGGTATGTGACACAATGAGCATATAATTCTTGACATTTGGGAAATCAAACCCCGCCACTAGGAAAGAAAAATTAAGCACATAATCATCACGAGTAAAATTCCTAAGGGTTGGTATCAACAACACCTGTACTCCCCTCCACTCTCTCTTTGAACTCAATCAAATTGAATTTTGGTGAGGCCTCCAATGGTAACACTAGGAAAATGGGCACCAGAGGAACAACTCAGGTTGAATTCAAAAAATTAAAAGGATATACCCAATATTATCTCAAAAAAATCCTTGAAAATGCGAGGGCGGGTTTTGAAGGATATAAGTGGCCTACTTGCCCAAAATTCAACTCCTCAAGAAGAGGATAAGGGGAACAATATTTTGGAGTTCTAGTTACTTTAAGGGAAAATTCTATCTAATTCAAAGAACAAGACCCTTGAGTCCCAAACACTTGATCATTCATTACTCTAAGAACCGGATAATTGTGGGTTCAATTTGGGACCAAGGAACTACTTCATTCCCAATATTAATATGAATTAGTTTGATGGTAATTATCCGATGACATGGATAGTCCAAGTGGAACAATTCTTTGATCTACACCAAGTACCAACTTTACAAAAGGTAATTAGTGCATCCTTGTATATATAAACTTATCAATTTATGTGGTACCAAAGGATTTGTAAATATAAAAAGGACATTCTCTCTTGGTCTATATTTACTGTGAAATGATAACACATTATGGGGATATTAAGAGAAATTCGTTATTTATCCAATTGATAAATATTAGGAAAATAGGTAAAGTTTCTAAAGCAAATTAATAACTTTCAAAAGTTAAGTCTTAAAGTGAATAACATGTCAAAGGATAATTTATTGGATGTTTTTATGGGAATTTTAAAAGAGATAATTCAACAAGATGTATGTCTCTTTGAACCTAAATAATTAAAGAATGATTTAAGTTTAGCAAGGAAAGTTGAAAGTAAAAATATAGCTACTAGAAGGGCTGCCACTAACACCTATAGAGAGGGAAATCCCTTCCCACTAACCTTTATAAATGATGCCTCATCAAGTGGAGGAAATAAGATCAAATAAACTATTTCAATTGTGATGGAAAGTATGGTAAGGGATATAAGTGCAGTGATACGAAATTATTCTACATAGATAATTAACAGGAAGAAGCCCAAGTACTGGAATAGTCTCAAAATGTAGAACTTGAAGATGCTACTACAACCATATATTGTCATATGTTGGTAAGCATTAACACTCCTCAAAATATCGAGATAGAAGGATATATTAAAAACAAAATGGTAAAAATGTTACTTGATTAGTGTAGTACCCATAGCTTCATTAATTGCAAACTATAAAACATTATCAATTTTTTTTCTATCTAGCACTAGAGTTTCAAGTAATGATTTCAAATGGAGGCAACATAAATTGTTTAGGGAATTTCATACTGTTAATCTTACTATGGGGGAGTGTTTATTGGATAGTCCAATTATTGCAATCCAAATGAGTGGTGTTGATTTTGTAGTAAGGATCCAATAGTTACAATCATTGGGAACAATGGCTCTTAATTTTCAGGAATTTTTTATGAGATTCTCCTTATAAGGAAAGGAAATTGAACCCATAGGTATCCTAAGGAAACCCTCAAAAGTGATAAGCTATAACAACATGACAAAATTGATTAAAAAAGGGACACCATGGTGTAATTACACAATTGTGCTCACTAGATGTTCAAGCATCTATACCCTATATTCCCATGGATCTCCAAAGATTTATTGACAATCATTCCAAGGTATTTGGAGATATTCCTAAAGTTATTCCACATTCTTGTGATCATGGCCATGTTATTCACTTGCAACCAGGAATTTTACCACCTAACATTAGACCTTACAGGTACTCATACACACAAAAGAGTGAGATTGAGAATATTGTTGAAGAAATTTTAGATGATCAAATCATTTAGCCAAGACAAATTTATTTCTCTACACCATTGATGAAGGTTCACAAAAGGAAGGTTCATTTCATATGTGTCCATATTATAGATATATAAACACGACATTGACCATTAAATATAAGTTTCTTATTGCTATAATTATTGAATTATTGGATTGATTATATGGAGCAATTTTCTTTACCAAGTTGGATCCTCCTTATGGATATCATCAAATTAGAGTGAGTCAAGAAGGCATTCTAGAAACAAAATTTAGAATACATGAAGGTCAATATGAATTATTGGTAATGTTCTTTGGCCTTACTAGTGCACCTTCCATATTTCAAAGCTTGATGAATTCTATTTTCAAACTCTACCACTAAAAAATTATGTTAGTGTTTTTTTATGTTATACTAATCTCCAACAAATATTGGGAAGAACATGTACATC
Source organism: Larix kaempferi (assembly GCA_027924585.1). Classification (NCBI taxonomy): domain Eukaryota; kingdom Viridiplantae; phylum Streptophyta; class Pinopsida; order Pinales; family Pinaceae; genus Larix; species Larix kaempferi. The sequence goes on from BSBM01001618.1 coordinate 170,205, forward strand.
ATGTTGACACGGTCTTAAAACTATTGAAGGATAAACAACTATATGAAAATTCTTATAAGTATGCCTTTCGGGTTCAAGAAGTGGAATATTTGGGTCATTTGTATATCATGAAGGAGTCAAAGTGGACTCTAACAAAACTTATTAAAGCTATGATGGAATGGCCAATTCCAAAATATTTGAAAAATATTAGAGGATTATTAGGATTTATAAGTTATTACCACTACTTAGTCAAGAATTATGATCAAATAACAACACCTCTAACATTGTTATTGAAAAAGGAGGATTTTTCCTGGGTTCAATAAGAAATTGAATATTTTGAAAAAAATAAAGAGGCTATGTGTACAAGTCCTATATTAGCCACACCTACCTTGATAAAAACTTTTATTGTGGAATTTAATTACTCATCGCATGGGATTGGTGCGGCTTTAATGCAAGGAGGAAGGTCCCTTTCCTTTGAAAGTTGAAAAATTAAAGGAAAAAAATTACTCAAACAAATTTATGAAAAGGAAATGTTGTCCATATTGCATGCAGTTAAGAAATTGTTCCCTTACTTAATAGGAAGGAAGTTTAAGGTAACAACAGATCATGATAGCATTAATTACTTCTTGGAACAATGCTTATCTTCATAAGAGGAACACAAATGGGTTACAAAGATACACTTTCAAGGAAATAAGGAGATGTAGAGGGATTAGTTTATTTTATTTCCATTCCATAATTTGATTAGATGGAAGAAGCAAAGAGAGAATGGAAGAAGGACTAAAAGGAATGCAAGATAATTCAATAACTACAAGATGACCTTATGGCATTTAAGAAAAATTTATGTGGTTGTATCAAGATATCCTATATTTATGTAATAATTCCAAACTCAATATAAGTTCCTTTTCGAATTGCACACTTCTCCTATAGGACATTCAAGGTTCTCAAAAACTTACCATGGGATCATGAAGGATTTTTCTTGGGAAGGTCTTAAAATTGATGTCCAAAAGTTTGTGGCGGAATGTTAAAATGTTTGGTTTTCCCACAAAATAAGTGGGGGACAATCAAGAAACCATGTCTTATACAACCATTACCCATACCAAGTCAGCAATGGAAAGAGGTCTTATTGGATTTTATCACATGTCTACCAAAGTATGAAGGAAATAGTGTCATCATGGTAGTGATGGATAGATTCACAAAGTATGCCCATTTATTCTTTCTTTCTCATCCTTTTAAAACAAATACAATAGCTACAACATTAGTGGAAATAGTTCAAAATATAGATGTGATCCAAAATATTATTGTAAGTGATAGATATACAATTTTCACTGGTATATTTTGGAAGTAAATATATTATTGTTTGGGCGATCAATTGGCTCACGGCTCCTCTTACCATCCTCAATTTGATGGGAAAAGTGATATTGTGAATAAATGTATAGAAGTGTATCTTCGTTGCCTTGCATATGATAAACAAACATTATGGGTCAAGTGGTTTCCATGGGTAGAATGGTGGTACAACATGTCCTTCCATACTTCATCAAAATTTTCCCCATTTATGGCACTTTATGGCTATCATATTCCATCCACCACATCATTATTGAAAGGGAAAGCTAAGGTTCAAGCATTGGAGGATAAAATAGAGCACAAATAAAAGGTTTCCCAACTATTTAAAGACATCTTGTATATAGCAAAAAATAGGATGAAACAACAAGAAGATTGACATCATAGTGAAAGGAAATTTGAACTGGTGGATTGGGTGTTTTTAGGCTACAACCATAAAAAAAAATTGCTCAAGAAACAAAAGAAGGACAATATATTAGCACCCAAGTACTATGGTCCCTATAAGGTGTTGAAAAGATTTAGAAGTATGGATTACAAATTAGAATTTCCTCCATATTCACGTGTATATATCATCTTCCATGTTTCTTTCCTAAAAAAGGTAATCAATGACAAGATCCAGGTTGAAATTATTTTACCAAAGATTTATGGAGAAGGGAAAATCATACTAGAACATGAAAAAATCCTTAAAACATGGATCAAGCAACTATGAAATCAAAAAATTACTAAGTACCTCGTGAAGTGGAAGAACTTGCCCATAGAAGAGGTGACATGGGAAGATACGTTCTTCATGCATAAACATACATAGTTAATCAAATGTTGAGATAAACACTTGTTTGAAGGGGAGGGGAATGTTGATACCTATATATTTTGACATTACATTTCTATTATTATATTAGTATTAAGTTTATTGGTAAGCTAGGACCTTAATTGTAATTGTATGGTCAACTAAGGCCTTAATTTTAATTGTATCATCTATCTCCTATATATAACAAGGACACCTAGTTTTAGATATCATCTCATCTTGTTCTTTTGATATATCGTAAAAGGAGGGTTTTCCACTTGAAAAGCCTTCTAATTAATTGTATTTATTTTACTCTGAAGCCATGGAGTTACTCTTTCTTTCTATTTTTATACTATTTGGTGAATTTGTTCCATAATACTATCCAATAAATCATACAACAATTTCTACACCTCCTTATAACATAGGAATTTCCCTCTTTCTACTATATAAACCAAGTTAACCATGGAGGATGTTCATTACATCCTACCATTCCTTCTATGCCAAGATCCCCTCCCCCACCCACCTCTTTCCAACAATGTAAACATAAATACTATTAATCCATGTAGGACATGCGACAAACTCGTTCCCTATATGCAACAACTTGAGTAGAGAATATTTAGAGAATTTATTGAACTTAGAGACTCTCTTTGGAATCACTTTCCTCCTTGACAAGTTTATGAAGGAAAACATTTATCCTCTCCTTCTATTCATCCCTATGGACATCCACCCAAGTGGTATGAGGAACATGAGGCTCCCTCTCTTTAGACAAGTAATCATACAATTAATAACAAATAATTAAATGTTGACCCTTTCCCTAGTTTAGAAAATTGGTGTAAATATGAAAAGATCAATAATCACACTACAACTCAATACCATGTCCTTTAATAGAATAATCATTCCTCTTCCTAATGAGGTTCATGATATATGACCCCAATCCAAGATTCTACCTCCCAACATGGAACTTCCCCAATCTAAGGTATTTCATATCAATAAGACACTTCTATGAAAAAATTCCGTTCATATCTTAACACTTTTTCTCCTCAACCCAAACATGAGTCTAGATCATAGAGATTTAGTGATCCGGATTTATGTAGGAACGAAATAAGATAGCATATACAGAATCATATACAGATATATATTTCAAAGAACACAGTGATACAATAAACACACATTCTATTAAATAGCGGAAATAGAACAGATTGTAAAATACAATAGTTGGAATGGTGGTAGCTATCTCTAAGAAGAGATGTGGCCGCTATGCTCATTCGTGCCAAGATGAATACAAAGAGAGGTCAAAAGGTCCTATTTATCATAAGCACGAGGGAAAGAATCCCTTACATCCAAAAACCTAACCCTAGGAAATGAAGCGCCAAAAGTCATGTGGGCCCCGTTTGGGTAAGTTAGTACATAAACTTCCCGGGGTCGTGACTTTTGCATACAATATCCATTTGGGGCGTACAATAGCTCGTTGGAAAGATCAATTCAAGGATTACAAAAAGGGTTAGAAAATATCGAGTCCAGCACGCGAAACGGGTATGCGCGCAGCGAAACGGGTATGCGCGTAGCGAAACGGGTATGCGCGCAGCACCCATATCTTCCCGAGAATTTGACGTCGAAAAAACATCGTTTAGGGCCTCAAAATGGCTCCGGAAGTTCAGGACCTAAAAAACTACTAAAAATAGTAATTTGTCGAAATTGCCAGAAGACTGTTTTGAGCCAATAGGAAGAGGTGGGCCGCCACTGATATCCACCTAGATCAATCCTCCCTCCTTAGGAAGCAATGGTCTCCATTGCGTTAAATCCCTTATCATATGTTGAACTGTGTGTTGAGTTGAGCTCCTGGTGCGGCGTTTGCTGAAGCGAAAAGGTTGCCTTACTTTGAAATCTTTAGAGGGTTGTAATTGTTGTTGCTAGCTACGCTGGAGTTGTTCAACATTTTTGGTTGTTGTGGTATCCTTGGTCTGCACTGGTGTGGATGGTTTATTTTTGGCGAAGCACCTTGAATGCGTGGCCTTGCACTGCAAAGGTACTCGAATAAGCGATGCTGCACTGAAGTTCTGTTTTTCTTGTTTCTGCTGAGTAGAGGGATAATGGGAAAAGGTTGTGGATGTCTCTACGATCTGCTGTTCTCCTTCAGTGGAAATTGTGAATAGGGAAAATTTCCCAGTGTGGGAGATTATCTTCCTGCCCTGCTTGGTTGGGGTAGGTGCAACTATCTCTGGTATCCGATAGAGTTGTCCTCCCAAAGTGACAATGACACTGCGAGGTCGTGATTCATATACAACGTGATGCTTCCACATATATGGTTGTCCTAAAAGAACATCACATACTTCAAGTGGGGCCACATCACACAATACCTCATCTTTGAAGGGCTTGATGCCGTATGGTAGGCGACATTGGTGACTGACGCGGATCTCTCGTCTTGGCTTAGCCATCCAACGGTGTATGGTTTTGGGTGTGGTGTTATTGGTAGCTCCAGTCTATTGATGACTTCTGCTAAGATCAGGTTCTTTTGGATGCCGCTGTCCACAACAAAGTTTAGGGGAATTCCCTTCACCCACATTGTGAGTGGAAAAGGCGCTCCTCTGCCTCCGACTCTTCAGGTTCCTCTGGTTGAATCTGTGTGGTGGCAACAATGGCATTGGGTTCTGCATCAATGATCTACTTCCCTTTCCGCGCGGTTGTGAAATTAGGTTCTGAGTTAGAATCGTAACTAGGATCTGATTCTGAATCTTTGATCTCAGCCACCAATGAATGTTTTGAGTGACATTCATCAATGTTGTGCTAGGGGCTTTTGTGGAACTTGCACCACTTCCCGGTGTCCTTCTTTATCTTTTACTTACCCTTCTTCGCTTGTGGTTGGGACTGGTTTTCCTTTCCCTGCCCCATGTTCTACGAGCCAAAGTATCCCTTGACTTGCTTCTGCGCAGGTCCAAAGTCATGCTTGTTCTTTTGCTGAAATTTCTGCTCAATTTTGATAGCATATCGATAGGCGGATCCGAGTGAAGAGATTTCGAGGAAATCCATCTCTGTTCATATGTACTGGTTTAGGCCACTGCGATATTTTAGTACTAGGTGTTGTTCGGAGTCCTTGATACCTAGCTTTGTGCGCAAGGTATGAAATTTGTTGGTGTACTCCGACACCGTTTGGTCCCTCTCTTGGTGCAGAATGGTCCATTTTGTGTATTGGTCATCATAGTTTCCAATAGGGTAATATTGTTCCTTGAAGGCATCTATAAAAGAGGGCGAAGTGAAATTGGAATATTCAAACAATCCAAACTCGTATGATGAGTTTTGCTCACAATAAGTTTCCCACCAATTTTTTCCATGGGGGACGGCCTTGAGGAGCGCAAAGACAATCTTTTCCCTGTCCGAAAAATTGTGGACAGAGAAATACCCTTCTAGTAGATTCAACCATTTATCTATGGCATCGGAATCGATCTGACCTTCAAATAAAGGGATATCAAAGTTAACTTGTACCTTGAAGGGAGTCGCATCTCCAAAACGGTTGCTTATCGAAGGTGTATATGTTGCCGTCGGCATGCATCGAAGGATCTGGGAGAAATTATCCATCATCTCATTCCTCTGTCGCGTGAGGGCTTCCTCGAGCAATGACTTAATAGGATCTATTGCTTTGTCGTCTCTCTTTTCTTCCGCCATGGGAGGCCGTTTGGGGCAGCGAGAGTGGTCTTCCCCAAGTGAAACTAGTTCGAGACCCAATCTCTGTATCCTGACCTCGTCGGGGACATGCACCGAGAAACAATCAAAGAGCAGACCGCTCTGATACCACTGATCCAGATTTATGAGATAGCATATACATAATCATTTATAGAGATATATTGCAAAGAACACAGTGATACAGTAAACACACATTCTATTAAATAGCAGAAATAGAACAGACTGTAAAATACAATAGCTGGAATGGTGGCAGCTATCTCTGAGAAGAGATGTGGCCGCTATGCTCATTCATGCCAAGATGAATACAAAGAGAGGCCAAAAGGGCCTATTTATCATAAGCATGAGGGAAAGAATCCCAAATATCCAAAAAACTAACCCTAGGAGATGAAGCGCCAAAAGTCATGTGGGCCCCATTTGGGTAAGTTAGTACATCAGCTTCCCGAGGTCGTAACTTTTGCATACGATATCCATTTGGGGCATACAATAGCTCGTTGGAAAGATATATTCAAGGATTACAAAAAGGGTCAGCAAATCTCGAGTCCGGCATGTGTAAGGGGTAGGCGCGCAATACCAATATTTGCTTGAGAATTCAACACCGCAAAAACATTGTTTAGGGCCTCAAAATGGCTCCGGAAGTTCAAGACCCGAAAAACTGCTAAAAATAGTAATTTGCCAAAATTGCCAGAAGACTGTTTTGAGCCAGTAGGAAGAAGTGGGACGCCACCAATATCCACCTGGATCATTTAGAGTACTGTCCCAAACACAATAGTGGGGGGCTTGTACATCCTAATCCCAACGAGCCTTCATCCTATTTCACAGGTTGTATTAACATGATGTTCTAGAACTTAGAGACGGAGCCCTCTCTAGGACAATTTGAATACAAGGGGTGGTAGCCATTTAGCTACCAATATTACTTTGATGCCTTCTCCTCCTCTTGTGGTACACCTAAATGACCAAGTGACCCTCTACCTTGGGAAATTATTGCATTGGAATTTCTTCCTTTTTAGGAGATCCTTCCTCTTTCCACTCATTCTCCTTCACCTAGGAAATCTACCACTTATTTCTATTTTACTTCCTCTGTTGTTAAAATGTGCAAAAGAACAACAATTTGACGAAAAAGGTTCACTAGTCGATTCAACTGTATTCACACACACAATATATATATATAATGAGTGATGCCACTTCATATCGAGATTTTCTCTAGATCCTAATACTTTGCATGGTGACTATGCTAGGAAATCCTAACTAAATCTCTTAGTCATCATTTTAGGATAAATTGCTATTATCCTAAATGAATAATACAAATAATGTTGACAATGAGAATTCTTCTTTTTATGCCTTTCTCATTAAAGAATCAGTTACATGTGGGTTGGTTATTTTCTATATCATTATCAACCTTTCTTTGTAATTTTAAAATGCTCTTCATTTTTTGGTGAACACCAGTTCTTGTTGGAAAGTGCGCGCATGTGTGTTAATTCCATTGTTGACATGGAATCAATATGAAATAAGGGAGTGGTTGTATCTTCCAAAGTGGGTTACATGTCATTCTTTTACCCTTGGCTCATTTTCCTTCCCTTCCCTTTTTGTTTAGTTAAAAATCTTGAGAAATGTGGGTTATGTAGAGTGTAGAAGTGTGGATGGGTGAATACACCATCCTCCATCTTCAACATTCTTTCCATTGCATTCTAACATCTTGAAAAATGTAGGTGTATGTAGGGTTGGTCACATCATACTTTTATCCTACATTTATCACACAAGAAAAGAGAGAAAAAATTTCACCAGTTTATCCTTTGCTCTTTCGTATTCTGGTTTTCTCACTTAATTGCCCCTACCAGTACCAACTCACCTAATTTCCCAACCACTAGTAGTTTGCTCACCTAATTACCCCTTTAGTAGGGTAAAAAGGAGACATGATTCAAAGAATTTGGACCATGAAAAAGAACCAATTGTTTTAAAGAAGAATCAATATATATGAATAGAATTAGAACACTTTGAAACTCAATATCGATGAGCTAAAATAAGGGAAACAAAGAAGGATAAAAGAAATAGCCTTTAAATTTGGAAATCCTTACTAACAATTTGAAGAATGTATTTTGTTAAATATTATAAAGTAATAACATCAATATCCATGAATGCATACAAATTTGTATATAAAGATTTAAACTCTTTGGTTAAAACAAATATTTAATTTTAGGTTTATATAAATATAAAATTGTTGAATATTAGAGATTTTGCAATGTTCTTTAACCACTATATTTCTAATTAAAAAATGTTAATAAAATTTTCATGCCTTTTATTTCTTTAAAATATATAATTAAAAAAACCTTTAAATTAAGAAAAAAATCCAATTTACTAGAAGGTATTTCTTATAACCAGGCTTAATAACTTTTCATTTTCCAAATTATAGATTCAGGTTTCACACATGCCCGATGAGCAAAGGTCTCCCTTCAGTGAGCAATAGCGTAAACCTTATCCTACTTTTATCCTATTGTTTCAATGGTTTATCCTTTGCCCGTTTTTATAATTTCCTCAATTTGATTTCAAGCTAGTTTTTCATGGTTAAAAAAGAAACAATGGAAAAGCTAGATGCTACAAGGACTAAGTGACAAATCCCTAATGAGCCCCACTAACAATTGAGGATTTTAGTTTTGTAAATGGCCTTGCCACGGCCTTTAAATGCTGCATTGTTAATATGGATAAATGTATGACTAAGGAGCGAGATCTCACTATTAGTTGTCTCACTTAATTACTTTTTGTTAGGGTGAAGAAGAAGCACGATTCAGAGAATTTGGAGTAGGAAAGAGAACTATTTCCTTTCACCAATCAATATGATGTAATCTAATTAGAGCTATTTGAGATTTAGTAAATTTAAAATCAATTACTAAATGAAATTAAAATGAAAAATACAGAAAAAGAAAAAAATAACTTGCAAATTTGTAAATCCTTACCTGAAAACTAAGAATGCATCTTTTTAAATATTATAAAGCAATCAGCCAATATTTCCAAACATGGTTATGATTACTTATAAAGAATTGAGTTAAAAATTGAATATCTAACTTAAAATTTACATTTTATTTAAATATAAAATTATTAAATATTACTCTATTACTCCATTAGACGTTGATAAATAAAGTTGTATATAATTTCATTTTATTTGCTCTATTATATATAAAGAAAGTTATGTATATAACTACAGTTTGTTCATTTTCACTAGTAAGTTATCTAAATATAGTTGGAGTGATTGATTGCAGGGATTGAGCAATATTTTGATGGTCATAAAAGTACACAAAACAAAACAAAGAAATCTCAAGGTGACTGGGCGTTTGAACATTGACTAGCACTCAGAATCTGTAAAATGTATTTTGGCATTACTCAACTAGATTTGTAATTTTTTTGGCATTACTCAACTAGAATTGTAATTTCCGTATAAGAGATTTGACTTCAACCATTTAAAAATATGGCTAGAAAGAAAGCACACTTTTCGTTATATAGAAAGAGTAAGAAACTCAACTCACCCGGAAGCTGTTTCTTATAACCGCGCTTCATAACTTTCCTTTTCCAAATTACAACCGTTCCGAGCAACGCCACCACAATAACCGCAGCAACAATGCTCAATCGCAGCATTAAGGATAGATGAGGGTGATTTTGTGCTGCATCAATTAACAATCCTCTCAGTAACGATCAATTCAATTAATAGATGCTTTTTTATATTTTGCCAGTAATTTAAATGTATGACAATATTACCTTCATCTCTTGCCCTTGACGGACCTGTTGATGGCGATAGAGAAGTTCCAGTTCCAGTTGGGGTTGACAGCAACGGGGTACCATCACCATAAAACTTGTGTTTCGCAAAACGAATCATGCACTCATAGTTCTCAGCAAGGGCGCTTCCATCGGTAGCTCCTGGCGAACAGAAGCTCAAATTCTTGTAGAGAGTGTTGAGGCACTGATTGCACTGATACATAGTAAGGTCTCTCCAACATTGAGCCAGAGAATAAAGCCCACTTTCATTGAGTGTACTGTAACCTACATTACTGGACACAGCATCATCCACAACCCTTGTCAAAACATTGTCAAACTGCATATCCAAACTCCTTTCAGTTTTAGTGACGTTATAATCACATGATCCCAGTGAAATCTCGAATGATGCATCCGATAAATTTAATTTTGGATATAAATTGTGAGTGTCATATCTCAAAAAGCATCCATTGAGATACATGCTTACAGAACTGGAACCGCGACAATCTTGAGGGAGAGACATTGTAGCGTTTGAAACGCATGCCCGACAAGCAGAAGCATTGAGGTCTCCCCTGCACTGAGCAAGACCGTAGACCTTATCTCCATTCTGTCCATGAGATGAAATATTGTAACCCGTCTTGTTCACATTTTCAACCAATGATTTCAGAACCACCTTCAAGTTCCCTTTCAAAGCACTTCGATTCATGCTATCATTGGTCGTGCAAGTCCAGAATTGAAACTCAGTAGGATTATCCAACTGAGATAATGCTGGTCTTACTAGTAAGAGCATCAAGGAGAGAAATATTTTACAATTCGCAGTGAATTGAATGATATTCCTTGTGCAATTACAGTCGGTGGAAGAGGCCATTCTGTAATTGAAATCAATCTGGGCAATCTTAACTTGAAAAGAGTTTGCGCTGCCTTTCATTTATTAAGGAGATGCTGGTAGGAACTCGGAAGGCACGAGAAATTTGGTGTGCCGTCTTCAAGGGCGGCTTGACTTGACTTTAGAATCCAGTGTCTTATAACGTTACACGTGTATAGGTGGAATTTTAGTATCTTAAAAATTGGAAATGTAGTTTGACTTGAAGGTTAAACTTGTCTAATAGTCAAAACCACCAACAACCAGGAAAAATCATTTAATCTTCTTTTCTTTTTTCAGGAAAAATCATTTAATCTTTATAATTTCCAAAGAAGCATGCCAATTCTTTATAATTTTCAAAGCATCGATTAGTTTATTTTATTTTATGTCATTCATTGCATGAAGTCGTCGCGCTATGTTATTTTGTACATATTCAATTCGTAGGCATTAGGTTTTGTAGCTCCATCTGGTTGGCATCCACACTACATGTATTAAGTGGGTGTCATTAACTTGGTTGCACTGTGCTTAACATGAAGAAGGTTTCTTGTTTATGGTTTTAACATTTATTATAGTGCAAGGTATTCGTTTGGTGGTAAGTGAAATGAAGGATAGTTTATTTAATAATAATAATAGAATGCACCATTGGAAAAAAACATTATGAATTGAAATGAATCTTTGGAATCTGAACTTGAAAAAGGCTATGCGCTGCCTTCTTTACAACTTGGTTGAAAGATAAGAGAAGGGAGTGCCGTGTTAATATTTAGTCAATTGCAATGAGAAAGATAATAGAAGATCGGAGTTCCGTGTTCGAGCGGAAGAGCGAGTGAAGACTAGGGTGGCTTGACCTGACTTCATAATGCCCTCGAGGTGGATAGCTTGGAATTTTCTAGTGCCTTATGACTCATGAGGTGTATAGGTCCGAATTGTCTACGTTCAAAATTGGAAAAATAGTTATAAAAAAGTCAGAATTACCAATTGCCACGAAATTGTCATTCAATTATTTATGTTTCGTCTAACTAAAAAGTTCCCTACCTGGAATTTTGTGGCCGAGCTTTTTTTTTCTTTTCTTTTCCATTTAAAAAAATACATATATATTTTTCAATAGGAAAAAATACATACTTTTCTCATGTTTACAATGTCACTGTTTATCATAGTTATAAAAACTTGAAACTTTATCAAAACACTTACATCAAAAGATGTTTATACATGGTTTACATATTATAATCAAAATAATAAAAAAACCTGGACAGTTCACTTTATCATAATAAGCTAGAAGTTAATATACAATCAAAAGGTAGGCAAATTGCCCATCTTGGTCTTGGAGACACCTGAAATGGTCCTGATGATAATTGTTGTCCCTTCACTTAGAGTGAGCCCTCTTTTGATAGCAGATCTGATTTCTCATTAAGTTCCCTAAAAATATGGCAGATGTTAAAGGAATTGTATGCTCCATCCAATATTTTAAAAGAAGAACTAATACCCTGAAGGTTGATATTTCAAATATTGTTTTCCATTCATAAAATCAATCCAAACTACTGAATCTCCCCTCACTTCTAGCTCTCTAATGCCTTCTTCCAAAGTTAAACTAAGGATAGACCCAAGTGCTAAACGTTCAACTTTATTATTTGTTCATCGACCTCCATTTGCTTTGAAATCGATCATGTGAGATGGGTATAAGATAATGGATCCTCCCAGTCCACATATGCCATTTTCACATGCACTATCAAAAAAGGATAAGCTGCCTTTGAAAACTGAAGATTCATGTTTGATGATTCTGGGATTTTAAAATGAATCCCAAGGATAATTTTAAGGGCGAAATTTAGCCCATGGGCTATTTTTCCATGTTTTTTTCCAAAAAAAGATTCGCCAATTTGCATTTTTTGAAGCCCCATTTCGCCCAATTTTGATGGGATAAAATTTTTTCACTCTAAAATTCGCCAAATTATTATATAAACTATATAAAACCTTTAGAAATTGAAATAATTTTAGAAAAATATCGCCAAATATTTTATAGTTCACATTTTAATATTTGGTAAGATTCGCCAAGGTTTATACACTTTTAAATAAGTATGGGTCCTCAAAATTATCCTTGATGAATCCTTCTCAATAAAGCTTAAATGAAATGTAAAGACCTGTGTCGTTACCTAAGGCTGGATTCTGTCCGTCCTCAAAGATTCTCCTATTACGAGCATTCCAAATACTCCAAATAGTAAGGAAGGGGATGCACTTAATTTTCTTCAAATTTGCAAGTTCAAACCAAGGGAATAATTTTTTATCAAAAGAGTTAGTCATCCACTGTGGCTCCACCTTTAAATCAATACACAGTTATGTCCAAACATTTTGTGAGTAAATACATGATATTTGTAAATGCTCCAAAGTGTTTTCAGCCTTCATACACATCAAACAAATACTAGGTCCACTGAAGTTTCTCTTTTGCAGATTGTTCCAGGTCAGAACCTTGTTAAGCAAAGTGATCCACATAAAGATATTCCATTTATGTGGTGCTAATACCTTCCATATTACATCCCACCACCACTTGCAATTGACAATAGGATTGTTCCAAATCAGTGAATAGACCTCTTTGACTAAGTAGGTTCCACCTACCTTGTTTCTTGTCCAAATGAGAGCACCAATCTCATCATTAAGAACCACTTATACTATGAAACGAGAACTTTATATTATGAACGAGAACTCTAGCCATAAAAACAATGGTTTTTGCAAAAAAAAACCAAAAACACCCACCAAATAGAAAAAGTGTTGATACCAGTATACATGTATTTTTTTCGGGGTAAAAAAGAGAGCCATGGCCTAAACATCCCATACTGTTGTTTACAAAAACTTTAAAATCAACCCATAAATTGGAAAAAGTTTTTTTTCTTCAAGAGATAAATTACAAGTTTTTGGAAACTTGCATATTAAACAAACAAACAAAAAATCATAAATAATTTCACCACTCTAACCATATAAAACAAAGAAATTATGATACGATTCATAATGAAATAATATATATAGGTGGAATTTTAGTATCTTAAAAATTGGAAATGTAGTTTGACTTGAAGGTTAAACTTGTCTAATAGTCAAAACCACCAACAACCAGGAAAAATCATTTAATCTTCTTTTCTTTTTTCAGGAAAAATCATTTAATCTTTATAATTTCCAAAGAAGCATGCCAATTCTTTATAATTTTCAAAGCATCGATTAGTTTATTTTATTTTATGTCATTCATTTCATGAAGTCGTCGCGCTATGTTATTTTGTACATATTCAATTCGTAGGCATTAGGTTTTGTAGCTCCATCTGGTTGGCATCCACACTACATGTATTAAGTGGGTGTCATTAACTTGGTTGCACTGTGCTTAACATGAAGAAGGTTTCTTGTTTATGGTTTTAACATTTATTATAGTGCAAGGTATTCGTTTGGTGGTAGGTGAAATGAAGGATAGTTTATTTAATAATAATAATAATAAATAATAGAATGCATTGGAAAATAACATTATGAATTGAAATGAATCTTTGGAATCTGAACTTGAAAAAGGCTATGCGCTGCCTTCTTTACAACTTGGTTGAAAGATAAGAGAAGGGAGTGCCGTGTTAATATTTAGTCAATTGCAATGAAAAAGATAATAGAAGATCAGAGAACCGTGTTCGAGCGAAAGAGCGAGTGAAGATTAGGGTGGCTTGACCTGACTTCATAATGCTCTGTGAGGTGGATAGCTTGGAATTTTCTAGTGCCTTATGACTCATGAGGTGTATAGGTCCGAATTGTCTACGTTCAAAATTGGAAAAATAGTTATAAAAAAGTCAGAATTACCAATTGCCACGAAATTGTCATTCAATTATTTATGTTTCGTCTAACTAAAAAGTTCCCTACTTGGAATTTTGTGGCCAAGCTTTTTTTTCTTTTCTTTTCCATTTTAAAAAACACATATATATTTCTCAATAGGAAAAAATACATACATTTCTCATGTTTACAATGGCAGTGTTTATCATAGTTATAAAAACTTGAAACTTTACCAAAAAACTTACATCAAAAGATGTTTATACATGGTTTACATATTGTAATCAAAATAATAAAAAAACTTGGACAGTTTACTTTATCATAATAAGCTAGAAGTTAATATACAATCAAAAGGTAGGCAAATTGCCCATTTTGGTCTTTGAGACACCTGAAATGGTCTTGACGATAATTGTTGTCCCTTCACTTAGAGTGAGCCCTCTTTTGATAGCAGATCTGATTTCTCATTAAGTTTCTTGAAAATATGACAGATGTTAAAAGCATTGTATGCTCCAGCCAATATTTTAAAAGAAGAAATAATACCCTGAAGGTTGATATTTCAAATATGTTGTTTTCCATTCATAAAATCAATCCAAAATACTGAATCTCCCCTCACTTCTAGCTCTCCAATGCCTTCTTCCAAAGTTAAACTAAGGATAGACCCAAGTGCTAAATGTTCAGCTTTATTATTTGTTCATCGACCTCCATTTGCTTTGAAATCGATCATGTCATATGGGTATAAGATAATGGATCCTCCCAGTCCACATATGCCATTTTCACATGCACTATCAAAAAAGGATAAGCTGCCTTTGAAAACTGAAGATTCAAGTTTGATGATTCTGGGATTTTAAAATGAATCCCAAGGATAATTTTAGGGGCAAAATTTAGCCCATGGGCTATTTTTCCATGTTTTTTTTCAAAAAAAGATTCGCCAATTTGCATTTTTTGAAGCCCCATTTCGCCCAATTTTGATGGGGTAAACTTTTTTCACTCTAAAATCTGCCAAATTATTATATAAACTATATAAAACCTTTAGAAATTGAAATAATTTTAGAAAAATATCGCCAAATATTTTATAGTTGACATTTTAAGATTTGGTAAGATTCGCCAAGGTTTATACACTTTTAAATAAGTATGGGTCCTTAAAATTATCCTTGATGAATCGTTCTCAATAAAGCTTAAATGAAGTGTAAGGACTTGCGTCGTTACCTAAGGCTGGATTCTGTCCGTCCTCAAAGATTCTCCTATTACAAGCATTCCAAATACTCCAAATAGTAAGGAAGGGGATGCACTTAATTTTCTTCAAATCTGCAAGTTCAAACCAAGGGAATAATTTTTTATCAAAAGAGTTAGTCATCCATTGTGGCTTCACCTTTAAATCAATACACAGTTATGTCCAAACATTTTGTGAGTAAATACATGATATTAGTAAATGCTCCAAAGTGTTTTCATCCTTCATACACATCAAATAAATACTAGGTCCACTGAAGTTTCTCTTTTGCAGATTGTTCCAAGTCAGAACCTTGTTATGCAAAGTGATCCACATAAAGATATTCCATTTATGTGGTGCTAATACCTTCCATATTGCATCCCACCACCACTTGCAATTGACAATATGATTGTTCCAAATCAGTGAATAGACCTCTTTGACTGAGTAGGTTCCACCTACCTTGTTTCTTGTCCAAATGAGAGCACCAATCTCATCATTAAGAACCACTTATACTATGAAACGAGAACATTATATTATGAACGAGAACTCTACCCATAAAAACGACGATTTTTGCAAAAAAAACACCAAAAACACCCCCCAAATAGAAAAGGTGTTGATACCAGTATACATGTATTTTTTTCGGGGTAAAAAAAAGAGCCATGGCTTAAATATCCCATACTGTTGTTTACAAAAACTTTAAAATCAACCCATAAATTGGAAAAAGTTTTTTTTCTTCAAGAGATAAATTACAACTTTTTGGAAACTTGCATATTAAACAAAAAAAACAAATTTCATAAATAATTTCACCACTCTAACCATATAAAAACAAAGAAATTATGATACAATTCATAATGAAATAATATATTAGACCATACAAGAACAAATGCTTCATATAAATATTCAAAAAATCCTTTAGAGTTTCAATTACAAACATCATACTAATAAAAAGTATCTAAAATGCTTCATGTGAAATTATTCAAATTCATCCATGGATTTTGACACCCCATCAGAAACTACATTTTCTGCAGATGAAGGATTGGATGAAGATGTAGATGACCCATATTCTTCTCTATTATCAATGGGTGCACCATCTAAGTCTACATCTATGCCCATCATTTCAAATGTCATATTCCTTCGAGATCTACGGCTTGGTTTAACAGACTCCCATCTTGCAACTTCTTGTTTTGGCAGCAACCTCTTGATAATCTCTATAGTCTTGGAGCGAAGAATGTCTTTTTTTGTCAACTGGAAATCATAAACAAGTATATCAACTTCCTCTAATTTCAAGATGTCAATGCGACGACGATTTATTTTTTGACCCTTTATTTTTCTCTTTCTGCAAACATTTTTTCTCAACCTCCATCTCTGCCTTGTACACACCATCAAATGGGTGTGTATCTATTGCATACCAATGTACTTCTACTGATAATACTTCTTCATTTTCGTTATTGACCTTCATAGCTTTTGCAATCTAGAATGGATAATGACGTGCATCATCTGTATCCAAAACTGCAATCATGCAACCCTCCTTGATATCTAGTATTGAGCCCTTGTAAAGGTCTTCCATCTCTTGACGCTTTGCGGATGATCTTCTACAGCCAATATACATTTATCTTTCCTTTACTTGAGAAAACTCAACAGTTCGAGGTTCAACATTTGTTACCTCGTTTTCATTTGATAAAATTTGTGGCCAAGCAAATGGAGACTTCAAATATATATCTCCATTTGTAGAGTTTGAAATTTGTTAAGATTATTCTAATTTGACTAGCAAGATCACTGAAAGAAACATAATCACAAGATAGACAAAGATATTACCCTGGGAAACCCTCATGGGGTAGAAAACCCAGCAAAGCTTTCCTCAATAAGATGATCAACCAAAATACAATATGTGCTCCAAGACTTGACCTCCTTCTTCTCTACCTCCTATGCAGACCTCTCAAACACAAGTGCGCTACTTTCTGAGTTGAGCAAGTGTGTCAAATGAGGAGCTCTCCTCCTCTACTTATATTGATTCCCAACTGACCAAAATCCCTAATGGGGCCGACCTCTCCTAGTGAAGTCTAATAACCCCTAAATAATAATCTCAGGGCCAACCCCCACATGGTGGGTCTAATAACCCTGGTTACCACAATTCATCGGAGGAATAAACATCTATGGATACATAATAGAATCACCTTGGAGGGATAAAACATCTCCGGAATAATAAAGTACAAATATAATATTCTTAGAAGTTACAATATTCAACACTCCCCCTTAACGAGAAGGATATTATAACAACATCTGCAGGAGCAAGGAGTCATCGACTACATCATACATGATACATCTGTAAATCATCGGAAGCTTTCTTCAATACGTCATCATCAGTAACTCAACCAGTTACTGGAACATCAATATCATCGTCATCATCATTGCACGATCATCAACATCGTCATCACACAATCATCAACATCGTCATCGCATGATCATCAGCATCGTCATCGCACGATCATTAGCATCGGCATCGCATGATCATCAGCATCGTCATCACATGATCATCAGCATCGTCATCACACGATCATCTTACAGGATGATCAATCCCGATCTCTTTAGGACATAGGTCCATGGATGATACAATCCAAACCATTCATTTAGGACTATGTCCAAGGATGATTTAATCCACACCGTACATTTAGGACTATGTCCAAGGATGACTTAATCCCCACCGTACATTTAGGACTATGTCCAAGGATGACTTAATCCCCACATGTCCAACAAGGACTTCATTCTCGAAGACCATACGTCTACAGATCAATTCAAGGGACCAAAGTATGGGGACGATACAATCCCCACTTGTCCACTAAGGACTTCATTCTCGGAGACATATGTCTATGGCTCACTTTAGGACTGAAGTCCAGGGATGATCCAATCCCCACTTGTCCACTAAGGAATTCATTCTCAGAGACATATGTCTATGGCTCACTTTAGGACTGAAGTCCAGGGATGATCCAATCCCCATATGTATCCTCATCAATACAAATATTGTTAGTACATCAATAGTACAAGTACATACATGTATCATCATCAATACATCAATATAAAAACAAGTATCCTCATCAATACATGTATACATATGTATCCTCATCAATACATCAATAAAAACAAGTATCCTCATCAATACATGTACACATATGTATCCTCATCAATACATGTATACATATGTATTCTCATCAATACATCAATATAAAAACAAGTATCCTCATCAATACAAGTACATATATCATCAAAACATGTATCCTCATCAATACATCAATATATAAAAGCAAGTAGTGTAAGTATTCTAAGTATAAGTGTCCTAAATCTAAGTAATCTAAGCATACATAAAAATCTAGGTGTAGTAAATAGGTATCCTTATCATCGACCTGGCTGTCGATGAGGGCAATCTCATCATCAATGACTATATCACTCCCCCTTTCGAGGAGGGTCCTTTTGAACTACACCAAGCTTGTCTCTGAAATATTCAAATTTTACTCGAGACAGAGGTTTGGTCAAAATATCAGCAATCTGATCCTCAGTGCTCACATACTCGAGCTTAATAGCTTCTCTCTGCACCATATCTCGAATGTAGAAATATTGGATCTCTATGTGTTTTGACTTATCGTGGAAAACTGGATTTTTTGTCATCTTAATACAACTTTGATTGTCACACATGATCACAGTAGGATCCATTTCTAAGTCAAACACTCCAGATAATAATTTCCGAAGCCATACTACTTCACAACTAGCAGAGCAGGCACCTATATATTTTGCTTCAGCAG
Source organism: Larix kaempferi (assembly GCA_027924585.1). Taxonomy (NCBI): domain Eukaryota; kingdom Viridiplantae; phylum Streptophyta; class Pinopsida; order Pinales; family Pinaceae; genus Larix; species Larix kaempferi. The sequence goes on from BSBM01001618.1 coordinate 189,359, forward strand.
TACTGAGAGCCACACTAGATTGTTTCTTGCTGAACCATGAGATCATTGTAGATCCAAGACCATAACATCCACCTGATGCACTCTTTATGTTTGAAACACTTCCTGCCCAATCAGAATCTGAGTAACCATGTAATCTGAGTTCATGATTTCCAAGATAGTATAGACCAAAATCTAATGTACCCTTTAGATACCTCATTACATACTTTGCATCTATTAAGTGAACCTTTCTAGGTTCTACTAGATACTGACTCAGGGTATTTACAGCAAAGCATATATCTGGTATGGTATTTGTTAAATACATCAATGACCCAATGATATGTCTATATAGAGTTACATCCACTAATTATGATGAGTCATTAACTAATAACTTCAAGTTAGAATCCATGGGAGTGGCCATGGCTTTACACTCCAACATATCAAATATTTTCAGAATCCCTACAGCATACTTACCTTGATTTAAAAAGATTCCTTTTGGTTCTTGCCATACTTCTAGACCTAAGAAGTAATGCATTAATCCTAGATCTTTCATCTCGAATTCTGAAGAAAGCTTCTTCTTACATTCGACAATTTGATTCTCATTTCCTGTTAGAAATAAATCATCTACATACAACAGTAATATAACAGGTTCATCATCCATGATCTTGAGGTAAAGATTTGGATCAACTTTACTCTTGGTAAAGCCCATGCTTGTTAAGAAACTGTCAATCCTTCCGTACCAAGCTCTGGGAGCTTGCTTTAATCCATACAAAGCCTTTTTCAGCTTGCATACATGTGTTCTTCCATCTTTAACCTCAAATCCTTGAGGTTGTTCTATGTACACTTCATCTTCAATTACACCATTCAAAAAGGCTATCTTAACATCCCTTTGGTGTAATTTCCACTTCATCATAGATGCAAGTGCCATGATAGTTCTAATTGAAGTGTACCTAGCAACTGGTGCAAATGTTTCTTCATAGTCAATTCCCTCCTTTTGAGAGAATCCTCTGGCTACAAATCTTGCCTTATATTTTTCAATGCTACCATCTGCAGCATGTTTTATTTTGAACATCCATTTGGAAGAAACCACACTTTAATCTTTTGGTTTGGGAACTATATCCCAAACATCATTTTTCATTATTGACTGATATTCTTCTGTCATTGCTTCTACCCACTCTTTCTTTTGAGCTGCCTCTTCATAGCTAGTAGGTTGTTGATCCACAAGATCACACATCAAGGCCACATAGTTGGATACTAGCTTTGGTTTCTTTATTTCTCTAGTGGATCCTTCAGGAGCTCCATATTTTTGAGCTCCTTGAATAATGTCTCTAGCCCATGCTGGCCTTCTTTTCTTAGATAAGTTTGTAATCGGGGGTTCTTATGGTTCCAACATGTCATGATCCTCTGGTGTATCATCTTCAGGGATGGGCACAACTTGTGTGATTCTAGGAGGTGTATCTTCTTCATAGATTTCTTCAAGTTGGCACTTCCTAGATTTCTTGAGAGCTGCTTCTTCATCAAATGTTACATCTCTACTTATTTCCATATGATGAAAACCAGGTATGTAAATTCTGAAAGCTTTGGATGATTCACAATATCCAACAAATATTCCCTTCTTACTAGAGGGATCCAACTTGGTTCTCTTTTCTTTTGGAATGTGAATGTACACAGGACATCCAAATATTTTGAGATGACTTACCTCAGGCTTCTTTCCTGTGAACACTTCTTCTGGAGTCTTGAATTCAAGAGCACTATGAGAAACTCTATTTTGTACATAGATTGTTGTCCTAGCTGCTTCAGCCCATAGATACATGGGTAGATCTTGGTCATGTGTCATAGTCTTTACAGCTTCCATGATAGTTCTATTCTTTCTTTCAACAACCCCATTTTGTTGGGGATTGTAGGGAGTGGTTAGTTCCCTCTTTATTCCAGCTTCCTTACAAAAATCTTCAAATTCCTTTGAAATATATTCTCCGCCATTATCTGTTCTGAGAATCTTGATTTTCTTTTTTGAGAGATTTTCTATTAGGGCCTTGAACTCTTTGAATTTTCCAAAGACTTGATTCTTACCTTTTATAAAGTATATCCAAGTCTTCCTTGAATAGTCATCAATGAAAGAGAGATAGTATTCAAACCCATTTAGGGATGTGGTGGGCATTGGTCCACATACATATGAGTGTATTAACTCCAAAATGTTCTTAGTCTTTGTTTCACTCTTTGGAAAAGGGTTCTTGACATTCTTCCATTTTTCACATCCTTTGCATGAGCCATTATGGTCAATCTTTAAGTCTGGTAATCCTATGACCACCTTGCTCACATAGGGTAGGGCCTTGTAGTTAATGTGAGCAATACTTCTATGCCATAGTTCACTGGGGCTAGTGGTTTCATGGACAAGGGCAGCTTCTGGGTGACCCTCGAGTTTGTAAAGACCTCCTTCTTCTTCACCAATGACAATTGCATCCTCAAATGATTTTCCTTTGGGCCACATAAGTACTTGACCATCAATAAATGCAATTCTAAATCCTTTCTTATCTAGTGCTGAGATAGAAAGTAGGTTCTTCTTCAAACCTAGAACATATAAAATTTCTTTCATCTTCAAGGGTGTTCTAGAATCAAGCTTGTATCTTGCTTCACCAATTCCCTTGATCAGATATTGATAATCATCTCCTAGAGATACCTTTTGTGGAGAAGACTTTTCTTCAAGTCTTGAGAGAGTTTTCTTTTGACCTGTCATGTGCTTTGAAGCACCACTATCAATGAGCCATGTATCTTCTCTAGGAGACACAGATTCAGAGAGTGCAGAAAATAGAACATACTCTTCTGCATCTTCTTCTTCATTCCTTCTAGATATTTTCCTAGGGAGAGGCCTTTCTTCTTTTTCTTCATTTCTTTTGGATCTTTTCCTATGAGGCCTTACTTCCTCTTCTTCTTCTTCTTCTTCACTATCATCTTCTACAAGATGTGCTTGATGTCTTTTATAGTGAAGATTTTTCTTCTTGATTGAAGGACAAAATCTAGCAATGTGTCCTTCTTTATGACAGTTGAAACATTGGAAGGAAGAGAACTTTCCTTTTCCTTTCTTCTGAAATCTTTGTGGAGATTGAGACTCCTTGTGCTTGTCCTTCTTGAAGTAAGATTGATTCTTCCTTCTCTTAGTGTGTGTAGCCAAGGATTGGTCATCCTCCTTGAGAAGGGATTCTCTGTTGGCTACCCTAGCTTCTTCTTGAACACAATCCTCCCATACTACATCAAACTTCATACTTTCTTTTCTGGCACACATGGTTTGTATGAATGACTCCCAAGGTCTAGTGAGACCATTTAGAGCAATCATCACAAGTTCATCTTCATCAAGAGTATCACCAATGGCATCTAGTTGCTCCTTGATTTGGGAGACCCTTGAGAAGTAGTCTTGAATGGATTCTCCTTTGTGCATCTTGGTACTCTTCAACTAAGTTCTTTGATTCATCTTCCTATTGATGTTCTTTCCTTCATACATTCTTCCTAGGGCATCATACATTTCCTTTGGAGTCTTCTTGGATTCCACTTGGGGAATCAAGTGGTCTTTAATAGAATCAGCAATGATTCTCTTTGCTCTAACCAAATCATTTCTATGATTCTCTTTGGCTTCATCTCCTTCAGGTTCTGCAACTTCATCCTTGATATATTGAGCAAGATCATTCTCTTCAAGAATGAGACCAATTCTGTATTTCCATGCCCAGAAATTCTCTATACCTTCAAGCTTTGTGCTTGGAGCCATCTTCTCTTGGGGGAGTCCAAGAGATAAATGATAGAGTAGAAAACTTTACCTTTTTCACTTTTTCGGATCTGCAACAGAAATTATGGTTTATCGCACTTTTGGTAAAACTAGGGTTTGACTTTCCCAGAGTTCTACCCAACCAAAAACCTCGATCCAAAGCTTAAAAGATAGATCTTTAGAATGGCTATTAATCCATGCAACCAGAATCCAAAAATACTAACTTTTGCAGAAACCCTAATTTTGGGAGAGAGAGAGAAATATAATTTCACCTTGTGAAAGATGTTCTATTCAGGCTAGCTCTGATACCATGTTAAGATTATTCTAATTTGACTAGCAAGATCACTGAAAGAAACATAATCACAAGATCGACAAAGATATTACCCTGGGAAACCCTCAAGGGGTAGAAAACCCAACAAAGCTTTCCTCAATAAGATGATAAACCAAAATACAATATGTGCTCCAAGACTTGACCTCCTTCTTCTCTACCTCCTATGCAGACCTCTCAAACACAAGTGCGCTACTTTCTGAGTTGAGCAAGTGTGTCAAATGAGGAGCTCTCCTCCTCTACTTATACTAATTCTTGATTGACCAAAATCCCTAACGGAACTAACCTCTCCTAGTGAAGTCTAATAACCCCTCAATAATAAACTCAGGGCCGACCCCCACATGGTGGGTCTAATAACCTTGGTTACCACAATTCATCGGAGGAATAAACATCTCTGGATACATAATAGAATCACCTTAGAGGGATAAAACATCTTCGGAATAATAAAGTACAAATATAATATTCTTAGAAGTTACAATATTCAACAAAATTACGTCAAACTACTCCATGAAAAAAGACTCCCACCAAACAGAATCAACAACATCAAAGTACTCATATGTATCTTCAATAGAATTTTTTATTTCTTCCAACCATTGCAAAGAATCAACATCTCTACTATGTCGCCTTGCATTATGAATCTCTACAGATGATTGCAATAACAGTAAATTTGAAGCATACATTTAACGATTTGGGATGAATTTCATAAATTCCAAACGTGATGAAGGCCCTCATTCTATGCTAGTTGAGTACTTCTTGCCCCACAGTAGTGTTTTTCCATCAATATTTTTTATACGAAGTTGATGCTGAAATCTAATGTCATTAAGTTTTTCAATGCACCTTTCTTCACCATGCGATCCAAACAGAAATCTTCGCATGTCAACAGTTTCCTCCTATTTCTATACAATTGACTCTGGATAGTATGTTTTTCCTATAATTTCAATCAATGATGGTAGGCTCCCAAATTTCTTCCTCCTCAATGTCCTTGCAAAATGGCTGAACATTTGATCATTATGATCATGCGTATGCCGAACAAGAAGGAAACCAACTTTTACCTTTTTAAAAAATCTCAATTCAACAAGCATTTTTAGATAACCAAACACGACCCGATTTTTGTGTTCTCAGCTTGTGTTGTCCAGTTGTAGATATAGAAATTCAGGAAAATCAACAGGCTAATGAGTAATGACATGCTGAATTATGGTGATGATCAAATTTGCATCATTATGGATATTTGGAGCTGTAAAGTAAACCCTTGGAATCATTTCACCATTAAAAACCATACACCCAACCAGGTGAAACTGAATAAAATTTTCCTCTAAATTCTTTGGCACAATGACAAAATGTGGAAAAGTATTTGTTTTTATCCATGCCATCAATTATCAAACCCATATACTTATGTGGAGGATCATAACACTTCTTGCGATGTTTGTACAACTTTTGTCATTCATTTGATTCCTGATTGTGATGTTCTTGCAGTGCATTGATTATGGAATCTACAAACAACATAACAAAAACATATTATTAACTAGCTTTAATAATTGACATTTATCTAAAAAAAACAATTTTGTAAACATACCTCTTGCTATCCCTTCTGATCTATCCTTTATTTCTTTAAGAGAAGCACATGTACTACAGACCCCCATCCTTGACCTCTTTGGAATGCTGGCATTGTTGAACTTCTTTTTTCGTACTCTTGTGAAATATGCATATCTGATGAAGTTTCCATTTCCTTGAACATAATCCTTGTATAAGTTGTAGACTTCCTCCCTTGTGAAATTATCTTGAATGTGTATTGTTTCTCTATTTGGTATACTCTCTCCATGCTTGGAAAAGAAATCATGCATCCATGATATTGCAATGTGTGTTGATGGCCCGATGTTTCATCCCCGATAATCGTCATAATAAAATGTAGGATCCTTTTCTAGTCTTGTTTGGATTCTTGATAATCGAAGATTACCAATTGAGTGAATCCGTTTGAATTCCTTTCTACAAAGAATAGCTTTTCCAATGCAATAATCATAACATGTCCTTGTAGAATCATGCACCCCACTAAATATGAATTTTACATACTTTTGTTCATTGATAAATACATATTCCTTTTCTCCAAGGAATAATTGTAGCCTAAAATTTTCAAACAACTTTTGTGGCAACACTCACTCGAAATCAAATGAGTAATGGAACTTGGAATTGTGAACAATTCTTCCTTAGACCTTGTATGAATGGAATGCTTTGGATTAACATAAAAAAGTCTAGTCCTACACTTAATCCTGCTCATTATTGGATTTTGTCGCCACATTTCCTAGACCATTATGTCTGCAACAACATCCTCATTAGAATGAATGTTTTCATTGTGATTCATATGACCCCCCTCATTGAAAATATCATCACCAAATTCAGTATGAAAATTATTGTCATGATCACTAATAAGTTGATCAATTGCTAATAGATCAATGTGACCATCAACACTATTTTTGCCACTGAATTATTCACTAAAAGGGAACTTGTGAGATTCAACATTGACATCATTGGTGCCTATAAAATCCTTACTTGGAGGAAAATCATTGTCTTCATCATTGGTGCTTGCACCATCCTTACTTGGAGGAGAATCATTGTCTTCATCATTGATGGCTTCATCGTCAACATAATGATCATCAGTGCCATTGAAATGCTTGCTCGGAGGATAATCATCATCGGTGCCATTGAAATCCTTGCTCAGAGGAAAATCATCATTGGTGCCATTGAAATATTCACTCAGAGGAAAATCATCATCAGTGCCATTGAAATATTCACTCCGAAGAAAATCATCATTGGTGCCATTTAAATATTCACTCGGAGGAAAATCATCATTGGTGCCATTGAAATCCTTGCTTGGAGGAAAGTCATCATCTGTTCCATTGAAATCATCACTTGGAGGAAAGTCACCATCGATGCCATTGAAATCCTCGCTTGGAGGTAACTCATCATCAGTTCCATATAAATCCTCGCTTGGAGGAAACTCTTCATTAGTTCCATTGAAATCCTCGCTTGGAGTAAAATCATCTTCACCATTATTGATGTCTTCTTCCTCACCAAAATCATCATTTGTCCCATTAAAATCCTCATTTGGAGGAAAATCATCATCAGTACCATGAAAATCCTCGCTGGGAGGAAAATCATCATTGGTCCTATCAAAATCCTTGCTTGAAGGAAAATCATCATTCATCCCATTAGAATCTTTTCTATGAAGAAAAACATTAACATTATTTGTACGTGCATGCTCGAAAAAGCATCATTAGTCCCATCAAAATCCTCGTTTGAAGGAAAATCATCGTTGGTGCCTTGAAAATACTTGCTGGGAGGAAAATTGTCATCATCTTGCCTACTATCTTTAGGATCCCCACTTGGAGGAATCTCTTCATCATCATCACATTCCTTCCCTTCATTACTAGTGTCTTCAAAATCTTCATAATTAGGATGTTCTTGAATAACATGCTTGATTACATTGCTTGCACTACCAATAGCCTGTACTAAGCCCCTGTAAAGGTCTTCCATCTCTCGATGCTTTGTGGATGATCTTATAGAGCCAATATACATTTCTTTTTCCTCTACTTGAGAAAACTCAACAGCTCGAGGTTCAACATTTGTTACCTCGTTTTCATTTGATAAACTTTGTGGCCAAGCAAATGGAGACTTCAAATATATATCTCCATTTGTAGAGTTTGAAATTATGTCATTCTGCTCCATGAAAAAAGACTCCCACCAAACAGAATCAACAACATCAAAGTACTCATATGTATCTTCGATAGAATTTTTTCTTTCTTCCAAGCATTGAGAAGAATCAACATCTCTACTATGTCACCTTGCATTATGAATCTTTGCAGATGATTGCAATAACAGTAAATTTGAAGCATACATTTGACGATTTGGGATGAATTTCATAAATGCCAAACTTGATGAAGGCCCTCATTCTATGCTAGTTGAGTACTTCTTGCCCCATAGTAGTGTTTTTCCATCAAATTTTTTATACAAAATTGATGCTGAAATCTAATGTCATTAAGTTTTTCAATGCACCTTTCTTCACGATGCAATCCAAACAGACATCTTCGCATGTCAACCGTTTCCTCCTATTTCTATACAATTGGCTCTCGATGGTATGTTTTTCCTATAATTTCAATCAATGATGGTAGGATCCCAAATTTCTTCCTCCTCAATATCCTTGCAAAATGGCTGAAAATTTGATCAATATGATCATGCATATTCCAAAAAAGAAGGAAACCAACTTTTAGCTTTTTAAAAATTCCCAATTCAACAAGCATGCTTAGATAACCAAACACGAACCGATTTTTGTTTTCTCGGCTTGTGTTGTCCAATTGTAGATATAGAACTTCAGGAAAATCACCAGGCCAGTGAGTAATGACATGGTGATGGTCAAATTGGCATCATTGTGAATATTTGGAGTTGTAAAGTAAACCCTTGGAATCATTTCACCATTAAAAACCATACACCCAACCAAGTGAAACTAAATAAAATTTTCATCCTTTAAATTCTTTAGCACACTGACAAAATGTGGAAAGAGTGTTTTTTTATCCATGCCATCAATTATCAAACCCATATACTTATGTGGAGCATCATAACACTTCTTGTGATGTTTGTACAACTTTTGTGATTCATTTGATTGCTGATTGTGATGTTCTTGCAGTGCATTGATTATGGAATCTACAAACAACATAACAAAAAAATATTGTTAACTAGCTTTAATAATTGACATTTATCTAAAAAAACTATTTTGTAAACATACCTCTTTATATCCCTTCTGATCTATCCCTTCTTTCTTTAAGAGAAGCACATGTACTGCAGACCCCCATCCTTGACCTCTTTGGAATGTGGACATTGTTGAACTTCTTTTTCCGTACTCTTGTGAAATATGCATATCTTATGAAGTTGTCATTTCCTTGAACACAATCCTTGTATAAGTTGTAGATTTCCTTCCTTGTGAAATGATCTCGAATGTGTATTGCTTCTCTATTTGGCATACTCTCTCCATGCTTGGAAAAGAAATCATGCATCCATGATATTGCGATGTGTGTTGATGGCCTGGTGTTTCATCCTTGATAATCGTCATAATAAAATGTAGGATCCTTTTCGAGTCTTGTTTGGATTCTTGATAATCGAAGATTACCAATTCAGTGAATCCGTTTGAATTCCTTTCTACAAAGAATAGCTTTTCCAATGCGATAATCATAACCTGTCCTCATAGAAATCATGCACCCCACTAAATATGATTTTTGCATACTTTTGTTCATTGATAAATACATATTCCTTTTCTCCAAGGAACAATTGTAACCTAAAATTTTCAAACAAATTTTGTGGCAACACTCATTCGAAATCAAATGAGTAATGGAACTTGGACTTGTGAGCAATTCTTTCCTAGACCTTGTATAACTGGAATGCTTTGGATTGACATAAAAAAATCTAGTCCTACACTGAATCTTGCTCATTATTGGATTTTGTCACTGCATTTCCTGGACCATTATGTCTGCAACAACATCCTAATTAAAATGAATGTTTTCAATGTGATTCATATGACCCCCCTCATTGAAAATCTCATCACCAAATTCAATATGAAAATTATTGTCTTGATCACTAATAAGTTGATCAATTGCTGACAGATCAATGTGACCATCAATGCTATTTGTGCCACTAAATTATTCACTGAAAGGGAACTCTTGAGATTCAACATTAACATCATTGGTGCATGTAAAATCCTTACTTGGAGGACAATCATTGTCTTCATCATTGGTGCTTGTAACATCCTTACTTGGAGGAGATTCATTGTCTTCATCATTGGTGGATTCATCGTCAATAGAATGATTGATAGTTTTAAACCTTAACAATGCAGTAAAAACTCATACAGATTCTTAACCAATAACAGAAAATACACAATGGCACACGCATAACACAGAGATTTTCACCTAGAAACCCTTAACCAGGAAAAAACCAACAAAACTTAGAGCCGCACAACTCTTTTCATTATATGTTTTCTTAACCATTTACAATACAATATATGGTATTCGCAGCATCTAAAACCCTAATTTGTTTACCCAAAATTTGGTTACAACCTTAATACCTTTACCAGAATTAGATAGAATACAATGGGCCGAAACAACAAAAAAACAAAAACAGACCAAAAAATATTTTGTGCTCCGCGCGGACTCCGGGGGCCTAACGGTCTGAAACGAAAGGGGGGGGGCCTGTGGAGGGGATCGTGGTGTACACACACCCACCATGTGAAGAGATATAACACACCCAACAATGATCATCAGTGCCATTGAAATGCTCACTCAGACGATAATCATCATCGGTTCCATTGAAATCCTTGCTCGGAGGAAAATCATCATCGGTGCCATTGAAATATTCATGCAGATAAAAATCATCATCGATGCCATTGAAATATTCACTCCAAGGAAAATCATCATCGGTGCCATTGAAATATTCACTCGGAGGAAAATCAGCATCGGTGCCATTGAAATCCTCGCTTGGAGGAAAGTCATCATATGTTCCATTGAAATCATTGCTTGGAGGAAAGTCACCATCGATGACATTGAAATCCTCGCTTGGAGGTAACCCATCATCAGTTCCATAGAAATCCTCGCTTGGAGGAAACTCATCATCAGTTCCATTGAAATCCTCGCTTGGAGGAAAATCATCTTCCCCATTATTGTCACCTACGCAAATTCTGAAAATATTAGTATTATTGGAAAAATACTATATGTTAAATTTTAATTACAAAGTTTTGTAATTATGACCAAGTTTGGTCAAGGATGAATGTAATTACTGATTATTATTATTTAATAAATTAAAGTAGGAGACAAACATTCAAGGGAACTATGAAATGAGTGTTCACTGACCCACTAAGAGGAATGGAAGCTGTTAGAAGGCATGGGAGAGATGGCAGCAATTGCACTTCACCACTAGCTGTTGGTTATGGGACAACTACCCCTACAAATGTGGCATTATTCCCCAGGTGGAGGGAGTGAGCAGGCAGCTCATTTAATGACCAGTTAACAACTGAAATGCCTAGGAAGCATACATAAGGCAAATTTGAATTGAGCAGGAAGCTCTTACACATAATTTTTTGCAGAAATATTCCTCATGTGCATTAGGTGATGACTGAGAGATTCGAATAGGGAGGCTATGTGAGTGCATTGTAAGTCTGCAAATTAATCTGAGAAGGAGAACCAGAGGTGTTGGTGCAGATTCCTTTGACTGCTAAGTCTTTAAGACTGGATAACTATTACTACTGCAAGTTGAGGTCCTAAGCTTCTAAGTTTCTTCCTCCTAGTGGTTCAGTGAACAGGCTCGGGGGTCCTAATGCAAGTAACTTGGTTGTCTTCGGGAATTGGTTGGGTGGAACAGACTCCTTGGGCTGTTTGTTTCTCTACAGTTAACCAGGTTTTACTGTTCCTATTTTGTTTACAGTTCAATGTTCTGTCTAGTAGGATTTATCGAACTCTATTTTATAAAAGAATTTATTTTATTTTATTTCTGATTTATGTTCCATAACTGCATGATGAATTCTGTGAATTTTTTATTCGAAACCATCTCTATATTTTTCCACATGTTGTTATTTGCATCGTACTCTATTATAGAGAAGCAAATTAAATAATAGATGAGAGATAGGCAGATTTCCATTTGATTGGATAAATAATTACAGTAAGTGTTTTGTTTACAATTCTATCCTATATCTAAACAGAGTAAGAATTTACTATATAAGCATAGACAGTGATATAGGATTCCTTTGTTATTTCATGAAAGAAAAACATAGTCTAATTTTTACATAGTCTTATATTTTCCTCTTATCTCCATACATCTATGATAGCAAGCAAATGCAATTAAAATCATACATATCATGTTTCCCAAGTAATAGTATTTCCAAGGTTATTTTCACAGTTGCAAGAACTAATCAACTTATAGTTTTCTGATCATCATACATACTTAAATTCTGCATGAGTTTCCTGTTTGATTTCATATATCAATTGTTTATTGTAATAGTCTCCAAAACTAATACATTACAAAACCTAACTCTGTATTTAAACATCGTATTTTCTTTCTCTCTGGATTTCCTTTTAATAGCTGTAAAAATAAATGTATTCCTTTTTGAAAGTTATTATAAGCATTCTAGCCTGTGAAAGCAGAGTTTATAGTATTTACATGCAATGGTATTGCAGAATAATACTATACTAACTTAAATAATTACTTCTTATTTGTATCAATTTCTAAGTTTACAGTATTCTTTTGTTTTAGTATCTTTCAAATCAAAAAAATGTGGAAACCTCTATTCTACTTTTCTTTCATACAATTCCAAGATCAAACCCTAGATAGATCCCTTATTTACTGAGATTCGTTTCTAAGTTCATCTCAAAACCCTGCTTATCGAATCTTGACTTTTATTTCAAAAACTTGTCAACAGTAGTAACTGAACTTTTAGAATTCACTTTACCGAAACACAAACTTTCATTTCAGAATGAAGTGAGGCTAGGGTTCTAACAACCCTACTGAAAACATTTTCAACATAGAACGAAACATTACCAAAGCAAAATACATCTCCTCTAGTTATAAGCTTGTACCAAAATCTCCCATTCTTCAAACTTAGGTTTCGATTGCATTAGTTTTCAAACTACTGTATTATCGTATTTAATAGGTACATATTACACAAGTCAACACATTGTTTGCAATAACGAAAACCATGATTTATTTCCAACTCATATGACTTTTAAATCCAAAACAAAGCTTGCTCGGTGTGTAACGCCCCATATTTTGACTAGGCATGTTTATGAGTTAGACACCTTTCACTTTATTGCTTGTTATCTGTTTGAATCAGCTAGACAGAGTGAACTATATTTTCGGCATGTTAGACATGATGATATGTTGCTACGGTGTTAATGATGTTACTATATTCATGCAGTTATTAAAGTTATGATTATCATGAGATTCTTTTATTTCATAATGACAGTGTATGTTTGATAATCGTCCTGGAGGAAATGTGATATATATGATGTGGTAATTATGCTGTGATCGATTTGATGATTTTATGTGATGAAATGAATGATGCTGACAATATGCATCAGACAATGATAGAATGGGAAATATATGTTTTAGCGTTTTCATTGATGAAATGTAAAATATATGGTGTTGTACGTGGATGCCATCCTATGATGAAATTGATAGAACTATTATATTCCATGCATACATGTGATGTGATAAAATTGTGATGTGAAATAAAATGATGTTGATGATATGGATCAATTGGCGATCGAATGGAAATGCTTGTTATAAAATGTGTATTCTGCGGAATACTAACCTACAGGACACGAGGGCTATGGGATAGCCGGACACTTGATCTGATATATGGATAAGAGCTTATCCATGCAGGGAACCTTAGCAACCGAAACTGATGATACGATTACATGGACCAATAATCTCGATAGCAGCAGAGTATGATTTGATAAGGGCGTAGGCCCAGTATGTTGAGAGGGATGGATGTGTTTCCCACCCTATGTTCCTATGATACCCGAGGTCATGGGAGGGCCGTGCTGAGACACGCTCCCCATGTATTTGTGATGACGATGGTCGGATGCCTGCTAGGGGAGGATAGGTCCTCTATACAGCCGACGCTATCGCTCTCAGGTTCTATGTGGTCAGGTCGATGAGTCCAACATCCACTTTTATACTAGCAGAGGAAGGATAGGGAGGATGTGGCAGTAGGTTAGGATGGGAGGATATGATAGTAGTGCTGTTTTGGGTTGGGTATTCCTTGACCCGGATTTAGTGGTAGTAGGTAGCTTCCCTTGCACCTGAATGATTGAACAAATGTAATCACAAAAATAATGAAATGAAATCTTAAAGGTTAACTGGTAAAGTAACCGACGATGTTTTAGTAATATTATGATGAATGTATACTTGTTCAGTTTGCATAAAGTATTATTACTATTAGTTAGCTGTTATGCATAGGAATATGATGTATGTTTATAGTACATGTCCGTCTTGTGCATACGCTGGCCACGCATGCACATTATGCACATGCGCAATAATATTGGTTTACGACCTGCTTATCAAGATTTAACAATGATATAAGTTATCATAGATAACTCAATTAAGTATTTGGTGAATGACCGAATTAGTAGAAGATTATCAAGTCTTAATGTGTGAAATAAGTTAATTAGTCCTTGTATGTAAACATTGTAATGAACAATTAAAATAAGTGTCATTAATTGCAAGTATCCTCAAGTGAATGTGTCTTCAATATGGAGAATAACAGTTAAACATTAACACTAGAAGAGTGTACTATATAATTGTTGATCAGGATTAATTAAACCATTAAGTGCAAAAGGGTACTATGTTAACACTTATCGATTAAACAAATAAATATTTTAATTACTATTCCCAATTAAATTAATTACTATTATTATTAATTATTATTGTTATTATTATTATATTATTATTATTATTTAATTAATAATAATAATGATAATAATCCTTTTTATAAAGCATAGTGGGTTGAATAATAATGAATTTATTAAATAAATTATTAATTTAATTAACGAACGGAATCATTCCAAGTAAATTAAAAGGATATGTTTGAATAAATTATTGAATAATTCCATTACTAGAGAGAAATTGGGATGATATAAAATAATATATAATCCACCTTATTACCTTAAAAAAGGGGATGCATTAATGATTTGTACTTCCAAGACCACGACAGCTAGGGCGGTGGAGTGATAAGGAAGTTTGACTTTTGAAGGAGGTGGATTCCTATAAAGAGGAGAATTAACAAAGTAGTAAGGGGATTATTGTGGGAGAACTGTGAGTATTTTTGTGAAAAAGGAGGAATGCCAAGGAGGGGGTTAACTCGAAGCTTTGAGGAGGTGGGAAACTCAAAAGAAAAAACTGAGGAGGGGGTTAACTCAGCGAAAATTTTACCATGAAAAGGTTCGATGGAAAGTTGTTGTCGGGATTATCGGTCTGTGGGCTCGGGGGCTAGGAAATCCGTTGATTTCCTAGGGTCAGCACGATAATAGCTGATCGACAGGGTGGACACATCATTTTGGGTTGCTAAGGTACCATACAAAATTCACCACGTAAGTCTTCTGATCTTACTGCAAATCTACGGGCCCAGGTATTTTACTCAGCTAGCTTAAATGAATTGTATTTCCCTTTATTTTCAGATTATGCATGAAATAAGAAAAGAGTTAGAATGAAAATCCTTAAGTTTATGTTTATTTAATTTGCACAGACTTATGAACTTTTAGAAACCTGAAACATAGACGGTTGATTCTCTTCTTTTAGAAAGCAAATGAAGTAAAAATTTGGTATTTACACATAAATGGATAAATAGAGACCCAATGCCTAGATAGGGCACTACACGGTGTTCTATGGCAAAGTGCCATTACACAAAATAAATAGTTTACAATGCAAGCTTGAAGCCTCGGCAACATGAAAAGTTATTACTGTCTACAACTTAACCTAAACAAAACATGTTAACTTCTGACGAAGTCTAGGGTTATGGATGAACCCGAGACTTACCAGGATAGTAGAGTCCTCGACGTCCTTCTTCCATAACGAGCGAGGTTGTCAATCCATCACAAACCCTACATTATATATATAAGGAAAATGCATTTAGCATTCACATTATTGGAAGAATTCAATTCATAAAAGCAAATTTTGGGAGAACTTCTTCAACACTTACCTTTGGTTTTCGACAGAGATTCAGACTGTAATCGTTGAAAAAGCCGAAGTTTGAAACCCTTGCAAAGACAGGTTATCACCTTCCCTCTCAGCCACACTGAAGTCATAACATCGAAACTCTAAACAAACACTTTAACCCTGAATGAGTATTCGATTTCTGGAGTATTAGGTTCTGTACCACCGATTAAGACTAAACCCCAAGGTCGTAGTTTCAACCCTGAGAAAACACAATGAATACCCTGAAGCTTTTACCTCACAGCTACCTTGTACAAGGACTGTAAAACACCATTAAAATAATGCAGAGATTGTGAGTTCCAAACTAAAAACCAACTCTTCTAACCCTAAGACTTCGCGGCCTATCGACCTCACACCAAAAGACAACAACAACAATGAATTTTAGGGTTTAAACATGTAGTTAAGACACCACTTATGCAAGGTGTAGAAACCAAGGAGAAAACCATGTGACACAAGCCAGAAGGGATGCCACCATTGCAAACCACTCAGACGCGGAGTTATTGGCATTTAATTCGTAGTGCTAGCCAACCTATACACCAAAATGACATCAAACCCATACTTATTTTATAATAGTTATAATTCTATTCAAAATTGAATACATTGCATAGTATCATTGCTATCATTGCATAGTATCATTGTGATCATTCGAATTATTCAATATTAGTTTTCTAAACCATATCCGTTGCATATAATTGAAATCCTATATCATTGCAATAATATTATTACTATCCGTTCGATTATTAGCACAATAATTTCAATATATTTCATTTATACTAAAGTCATAGTAAATTCATATTATAGATCTTTGTACATAGGTTTGGTTTTGTTTATGACCCTAACTTTACACAAATCCTAGTATTATTACATGTTGTTCATAGAATGAAGTTTAGAATGCCTTTGTAATAGTTTAGTTAATATTTTGATACTTTATTATTATAAAGCCTAGGGTTAATGCAATTATTACTACATGCCATTATAATTTTAGTTTCATTGGATACATTGTAATATTGGTATTTTTCGACTAATTATAAGTAGATTTAATTCTAGGTTGACTGTTGTCACGTCCCCCATTTTGACCCTTATAATATTTTGGGCTATAATGCAAGTATTGTATGCATATTATGTATGATTCCTAGCATGGAGCTCAAGGCCAAGGCCCCGCTAGCGAACGCTCGACCTAAAAGAGGCAAGTATTTGAAATTATGCTACCCATGTGCTAGTGAACCATGGGAATTGTAAATATGCATCTTAATATAAATGCCCACAACTAGCTATGCAATGGAACAAGAGATGGGGCCATGATGTTAAAAGGAATTGGGAGGGAAATATTCAAACCCTTGAGTCAATTGAGTCAAGCCAAGTGTCAATGAGAGAACCCATGAACCCTCAACTACCCATGTTGACTTTTGTACCCAATCATTGATTTCTCCAAAGAGTTGGTTGAGGTAGTTAATGCCTTAGGGAATGGGAGGTATGGTTGTCCAAATTTGGGTATGGGCAAGCCACCCTACATGGAAAAATGTGTTTGGCTTCTTGGGCAAGAAAAGAGCCATGAATTGCTCCCCAAGCCATTACCCATCAACCAGCTTTGCTCTCCCATGAGTTTAGATCTTTGTGGGCATTTCCCTCCATGAATTTCCTGTGTTTACCTTCGTTTTCCTAGTTGGGAAGGGCGTTTTTGTTGTGGCTAACAGTGGGGAAGAGAGGGGAAATGATTTGGGGTTTAAATGAGGTCGTTTTGGCCCACTGAATGCTCATACATCTGGGGGAGAAATTGGTTTTCTTCCCAGGGGTTTATTCCCTCTTCCCACAATCCATTTTTGGTGTGCCCACATTTTGGGGAAAACCCATAGACCCTATTATGTGAATCCATGGTTGAATTGTGTATCCATGCTAGTTTTGAGCTACTGTGTGTAAAAGAATGTAGGGGTAGATATGGGTATCCATTGCTTTGGCCGTGCAGGGTTTGAGAGTCCCAAGTTCCTTGTAGATATCATGCCCAGCTCGAGGGTGGTCTCTGAGTGCTGAAATAATACAGGCTACATAGAGACCTACGGTTGGGAGGAACATTGCAGCGACATAGCTAGTTGTTGGGACAACATTACATCAAGATGAGTATTTTCTTATGTAATTACTTCTGCAAATGTATTAATTTGTTGGCTGTGTTAAATTGAATGGCATCATGTAATGTGTGTGGATGAGGTTTTCATTCCGTTGTGCATATTTAATTGATTTACATCTGGACACATGTATTTCTTTGCTTTAAAATATAATGTATGGGCTGAGTTTATGTAAAATCCCCAGGATTTGCCATCATGTTCCCTTCCACGAATTGGATAGATTGGTGAGTACGTGACAAAATGGTATCAGAGTTGTTGGTTGCAGCATTGGGTCTTCATGCGCTGCCTATTACAGTTGCAGAGGTAAGTATGTTTCTTACTCAACTGTAGTCATTAAAAAAAAAAAAAAAATTGAAAAAATTTGAAATTTTGAAAATTTTCTAAGTATTTTCCAGCTTTCTACTAAGTCTGTATCGGCAAAAGGAACTTGCGAGTGTTTGCCACAATGGTGGAAAGGTTGACGAGTTTGTCCACAGTGGCAGAAAGACTCAGCGAGTTCATCCACAACGGCAGAAGGACTCAGCCAAGTGTTCCGCAACGCGGAAGAAAATCACTAAGTTCACAAAAGAAGGAAGGAAAAATTTGGAGGAAGAGTTGGCTAAAGCTTTCCGGAACAACGGAAGCTTTAGCGAAAGCCTTCTAGAACAGTGGAAAAGTTGGAATAAAAAATTCGGAACAGCGGAAGAGTTGGAGAAAGTTTTCCCGAACGGCGGAAAAGTTAAGAGTTTTCGTCCGCAATGGCGAAAGAGATGGATGAGTTCGTCCGCAATGGCGGAAGGACTCGATGAGTTGGTCCAAAAAAATTTCAAAACTTTTCTAAGTGTCTTTTGGCGGAAGAGATGGACGAGTTCATTGGCAACGGCGGAAGAGATGGGAGAGTTCGTCCGCAGCGGCGGAAGAGATGGGCGAGTTGCTCTGCAATGGCGGAAGAAAAAGATGAGTTTCGACCGGAAGAACTCAACATGTTTGTCCGCAAAGGGGCGGAAGAGAATGACAAAGTCCTCTGAAACAGGGAATTTCAGCCGTTTTCCAACGAAATTTTTTTCAGGTGCCGAAAGTTGAAAAATGGCTTTGAACTCATGCGCCAGATTGCGCGAAATTGAAGGATTTACAAAAAAAAAAAAAAACGAGAGCCACAAGGGGGAAAGCCCCCTTGACCCCCGTCATCCCCTGGATATAGTCGTTGAAAGTGTGGAAAGCATTTTGCATGCTTGGAATGTGCACTATAGATTGCATAAAGGGGTTGTGGAATCCTCAATAAGGGTAATTGGTTGTGATATTCATTATGGAATATGAAAGGAAAATTCCTCACCTTAAACTATTTCTGTTTATAGCATAAGGATTGCATATTTGGAAAAATAGCAAGGATGAATGTTATACACATATGTATATGTGGAATTGCTAATTCATGAGAAGATCATAGCTAATGATTGTGTGTATGCTTGGTAGGAAGCCAAGAAAAAGATCAGCTATGATGTGGAGGAGGAACTCCATGTCATGATGGAGATTAAAAAGAGAGAATTCCTTCACTCCTCCCTTGCTATTGTATTTATCTTTCCCAAGTTTTATATATTGAAAATTATGGCATAGGGATACTGAAAATGCAAGAAAGTAATGCATATGAATTAGTGGGCACGATTAAGGAGTCATTGCATAGTGTATGTGAATTGCTTATGCATGAGCATAATGTTGCATATGGGTAAAGGTAGTGCAAGTTACACATGCAATAGTCCATTAATGGTATTACCTATGGTTGATCACCAGTAATGTTGTTGATAATGGTTGTACGAATCAGATCATAGAAGCATGACTGAAAATGCAAGAGATTAGATAGATGAGATGAATATGCACTAGATGGCATATAAATAAACATTGCACGGTGCATGTGAAAATGTTTGTGCATGTATATCAAATTGCATCTTGGTAAAATAGTGAGGTTTTACATATGCAATGAGCCACTTAAGATAGTCATTGTGGTTGCTAATATGTAGTTATGTTCGTATTGGTTGTAGGATCAAATACAACCGAAGCATGGCTAAAGATGTGGATAATGATTGTTGCAAATGACCAACAACCTTATGAAGAAAGGATGGTGCAACAAATCTATGATCATAAAGTTGGAAAAAGGATTGCAAAGCCTTGGTAAGAGGCCAACTGATCAGGTAGCAGCAAGTGATGTTAATAACAACCATGCAAGTAAGGGTTAACTGTGTTTAATTGCACGAATGCTAAAAAAGAATTTCGTAAGATCCCTTCAAACTATGATTAAACTATGTTGATTTGGGTGAGTGAAGGCAAGGACCCTTACACCCTATAGTTGCTTAGAAATCTCAAGGCATTCGCATGAAATCGTATCTTGCCATTTGTGGATGTTGGTTGTGATGTCAATAACCCTGGAAGCAAGTGATGACTTATGGTCTTGCTATAATGTATGCCATATTAGAGAGGCATGGTTAGGCCATAATATGTTTGAATGCATAATACTCATAAATTAATGCAGGGTTGCATCGAGGAGATGTGCATTAAAATATTTAGTATAATCTTGTGGTTATACATTGAGTGATTGTACACTAAAAGATTATGTGAGTGATGTAAAAGTGCATGCATATGTATAGGTGCACATGTTGAAATGCATTGTGTGAATGCATGATTGTGGTGTATGTTTCATTACCACTAGATAATAGATGAAATGGTATTATCAATCCTGAGAGCATTTCATGAGCTGCTATGAATGCAGGAGAAAGATTGCATGAAGAAGGTAGACATGATGATGGGCTACCCTAGTGCTCTGTGGAAGGGTAGAATTGCATGGAATGTGAAGTAATGAGTATTTACAGTTATTTAAATTGCATGGATAGTGTGACTGTATCTTGCAATTTTATTGTGATAATGATGCATATATGGAAATGTATATACTTCATTGCATTTCAAATGTTAATAGATGAAGATGTTTGAATTATTGAGTGTTATAATTCCGAGATCACTTCAGTGACTGTTGTAGCAATGCAAGGATTATATGCATAAAATAGTCACAACGTGTTTGGCGGATTGAAGTTTTAGATTTCAGGTGGATTGTTTTGGGCATGGCAAATGTGGGTAAGTCCATGACGAAGATTGGAATCTACCATGAGCAAGAGCCAAACGATATGAGCATAGACTTATGGCTAAGCAAATCGATTCTATAGGGGACAGGATTGCAAATTCATACATGAATTTAATTATCAATGCCCTTGACTGATTAGAGAAATCAAATTTGAATTCTATTGTTAAATGCTGCTAACTGTTTGGCTATTTGATAAATGTTCCAGGAAGACCAGGAGTGATGGCCTGCAAAAGCCAAACTAGATGGGAAAGACCCCATGCTTTGGAAATGGGTTTCGGGTGAAACACCATTGATAATGTCTCAGCCAAATCGCATGTCGGTAAACCATGAGAGTGAGATGGTAAAGCTATGCCCAGAAGGCATGTGAGACACATATGCAAAATAAATGAGTATTATGTGACCATAGACAAGAACATGCATGTCTAAATTATTAGGGTTAATCTGCAGAGCATGCTCTATTTTGTTTATATCATTGCAGACTGCCTGAGTATGATTAAGGCCTACATGGCACACATCGGAAAGGGGGTGCACACCTTTTCTGGTGTTGGGTCATAATAGGGTTTTCAATATTGACTACACCCTAAGGGAATGGATGCATTCTTGGTGTTTCAATACTTGATAGTGAATGATATGGAATGTGGTTAAGAATTTGAACATCAATACTAATGAGTTGCTTATCCTTCTTGTGTTGTCAGCCTACACAGATGCAGATTGATACTGCACGTTAAAGAGGCAAAGTAAAGAAGGGTACACAAAAGGACTGTATAGGAATTGGAAACCTTTCTATGCTCACGTGAAATATTACCAGAGGGGATGGACAGGCCCGAAGAGTTGTGTAATAAGAAGAGGTATCATCCTTGTGTGAGTGAGGTCATGCTAACCTGCAGTCAAGAAAGTCACCTATAAAAGTTCCAAAAAGGAACCACCGATTTGCACAATAGAAGGAGTGGCATCCTTGTATGAATGAAGAGTTGATGTGTGTGTGAAGGGTTATGGTGCAAGAAGGTGTGGTGACATTGGTGAAGGCATAAAATCTCTACTGGGACAGCAGTGGGAGGGCGAGCGCCGAAGACTGACTGAAAAACCTGAGATGCCTATGGCTCCATAGTAGAGCCTTGACCTATAATGGTCAGGTGGCGCATTTTCCTTCCATTGGTCGATGACCCAGATGAATGTGCTGGCTCGGCACTGGAGAGGGCCAACCAAGTATGGGACTAGTTGGGCACCACCAAATGCTTGGTAAATCCAGTCGGCGTGAAGGTGTACTAGTGAAGCATTAACTACATCCAAGTCCATAGGAGATCCCAAGGCTTGCAAAGCGAAGTAGGATCCTGTGGACTAGAGGGGAAACACACAATACAGATAAGTATTCGTTTTCATTTATGTCTTGTTTGGAATAATAAATATTTTAGGTATAAATATTTTAACAGCTAAGCTAATACACTATTGTTTTCCTTGTTGGAAACCTTGGTCATTGCAGGAAGGCAAGACCCTGAAAGACTATAAATTGCTGGTAAATCTAGAAAGTAAATGAGTAGGCAATATAAATTATTGAGAAATCCAGGGAGTAGCTGGTTGAATGCTATAAAGTTCTTCATAAATCCAGAGAGTAACTGGTTGGGAATTCACTACTTAATATTGTGAAACAGTGTGTATCCTGGCCCAATACCCCTTAAACAATTGATAAAAACCAGTCGGCATACTAGCCTGGCATTGCCTATTCGAATGGTTGTGGAATATCCTGCTTGCTGTCCCAACATTCATTGTTGTATCCACGGGAAATCCAATGCTTGGAAAGCGAAGAAGGATTCTGTGGAATAAAGTGAAGACACCCAATACAGATAAGTATTTGGTTATCTTGCAACTTCTTGCTTATGAATATACGTGTGTATATGATTTGGTTATGATTTCTCAAACTTTTGTTTAGAGAAAAACCTTATGAAATAGACTAAACATGTGAATTGATTCAATGTTTGAGTGTAGGTATTGTTGGAAGCAAAGACCAGGAAGTCATCATAGGGATGCATATGGACATATGACTGTCCCAAAAGAGCTCAATATGAGCAGTAATAAAAGATGGTGCTAGTGAACATGAGTGGGTCCTAGCAACCAGAGGTTCTGTAAGCAGAATGGGAAGGGGTACCCAAGTTGAAAAGCTTCAAATAGACCTTAGACACTAAGTGTCATAGCCAATAAAGGGCAATTCAAGCATTCATATTAAAGAGAAAGAGACTAGGGAGCATGAAACCACAGTGATGGCATAGCTCCATAATAAGACAAGACTAAGAGGGAGAAAACTCTTACTCTTCTCTCTCCTTTTTGATGCATTTATAAAACAGAGAATTGTTGAATGCATGTCATGACTGGAAGAAGAATGTGTTTATTTGCTTGAATTAAATTGTGAATGCTAAAATAGTTATTTCACCATGAAAGGATGAACATGAAAGAGATCATGTGTATGTTGGGAAAGCATGAAAAATTTGGAAGTCGCATGAGTGAAGCATGGATGTTCCATGTCAATTGGGAAATAATTGACTAATTTTAAGGTTTATATTATGCTTGTCCTAACAAAGAGTTTCCATGATAAATTTCATAGGGAGAAATTGAAACAATTGGTTGCAACCGACACAAGCAAGTGTTGCTAGCAAGTAAAGAGTGGTCAGCTGTGCACATTGACCATGGCGGTAGACCAAGGGATATTAGAATTGGCTGAAAGTATTCTTCAAACAATTGCAAAAACCCAAGAAAATCTTGGAGAGATGCTCAAGCTACATAGGCAACAGAATGAGATGAACCATGAGTTTCTGCAGGACTCTATTCGTCTGCAAAAAGAGGTAAAAAGCAATCTAGGAGCAATCAGTAAGGGAAAGGAAAGTGGATCAATGAAGAAGCATTCATCCAATCGACAGATTAAGAAATGTTCCAGGTGGGAAGACTCAAAGGAATCTGAGTAGGAAAAGGTAAAGCAACCTGTCAAATGTTGGGGATGTGACGGAAATCATTTCCTCCACAACTGCCAAACAATGAAACATCAAGAGGATAGCCGCCATAAAGTTTCTAGACTTGTAGATCAGTGGGAAGGGATTGTTTTGGAACAATGCCTTCATGTAGAGCTAGAGGGTCCCAGCCAGCAGGAACAGTTTGTGAAGGCCAAAGGACTTGGTCCTGAAAACCCAAGTAAAGGGTGAAATGCAGGACAGACCTGTCACATTTTGTGAATTTTGGACATGTATATAGCATGTATGTATTCCTAGGTATTGAAACACCGAGGACAGTGTTATTCCAAGGGGAGGGGAATGTCACATCCCCCATTTTGACCCTTATAATATTTTGGGCTATAATGTAAGTATTGTATGCATATTATGTATGATTTTTAGCGTGGAGCTCAAGGCCAAAGCCCCGTTAGCGAATGCTCAACCTAGAAGAGGAAAGTATTTGAAATTATGCTACCCATGTGCTAGTGAACCATGGGAATTGTAAATATGCATCTTAATATAAATGCCCACAACTAGCTATGCAATGCAACAAGAGATGGGGGCATGCTGTTACAAGGAATTGGGAGGGAAATATTCAAACCCTTGAGCCAATTGAGTCAAGCCAAGTGTCAATGAGAGAACCCTCAACTACCCATGTTGACTTTTGTACCCAATCATTTATTTCTTCAAAGAGTTGGTTGAGGTAGTTAATGCCTTGGGGAATGGGAGGTATGGATGTCCAAATTCAGGTTTGGGCAAGCCACTCTGCATGGAAAAATGTGTTTGGATTCTTGGGCAAGAAAAGAGCCATGAATTGCTCCCCAAGCCATTACCCATCAACCATATTTTCTCTCCCACGATTTTAGAGCTTCCTCGGCATTTCCCTCCATGAATTTCCTGTGTTTACCTTCGTTTTCCTAGCTAGGAAGGGAATTTTTGTTGTGTCTAACAGTGGGGAAGAGAGGGGAAATGATTTGGGGTTTAACTGAGGCCGTTTTGGCCCACTGAATGCTCATACATCTGGGGGAGAAATCGGTTTTCTTCCCTGGGGTTTATTCCCTCTTCCCACAATCCATTTTTGGTGTGCCCACGTTTTGGGGAAAACCCATAGACCCTATTCTGTGAATCCATGGTTGAATTGTGTATCCATGCCAGTTTTGAGCTACTATGTGTAAAAGAATGTTGGGGTTGAGATGGGTATCCATTGCTTTGGCCGTGCAGGGTTTGAGAGTCCCAAGTTCCTTGTAGATATCATGCCCAGCTCGGGGGTGGTCTTTGAGTGCTGAAATAATACAGGTTGTGCAGAGACCTACAGTTGGGAAGAACATTGTAGTGACACAGCTAGTTGTTGGGACAACATTACATCAAGATGAGTATTTTCTTATGTAATTACTTCTGCAAATGTATTAATTTGTTGGCTGTGTTAAATTGAATGGCATCATGTAATGTGTGTGGACGAGGTTTTCATTCCACTGTGCATGTTTAATTGATTTACATCTGCACACATGTATTTCTTTGATTTAAAATATAATGTATGGGCTGAGTTTATGTAAAAGCCCCAGGATTTGCCATCATGTTCCCTTCCACGAATTGGATAGATAGGTGGGTATGTGACAACTGCATTGTATAAGTGTTTTCACCATGCGATTATACGATGATAACTCTAGAATATTCTTATAATATTAGAATTATATCGTCATGAATTATAATTTAGAACCATAAATGTCAAATGAACTACATAACATCATTGTCAATATAAGTGTACAAAATTTATGGATAAATGCATACTAGGATATATTCTGAAGGAAGAACTTTATTCTATTTCATGTAATTATCAAATGTAACGTTCATGTTTAAGATAGTTGTGTGTGCTTTTGTTGCTACATCTATTTATTCAATTACAATAATCTTTGATAGATGTGGCAACAGGTCACTTTACTTTCCTACGGAAGGTACTTTAAAAGTAAGGATCTCACCTGAAGTAATCTTCAAATAAAAATACAGTTGTTATTCTAAATGTTGGTGGGTCACAAAATAACTTCAATAATTGGAATTATTCTTACTTGTAAACCTGCATCAAGATAAATGACTTTAGCGTTTGCAGCTAAGTAATCCCCGGGTGTCAAATGACCCCTACATCATTAGAAGAAGACATGCTTAGTTAGACAAATAAATTAATCTTGTGTAAAACAAAAATCTTAGCAAACTCTTTTTTTAACAACAGTAAGATATTTTAGTATTACTAAAATAAACAAACAAATAATTACTTCTGCATAATTAATTTTTGTATTTACTGACATTTTCAAACAAAAAAAAATTTACAATTTTTGAGATGTTACATGTGGTATCAGAGATTATGTTCGAACTCTAGGCCTGAAAAAGGTCCAAGAAAATGCAACAAATTTTTTTATTACAACATAAAATCTTATTAATTAAAATTTAAAACTATTGTGTTATACATAAAATATTTTGAGTTACAGGTATGGAGAACTCAGCTGAAGATGTAGAAGACAAATTTCAACCAAACAACCATAGCTCGGGACAACACTATGCAGAAGAAGGCCATGGTGAATTGAATGACAGTTCGTCAGAATTGTTATGTGCGTTTCAGGAATTAAGGGCATAAATTAGATCTGTGAAACAAGACAATGAAAGAATTCTGAAAGCACAAGAAGAGTTAAACCAAGTGTTGTTTGAATAGTGCCCAATTGATGAGCAGAAGAGAGATAATGAATATATCTCCAAGGTTGAGGATCTACCTCATGGTAACAAAAGTAAGAAAATGAAAACAAATGATGTGAATAGTAGTTCAACATCATCGGGAGATGCTATTGAATTACGTAAGAAGAAACGTAATTATTCAAGCGATAGTAGTAAAGGAGATTACAAACCCAGAAAGAAAAGCCATAAAGAGTATGAACAGATTTATGGGGAGTTCAAAAAGATTAGACCTCCAACTTTCAATGGAGAAACTGAGAAGGGCGAGACAGTTGAAGCATGGCTATCTAGCATGAAGAAATATTTTCAGATTTATAACTATTCAAAATCCTTGAAAGCAAAAAAGGCTATATATAAATTGACCGGAAAAAGGATATTTGGTGGTAGGGCATCAAAAGAGTAAAAGGTATCAAGGATAAGGATGTAAACTTGAGTACTTTTAAATGATACTTCAAGAATAAATTTTTATTTGAACAGTACTATGAGGAAAAATCCAAAGAATTCTACGATTTAAAGCTGGGAAGTATGAATATGAGGGAAATGAACAATAAATTTATGAACTTATTGAGATATGTGCCATATCTCGTGGAAGAAAAACCGAAGATTCAAAGATACTTGAGCTATCTACCTTTCAATATTAAGGACAAAATAGAGTATGACAGTCCAAAAACCTTGGAAGAGGCTATGAGAAAGGTAGTTTTATGTTATGACACTAATCGGAAAAGAGAAGGAATGCCAAACTGGAAAAGTCATAAGCCCAGTAATTTTGAGCTGAAAAAGAAAAATTTCAAATTCAGTGGAAATTCGAGTTTCCAAAGAAAAATTTTCAGAATCAGAATTTTCAAGGAAATAATCTCAGAAATAGTCAACAGCAGAATTCTACAGCACCCAGAAATGCTCCCAATAATACCAGGACCAATGAACAAAAGGCACCTATCAAATGTTTCGAGTGTCAAGGTCCTTACTATGCATTAGAATGTCCCAAGAGGAAGCAGACAACTAACAACATTCACTCTATTCAGATTGAACCTACTATTGGAGATGTGGCGAGGGAGATGCCCAGAATCAATGCGACACTCGACAATAGGCAAGCCGATCATCAAATCTCTATGGTAGATATTGAAGGTATGCTACAAAATCATCCTGTTACTGTTTGAATTGACCCAGGTGCTAGCTTAAGTTATATATCACCAGATATTGTGGAAAGTCTTAAATAAAAAACAGAAAAGTTTAGTAAATCTTGGTTAGTTAGACTAGCAACTGGAACAAAGAGGAAAGTATGAAATTTTATAGGAAGTTGTGCTTTATCCATGAATTAGTTAAAGACACAAATCAAGTTGAATATTTTACCCTTAGGATCCTATGATATTATAATCGGAATGGACTGGTTAGAAGCCCATCGTGTCATTTTGAACTGTTATGAAAAACGTTTTACATGTTTAAATGATGAAGGAAAAACTGTAGAAGTAAAAGGTATTTCAAGAAATGTAACCCTTAGACAGATTTTAGCCATGCAAGTTAAATGGGCGGTTAGGAAAGGATGTCAGTTGTTTGCAGTAAACGTAGTAAATTATGAGTTTATTTGTAAAGAGGACAAATTGAAATTAGAATACATACCTGTCCTAAAGGATTTCAAGGATTTTTTTCCTAAGGAGATTCCAGGATTACCTCCTAAAAGAGATTAGATTTTACCATGGAGTTAATACCAGGAGCAGTACCAAACTCTAAAGCTTCATATAGAATGAATATAATGGAATTAAATGAATTGAAATCACAATTGAAGGAATTGATTGATAAGAATTATATAAGACCCAGCGTATCTCCTTGGGGAGCACCTATTATATTTGTTAAGAAAAAAGATGGAACCCTAAGACTGTGCATAGATTATCACCAACTTAATAAGATGACAATCAAGAATCGATATCCGTTACCCCGCATCGACGATCTATTTGATCAGCTATGTGGAGCAATGATATTTTCAAAGATTGATCTAAGGTCAGGATATCATCAAGTGCGGGTTAAGAATGACGATATTTTAAAAATAGCTTTCAGAACTCGATATGGACATTACGAGTTCGTAGTCATGCCATTTGGCTTGACTAATGCCCCGACTGTATTTATGTGTTTGACGAACAATATTTTGCACAAATACTTAGATAAGTTTGTTGTTGTGTTTATAGATAACATTTTAGTGTATTCTAAAAGCAAAGAAGAGCATGATGAACATCTACGGATTATCTTGCAAGTTCTGAAAGATCATCAACTATACGCTAAGTTTAGTAAGTGTGACTTTCATAAGGACAAAATTCAGTATTTAGGACACATAATTTCTAAAGAAGGAATATCGGTTGACCCCGATAAGATAAAGGCCATTAATGACTGGCCGGTTCCTAAGGATGTGTCGAATGTAAGATCATTTTTGGGCATTACTAGATAGTACATAAAATTTATAGAGGATTTTTCGAGGATTGCCAACCCCATAACTTCCTTACAGAAGAAAGGGAAGAAATTTGTGTGCGATCAGAAATGTTCTCACAATTTTAAGAAGCTAAAAGAATTATTGACTACAACACTTATCTTGAGGATAGCAAATCCTAATAAAGATTTCATAGTTTGCACAGATGCTTGTAATGACAGACTCGGTGGAGTCCTAATGTAAGAAGGGCATGCTGTGGCATACAAATCAAGAAAGCTGAAAATACATGAGAAGAATTACTCCACTTATGATTTTGAGTTATTAACAGTAATTCATGCTTTAAAAATGTGGCGTCACCACCTTATTGGCAGAAAATTTACCTTACTAACAGACAACATGGGTCTGAAATATTTATTAGATTAGACAAATCTGAATGCTAGACAAGCTAGATGGTTAACTTTCTTAAGTGAGTATGATTTCGAAATTCAGAATATTAAAGGGAAAGAGAACAAGGTTGCATATGCATTGAGTCGTAAAGCAAAATGGAATTTTATTTCAGCCATCATTACTTACTCAACAGATTTAGAAAATCAGATCCTTGAAAGGAGTGAAACAGATGAAGAATACAGAAAATTAAAGGAAAAGATAGTAAACAATAGTTCTAAAAATTCTATGGCAGATTTGAGAATGAAGGAAAATGGACTATTGCTATACAAAAACAGATTGTATATACCTAACATACCAGAAATAAAAATTTTGATTTTAAATGAGATCCACAAAAGCCATTACTCTAGCCATCCAAGTTATCAGAAGACCATTATTATACTAAGGAAATAATACTATTGGCCCAAAATGAAAGATGAAGTAGCAGAGTACATAGCTAAATGTTTGGATTGTCAAAAAGTGAAAGTTGAACACCAACATCCCGCCGGATTGTTACATCCATTACCTATACAGAGTTGGAAATGGGAAGTGATAAGCATAGACTTTACTACCGTACTACCCAAAAATCAAAAGCAAAATGACTCTATCATGGTGATAGTAGACAAACTGAGCAAAGCAACACACTTTATACCTGTGAAGACTACTCATAAGGCTCCAAACATTGCAGAAATCTTCATGAAACAGTTTTTTCGACTACGTGGTATACCGAAGGTGATAATTTCAAATCGTGACTCTAAATTTGCTGGAAACTTTTGGAGACCTTTGTTTAAAGGATTGAATACAACTTTAAATTTCAGCACAGCATTTCATCCACAAACGGATGGACAGACAAAAAGGGTGAATCAAGTTTTGGAAGACCTACTGAGAATGTATGTTAAGGATCAACCTGGTAAGTGGGAAGACTATTTACACTAAGCAGAATTTGCATATTATAACCATTATCATGCATCATCCAAACTTAGCCCATTTGAAATTCTTTATGGTAGGAAATGTGATACACTTGTTTCTTGTAAAGACCTAGTAAATAGAGTTGTTTTAGGACCTGAATTATTGCAGGAGTTAGCACTAATTGTGAAACAGGTACAAGGAAATTTAAAAGCTACCCAAGATAGGAAAAAGAGTCAAGTAGATCTAAAAAGGACTCATAAAGAGTTCCAGGTTGGTGAACATGTATTCCTCAAGGTAAGACCAAAAAAGAGTTCATTGAAATTGGGAAGTTGTGCCAAGTTGGCACCCAGGTATTGTGGTCCTTTCGAAATATTGTCAAAGGTTGGACCAGTGGCATACCAACTGGCTTTTCCAGTAAATTTAAAAATACATAATGTTTTTCATATATCATTTTTAAAGAAGTATGTACATGATGCTACTCATGTTGTAAACTGGAATGATGTACAGGTGGGACAAGACGGAGATTTTCAGGTGGAACTGGACTGTATCCTAGAAAGGAGGGAAACTCTGCTCTGGAATCGCACCATTGGGCAAGTGAAGGTGCAATGGAAGCACCTTAGTCTGGAAGAGGCAACCTGGGAGTTGGAGAGTAGTATGAAGGCAGCATACCCAACTCTGTTTCAGGAACACTCAGAGAGTGATTGACCAACATTGAGGATGATGTTGAGACTTAAGGGGGGGTGTATGTCACCTACCCAAACTCTGAAAATATTATTATTATTGGCAAAAAACATTATGTTAATTTTTAATTACAAAGTTTTGTAATTATGACCAAGTTTGGTCAATGATGAATGTAATTACTGATTGTTATTATTTAAAATTAAAGTAGGAAACAAACACCCAAGGGAACTGTTAAATGAGTGTTCACTGACCCACTAGGAGGAATGGAAGCTGTTAGAAGGCATGGGACAGATGGCAGCAATTGCACTTCACCACTAGCTGTTGGTTATGGGACAATTACCCCTACAAATGTGGCATTTTCCCCCAGGTGGAGGGAGTGAGCAAGAAGCTCATTTAATGACCAGTTAACAACTGAAAGGCCTAGGCAGGCTACATAAGGCAAATTCAAATTGAGCAGGAAGCTCTTACACAATATTTTCTGCAGAAATATTCCTCATGTACATTAGGTGATGACTGAGAGATTCGAATAGGGAGGCTATGTGAGTGCATTGTAAGTCTGCAAATTATTCTGAGAAGGAGAACCAGAGGTGCTGGTGTAGATCCCTTTGACTGCTAAGTCTTTAAGATTGGATAACTATTACTACTGCAATTGAGGTCCTAAGCTTCTAAGTTTCTTTTTCCTAGTGGTTTAGTGAACAGGATCGGGGGTTCTAAAGCAAGTAACTTGATTGTCTTCAGGAATTGGTTAGGTGGAACTGACTCCTTGGGATGTTTGTTTCTCTACAGTTAACCAGGTTTTACTGTTCCTACTTTGTTTATAGTTCAATGTTCTGTCTAGTAGGATTTATCAAACTCTGTTTTATAAAAGAATTTATTTTATTTCTGATTTATGTTCCATAATTGCATGATGAAGTCTGTGAATTTTTTATTCAAAACCGTCTCTATATTTTTCCACATGTTGTTATTTGCATCGTACTCTAGTATAGAGAAGCAAATTAAATAATAGATGAGAGATAGGTAGATTGCCATTTTATTGGATAAATAATTACAGTAAGTGTTTTCTTTACAATTCTGTCCTATATCTAAACAAAGTAAGAATTTACTATTTAAATATAGACAGTGATATAAGATTCCTTTGTTATTTCATGAAAGAAAAACAAAGTCTAGTTTTTACATAGTCTTATATTTTCCTCTTATCTCCACACATCTAAGATAGCAAGCAAATGCAATTAAAATCATACATATCATGTTTCCCAAGTAATAGTATTTGCAAGGTTCTTTTCACAGTTGCAAGAACTAATCAACTTATAGTTTTCTGATCATCATACATACTTAAATTCTGCATGAGTTTCCTGTTTGATTTCATATATCAATTGTTTATTGTAATAGTCTCCAAAACTAATACATTACAAAAC
Source organism: Larix kaempferi (assembly GCA_027924585.1). Lineage (NCBI taxonomy): Eukaryota > Viridiplantae > Streptophyta > Pinopsida > Pinales > Pinaceae > Larix > Larix kaempferi. Next base: position 221,916 of record BSBM01001618.1, read on the forward strand.
CTAACTCTGTATTTAAACATCGTATTTTCTTTCTCTTTGGATTTTCTTTTAACAGCTGTAAAAATAAATATATTCCTTTTTGAAATTTATTATAAGTATTCTAGCCTATGAAAGCAAAGTTTATAGTATTTACATGCAATGGTATTGCAGAATAATACTATACTAACTTAAATAATTACTTCTTATTTGTATCAATTTCTGATTTTACAGTATTCTTTTGTTTTAGTATCTTTCAGATCAAAAGAATGTGGAAACCTTTGTTCTACTTTTCTTTCATACAATTCCAAGATCAAACCCTAGATATATCCCTTATTTACTAAGATTCATTTCTAAGTTCATCTCAAAACCCTGCTTATCGAATCTCAACTTTTATTTCAAAAACTTGTCAATAGTAGTAACTGAACTTTTAGAATTCACTTTACCGAAACACAAACTTTCATTTTAGAATGAAGTCGGACTAGGGTTCTAACAACCCTGCTAAAAACATTTTCAACATAGAACGAAACATTACCAAAGAAGAATACATCTCCTCTAGTTATAAGCTTGTACCAAAATCTCCCATTCTTCAAACTTAGGTTTCGATTGCATAAGTTTTCAAACTACTGTATTGTCGTATTTAATAGGTACAGATGACACAAGTCAACACATTGTTTGCAATAACCAAAACCATGATTTATTTCCAAGTCATATGACTTTTAAATCCTAAACGAAGCTTGCTCGTTGTACTATGGAAAAGTGCCATTACATAAAATAAACAGTTTACAATGCAGGTTTGAAGCCTCGGCAACACGAAAAGTTATTACTGTCTACAACTTAACCTAAACAAAACATGTTAACTTTCGACGAAGTCCATGGTTATGGATGAACCCGAGACTTACTAGGATAGTAGAGTCCTCGGTGTCGTTCTTCCATAACGAGCGAGGTTGTCAATCCATCACAAACCCTGCATTATATATATAAGGAAAATGCAGTTAGCATTCGCATTATTGGAAGAATTCAATTCATAAAAGTGAATTTTGGGAGAATTTCTTCAACACTTACCTTCGGTTTTCGACAGAGATGCAGACTGTAATCGTTGAAAAATCCAAAGTTTGAAACCCTTGGAAAGATAGGTTATCACCTTCCCTCTCGGCCACACTGAAGTCATAACATCAAAACTCTAAACAAACACTTGGAACGAGTATTCGATTTCTGGAGTATTAGGTTCAATACCACCGATTAAGACTAAACCCCGAGGTCGTAGTTTCAACCCTGAGAAAACACAACAAATACCCTGAAGCTTTTACCTCACAGCTACCTTGTACAAGGACTGTAAAACACCATTAAAATAACGCAGAGGTCTTGAGTTCCAAACTGAAAACCAACTCTTCTAACGCTAAGAATTCACGGCCTATCGGCCTCACACCAAAAGACAACAGCAACAATAAATTTTAGGGTTTAAACTTGTAGTTAAGCCACCACTTGTGCAAGGTGTAGAAACCAAGGAGAAAACCACGTGACACAAGCCAGAAGGGATGCCACCATTGCAAACCACTCAGACACAGAGTTATTGGCATTTATTTTGTAGTGCTAGCCAACATGTACACCAAAACGATGTCAAACCCATACTTATTTTATAATAGTTATAATTCTATTCAAAATTGAATACATTGCATAGTATCATTGCTATCATTGCATAGTATCATTGTGATCATTCGAATTATTCAATATTAGTTTTCGAAACCATATCCATTGCATATAATTGAAATCCGATATCATTGCAATAATATTATTACTATCCGTTCGATTATTAGCACAATAATTTCAATATATTTCATTTATAGTAAAGTCATAGTAAAGTCATATTATAGATCTTTGTACATAGGTTTGGTTTTGTTTATGACCCTAACTTTACACAAATCCTAGTATTATTATTGTTCATAGAATGAAGTTTAGAATGCCTTTGTAATAGTTTAGTTAATATTTTGATACTTTATTATTATAAAGCCTAGGGTTAATGCAATTATTACTACATGCCATTATAATTTTAGTTTCATTGGATACATTGTAATATTGGTATTTTTCGACTAATTATAAGTAGATTTAATTCTAGGTTGACTGCATTGTATAAGTGTTTTCACCATGCAATTGTAGGATGATAACTCTAGAATATTCTTATAATATTAGAATTATATCACCATGAATTATACTTTAGAATAATAAATGTCAAATGAACTGCATAACATCATTGTCAATATAGTTGTACAAAATTTATGGATAAATGCATACTAGGATATATTCTGAAGGAAGAACTTTATTCTATTTCATGTAATTATCAAATGTAACACTCATATTTAAGATAACTGTATGTGCTTTTGTCGCTACATCTATTTGTTCAATTACAGTAATCTTTGATAGACGTGGCAACAGGTCACTTTACTTTCCTACATAAGGTACTTTAAAAGCAAGGATCTCACGTGAAGTAATCTTCAAATAAAAATACAGTTGTTATTCTAAATACTGGTGGGTCACAAAATAACTTCAATAACTGGAATTATTCTTACCTGTAAACCTACATCAAGATAAATGACTTTAGTGTTTGCATCTAAGTAAGCCCCGGGTGTCAAATGACCCTTTCATCATCAGAAGAAGACATGTTTAGTTAGGCAAATAAATTAATCCTATGTAAAACAAAAATCTTAGCAAACTCTTTTTTTAACAATAGTAAGATATTTTAGTATTACTAAAATAAACAAACAGATAATTACTTCCGCATAATTAATTAATTTTTATATTTACTAACATTTTCAAATTTTATTTTTTTTTACGATTTTTGGGATGTTACAATTATTGATGTCTTCTTCCTCACCAAAATAAACATCTGTCCCATTAAAATGCTCACTTGGAGGAAAATCATCATCAGTACCATAAAAATCCTTGCCAGGAGGAAAATCATCATTGGTCCCATTAAAATCCTTTCTTGAAGGAAAATCATCATTCGTCTCATTAGAATCCTTGCTATGAAGACAACCATTAACATTGTTTGTACGTGAATGCTCGAAAAAAGAATCATTAGTCCCATCAAAATCTTCACTTGAAGGAAATCATCATTGGTGCCTTGAAAATCCTTGCTAGGAGGAAAATTGTCATTGTCTTGCTTACTATCTTTAGGATCCCCACTTGGAGGAAGCTCTTCATCATCATCACATTCTTTCCCTTCATTACTAGTGTCTTCAAAATATTCATAATTAGGATCATCTTGAATAACATGTTTGATTACATTGCTTGCACTACCAATATCTTGTACTGAGCCCCTGTAAAGGTCTTCCATCTCTCGACGCTTTGCGGATGATCTTCTAGAGCCAATATACATTTCTCTTTCCTCTACCTGAGAAAACTCAACAGCTCGAGGTTCAACATTTGTTACCTTGTTTTCATTTGATAAACTTTGTGCCCAAGCAAATGGAGACTTCAAATATATATCTTCATTTGTAGAGTTTGAAATTATGTCATTCTGCTCCATGAAAAAAGACTACCACCAAACAGAATCAACAACATCAAAGTACTCATATGTATCTTCGATAGAATTTTTTCTTTCTTCCAAACATTGAGAAGAATCAACATCTCTACTATGTCACCTTGCATTACGAATCTCTGCAAATGATTGCAATAACAATAAATTTGAAGCATACATTTGACAATTTGGGATGAATTTCATAAATGCCAAACCTGATGAAGGCCCTCATTCTATACTATTTGAGTACTTCTTGCCCCACAGTAGTGTTTTTCCATCAATATTTTTTATACGAAATTGATGCTGAAATCTAATGTCATTAAGTTTTTCAATGCACCTTTCTTCACCATCCGATCCAAACAGAAATCTTCGCATGTCAACAGTTTCCTCCTATTTCTATACAATTGGCTCTGGATGGTATGTTTTTCCTATAATTTCAATCAATGATGGTAGGTTCCCGAATTTCTTCCTCCTCAATGTCCTTGCAAAATGGATGAACATTTGATCAATATGATCATGCGTATGCCCAACAAGAAGGAAACCAACTTTTACCTTTTTAAAAATTCCCAATTCAACAAGCATGTTTAGATAACCAAACACGACCCGATTTTTGTTTTCTAGGCTTGTGTTGTTCAATTGTAGATATAGAACTTCGGGAAGATCGCCAGGCCAATGAGTAATGACATGGTGAATTATGGTGATGGTAAACTTTGCATCATTGTGAATATTTGGAGTTGTAAAGTAAAGCCTTGGAATTATTTCACCATTAAAAACCATACACCCAACCAAGTGAAACTGAATAAATTTTTCTTCCTTTAAATTCTTTGGCACACTAACAAAATGTGAAACGAGTGTTTTTTTTATCCATGCCATCAATTATCAAACCCATATACTTATGTGGAGCATCATAACACTTCTTGCGATGTTTGTACAACTTTTGTCATTCATTTGATTGTTGATTGTGATGTTCTTGCAGTGCATTGATTATGGAATCTACAAACAACATAACAAAAAAATATTGTTAACTAGCTTTAATAATTGACATTTATCTAAAACAAACTATTTTGTAAACATACCTCTTTATATCCCTTATGATCTATCCCTTATTTCTTTAAGAGAAGCACATGTACTACAAACACCCATCCTTGACCTCTTTGGAATGCGGACATTGTTGAGCTTCTTTTTCCGTACTCTTGTGAAATATGCATATCTAATGAAGTTTCCATTTCTTTGAACATAATCCTTGTATAAGTTGTACATTTCCTGCTTTGTGAAATTATCTTGAATATGTATTGTTTCTCCATTTGGCATACTCTCTCCATGCTTGGAAAAGAAATCATGCATCCATGATATTGCAATGTGTGTTGATGGCCTGGTGTTTCCTCCGTGATAATTGTCATAATAAAATGTAGGATTCTTTTCCAAGCTTGTTTGGATTCTTGATAATCGAAGATTACCAATTGAGTGAATCCGTTTGAATTCCTTTCTACAAAGAATAGCTTTTCCAACGCGATAATCATAACTTGTCCTGGTAGAAATCATGCACCCCACTAAATATGATTTTTGCATACTTTTGTTCATTGATAAATACATATTCGGAATAATTGTAGCCTAAAATTTTCAAACAACTTTTGTGGCAACACTCACTCGAAATCAAATGAGTAATGGAACTTGGACTTGTGAGCAATTCTTTCCTAGACCTTGTATAACTGGAATGCTTTCGATTGACATAAAAAAGTTTATTCCTACACTTAATCCAGGTCATTATTGGATTCTGTCCACTAGTACAAAATGAGAAATTAATGACTAAAATTCGACTATAAACGACTATTTTTGAGTCGGTGACTAATAGTATCCGATTTCCACTATCTTATCTCTAGTTGTATTTCGCTATTCATTAATTGGTTGACTTATTAGTCATTGATTTGGTCATTGATAGTCATTGATACTCACTGATTTAGTCATTGATTTAGTAATTGATTGTCACAATTAATAACTAAATATATGACTAAATAAACTACTAGATGATAACATATTAATGACTAAGCTAAATACGACTAAACGTTAGTCACGCTATAAGATACTGGAAATTAGCTACTAATAGTCATATATATGCGAATTTAGTCATTTTCTTACTCACTAATTTATGATAGGGTGCAGAGGAATCGAACCACCAATCTCCTGCCTATAATTAGGTAGGTGCTCTACCATTGAGCTAGCACCATTTAATAAGTTGTTATTGCTTGAAAATGATGATATTCAAACAAATTTTGCATGGGAACAAAATGAATGTCAAACATATTCAAGAAAAACGCTTCAAGTACTAAAAGAATTCTAAGATATAGCAGTTCAGCTCTGACAATGATGAAAATTCAAAGAAGAATGATCTTACAAAATATGCATGAGTACAATAATCCATGGCTTTACCAATTATCAGGAACAAAAGCAAGTTGCTACCCTTCATAGACAGAAAATAATACAATATCCAACTTGCAATAAATTTGTTTTAATTGTCTATCAATTGTTGATCTCTCGACAGCTAGAGACGTTTTCCTGTCTAAGATCCAAAATACATACAATTATCTTCAACTGCACTTCTTCAAAACTAGTTGCAGTAAAAATTATTCTAGGAATTGTCTTATGAGCAATAGCCATTTTTCTGAACAACAGGATGCCCTTTCATTTGTACAGTAGCAGGTCTGCTGCTATTTATGGCAGGTTGACTTGCCATCATGCAATACAAAATAAATGGATTTAAGTCAATAGTATTTCATAGAAAATAGAAAATATAGTCTCCTTAAAAGCAAGATGTCACAATGAGGACTCGTTCTAGGATGCTCTATTCTGGAGTATAGGGGAATTCGTTTTGTCGAAAACCCTATTTCAAGGCTAGCTACATCTTAGGAAAGAATTCCATGTAAAAAGAGAAACATATCAGTCTCTCTGTGGTTCAACAATTTCTTGAAAACAAGGCTTTTCTCGATAAATATGCTTAAGATGCTGGCAATATTTTAAAGCTTCGAGCCTCAACAAAATTGTTACGAAGATGGGTTAGTGATGTGAATGCATGCAACCCGGAAATTACAAATGTCCAGGCCTAGGAAAAATCTTAACTGAAAATGGAATTATCATTGGCACTGCTGACTCTAACAAATTGTTTAGAAACAACAAATAAAGTGTGGGATATAGTTCTTTGATGCCGTGGATCAAATGCAATGAATGAGAGGTTAATCAAATTTGATATTTAAATTTTTGATGTTAAAATATCTAAGTCACTTGAATAGGGACAAGTCATATGGTAATGCCGCCACAAGTAAAGAGGCAAGCAATAATAAAATATGGTTGAATATTCAATCCATATGCAACAAAAATTTCGAATAAATAAATGACGGGCATGAGTTTTTATAATTTTATATGCTTGCAACATGCAAACTTATGGATACAATTCACTTGGGCATGAATATCTTGAGCATATTGATAGATATGCTCAAGATTCTTGCAAGATTTTATAGCCTGGAAGCCTGGAGCCTAACCAAAATTGTTATGAAGAAGGGTTAGTGATGTGAATGCATGCAACCCAGAAATTAAAATGTCTAGGCTCAGGAACTGAAAATGGAATAATCATTGGCACTGTTGTTCTATGGAGACAAAACATACAAGAAATTGTTTAGGAATAAGAATTAGATTGTGGGATGTAGTTCTTTAATGCCCCTTATCAAATGCAATCAATGAGTTTTATCAAATTTGATGTTAAAATATCCGAGTCACTAGAACAGAGACAAGTTATACGTTAATGCCCACACAAGGAAACAAGCAAACAATAATAGAATATAGATGAAGGTTCAATACATATGCAACAAAATTTTTAAATAAATACATGATAGGCATGAGTATTTATATGCTTTCAAAATACAAACTTCTATATACAGTTCACTTGGCCATAAAAATCTGTGAGTTCATCTACAATGTTGATTTCAAAGCAATGAACGGACAAGGTATATAGTTACAACACTCTATCATGACCTGAAAAAACTAGTATTTTCCCAATGTCATATCAGCTATGCCCAATAAAATAGACAATAGGAACGTGTCTCAAACCAACAAGATTACCAATAGTCATGACATGTAATTTGAATTATGTATCACCACTTAACTTTATCATAAAACAACAGGATCATAGAAAAAGGAGAATCTCAATCAGATTCATTATAATTTGTCGGCACAGGTTTACACCATTACACACAATAAAAATTAGGGAGTCAAACAAATATCTAACATCACAATTGTATAATATACGCACTTGTTAAAGGTTGGAAAACATCATAACAAAAAAGCGCACATGTTCTTTATCTCAGTAGCCATGGTCATGAAATCCTGCTCCACATTTGTTGCATTCTTCACGCTTGTATCCAAAAATGGAATGCCAATCCCATCCGCAAATTCCTTGAAGAACAAAATACACAAAGCATGACAAGAAAAATGTAGAGTGAAAAGTGACAAAAAAAACTAACCCTTGAGATTAATAAAAAAAGAATCTACAAGCCAAGTCAACAAACTTAAGACCACAAACTGCCATAATGTTGCGATTAACAAAAAAAAGAGCACCAACAACTTCAAGGCACACTCATATTTAAATCCTCATCAAGTCAAAGACAATGATGCATACAGTGAAACACATAGCAGTGCACATGATGCCAAAGCTACTCAGCATTTAACATTACCTTGGTTGTATCATAATCAACAGCTTTATTAGCAGTCAAATCACATTTGTTTCCAACAAGCAACTTGTTGACATTCTCACTCGCATAGTGATCAATCTCATTCAACCATTGTTTCACATTATTGAAACTCTCATGATCAGTAACATCATAAACAACCTGCCAATAGAAGAAAAATATCATTATAAAACCATAAATTTAAATAAATAATAGAGTATACCAAGAATACTAACAATCAACAGCTACTCAGCATTTAACATTACCTTGGCTATATCATAATCAACAGCTTTATTAGCACTCAAATCACATTTGTTTCCAACAAGCAACTTGTTGACATTCTCACTGGCATAGCGATCAATCTAATTCAACCATTGTTTCACATTATTGAAGCTCTCCTTATAAGTAACATCATAAACAACCTGCCAACAAAAGAAAAATATCATAATTAAACCATAAATTTAAATAAATAATGGAGTATACCAAGGATACCAAGGATACCAACAAACAATAGCTACTCAGCATTTAACATTACCTTGGCTGTATCATAATCAATAGCTTTATTAGCAGTCAAATCACATTTGTTTCCAATTTTATTAGCAGTCAAATATATATTGGAATGCAATAATAGGCCACTACTCTAGGTCACTTTAAATGCCCCATGTGCAGGCCAGTTTCAAACCTGACCCTATAAACTTATATACTAATGTCTAAAGTCCCAACCAATATAGTCCAAACTCAAAGCCCAGAAATTATAGTTGAAAAAGCTCACTATAGTAAGATGCATTTGAAAACCCCTATAAATCACAGTTGTTGCACAATCTAACAACACCTTATATATATATATATATATATATATATATATATTACACGTTGCAATGCATATTAAGATGCAAATGGACACCTTTCTTGCCCAGGATTTCACCAAAAAAACAAAGACAAGTCAATGATGCATTGATTCACTAGTGAGGTTGAAGGAGAGTACTAAGTTCCATTCCTGTCATGTTCTGTTATGCTCGAATGGCACAAGTTTTAGGATGTTAGGTGTTAATTCCAACCAAATTTGGTAAAATAAATACCCCTCAGATCTAGGGAAATACACCTGTTCTTTATGAAAGTGTAACATAGAGACACTCCTCAAATCAAGTGTTTTATATGACAGATATGTAATAAAAATTGTTTATAGACAAGAAGAAACCAAAATCTGTTCTATGGAACTCCCCAAAACATCATCTTACATGCTATTTTTTTCAGAAATTTTCTATACATCTAATTGCTCAGATGTATCAATGCTAATAATGAGGTAACAAGACGTTGAGAACAGTATAAAGAAGGAAGGCTTGCACAAGTGGCCACCGGAAGAGGTCACACCCCAACCTGGCCAAACTGCTGAAACATCGGTAATTTCTGCTATCTGTAATAGAGCTCATAAACAGATCATTTTTTTTACCCAATATAAGCCAAAAGGCCTGTTGTTATAACTTTAGGTGGCATCCAATTAACATGTCAATAGAAAGCTAGAATAATTGTTCAACCATTAACGGATTAAAATGTCACAAAATATGAGCAGGCTCACATACCTTTTTTCAAGAAATTCCAAAAGTGATGGACAAATGAAAAACTAGCAAATGTTGGAAAGGTTAAACTAGAAAATTCATCCAATGGGGGAAAGGCCTTTCCTTCCTCATCAAAGACAAAATGTTGGCCAACAGGCTTATTGATATTGAACTTAAGTTTCTCTTTTTTCAAGATCCTTGTTGCCAAACTGCATCATGTGTAAGTAATGTTATATGAATATCATATATCAACCTATTATATACAAAATTTACAGTTCTACTTCCATAAATATACAAATTATACCCAATTTACATACCTTGTGGATTTAGTGTCTCCATCTTCAATTGGCCTCTTTTTGGTAAAAAAGGTATCATCCCTTTCATTGTCATTCTTGGATCTCATTTTCTCATACTCTAGAGATAGAATACTGGAATCCTTATTGTTAAAATGATGATCTAATTTGGAGCATTGTTTTACTTGTTTTGACTCTCCATTTGTAACATTTTGTAAGAAGCCCTTATCTGCACCATCTGCACTAGCATCTTCATTCTCACTTCTTTCTTTATCTTCAGTCTCTTGTTCATGCTCAGCACATAAGTGTCCATGTTTTTCAGTTTGCTTCCACTCCTTTTCAAGAAACGTATCCGGGCAGCTGTAGGGAGACCTAAAAAGACAGAGAAGTCTTCTATTGGTAACTTTGATACGTCAAATATTTCCTTATCCAGACGTAAATGTATTGACCTCAAATATGTCACAAACACCCGTTGTGCCATATATTCCAGATGTGGATCTTTTGACAGAAGTGCTGCTAGTGGAGCTGAGACAGACTGTAGCTTAATTGCATTTTCCTATGTGGTCACCCAAGGAATATTGAAAGACACATTCTTTTCAACATGATGGGTTATAATTGATGCTTTAAAAAAAGACTAAAAACCAAAACATAATAAATGGTCATCAATGCTATCAAAGAGGGTTTTCCACTATTACAATAAAAGCACACCTTAATCACTTTAACTGGAATCTTAGCCTCTTGCAGCTGCATCAACATTTTCATTTCAGAAGGCATAAAAAACGCAACAGAATGCCCCCCAGCATTAAAACAAGTTGTGCGACCAACACGATGAATGTAAGATGGCACATCTTCAGGGAAATCCACCTTTAGGTTTGAAAACAAAATAATAAGTTTAGTGCCAGAACATACAGTGTACAAGAACAATTATTTTGTAAAAAGAATAGGACTAGATTATAAAGCCATTCTTCAATTTCAACATAGTTCCATGACTGAATATAACTGCCTTTAGATTACAATTCACCTGAACCACCCAATCAATAGCTGGAAAATCTAAGCCCCTTGAAGCTTCATCAGTTGCAAAGAGAACGCAATGTTTTTCCTCTGTATAGTTAAAAAGTACCAGCATCCTTTGAGTTTGTTTCATGTGACCATGAAGACATCTCACAGGTATACCAGGATGTAGCTTCTTAAATGATTCATAAACAAACTTGACCTGCATAGAGTGCCAAGATATCTTGAACTTTTGGATGAGTTTCAATATTAAAGTAATCCCATCAATGTACTAATATCTATAGATGGTCACGTCACACCCTTGGACTCTATTTCAAATAAGAAAACTTGAAAGGAAACAAAATGACAGAAAGGTACTGCTATTGTGTACAAAAGAAATCGTTCACTCTAACATTCTTACAACTTGAAAGAAATACAAGTATCTTTGAATTGAGATAAGTTTTTATAAAACTCCATAACATATCAAGTTTTTGTTCAAGAGGGACAATAATTGCAGTTTGTTGCAATCGTGTTGGAGTCGTTATAGCAGACTCTGCATGCACAGCTAGATACTCAGGATATTTTAAACTAAGCCTTTGCAGATTCTGCACTAGTCGCGTTTGAGTTGCGGAGAAAATCAATGTTTGACGTTGATGGGGAAGTTGTGATACAATTGCATTTAAGGATTTTGATAATCCCATATCCAGGATGCGATCTGTCTCATCAAGTACCAACACCTGTTATTAACCACAGTTAATCAAATATCTACAAAATCAATATGTGGTTGAAAAATTAAAAGAAGTTTGCCACATTCTTCACAAAGAAACAAACACATACACTTTCAACAAATCCATTGTAACTATATGGATGTCATAAAAAAATGCATCAAAATGAAGCTTGATCTATTCTATGCAGGTTCAACACTTTTCAAAGTCATCCAACTATAGTATATTCGGATATTCCACATTTTTTGTCTTGACAAATGGAAGTTTTACCTTGATCCTATAACATTTATGCATGATCTCATGAGGATTCAAAAGAAAAAATAGAAGACATTGACCTGAAGTTGCGAGCAGTCAAATAGGGGAGTCTCATCCATATGCTGAAGTAACCGCCCTGGTGTGCATACCAAGATATTGAGTGCATTCACACAATCGTTTTCTTTATCAACATCTTTCCTCCCACCTGTTAGAGGGCCTCCACTAAAAGAATGGTGTTTTCCCAATTTTTGTAGCACATCAAAAATTTGTACCGATATCTCTCTTCTTGGAGAGATAATAATAGCACCAACACCATCCATAGAACCCCACCTTAATCGATAATTTTTTCAATTACCTAAAAGCAAGTAGTAATGCAAACATCAATTTCCAACAACAAAGCATCTTCTAACTATATATAGTAAACATATGGCTAAACTACTACCAGGGAAAGACATGAATATCATATTAATGAAGACTCCAATTCTTCTATCCCTGCAATTTAAATAAGTTACTGCAAGGTGACATGAACTACAGGCTAAGAATTACATTAACCCTGATTTTGTTCTAAACAAACTATAAGAATATTTTATTAAAATTCTCAAGAGCAAAACAAAATGATCTTGTGAAATTACAACTTACCAGATGCTTCATTGTCTTTAACAGAAGACTACATTCGAAGTTTGCTTAGTTAACCACTGAAAATATCGATTTATCGATTTCAATATTCAATATTAAAAATTTATGAAGGCCTCCCAACTATGTTATAGATTTCAATATTTTTCTTGAATAGTAATAATTTTATAGGGTTAACAACTTTCTATCAGAAGCCCAAAAATCAATATTGCATTTATGGAAGTATATCCTTGTTAACAACCTATGCAGATATACATAAAGCACATACACAACTACAATCAATTAAAATCCAGTGAAAGGACCTAGAAAAATTAACATGAGGCAAACAAAATGCATAGCTAACAATGTTACACTTACTGAGAATATTCATAAATATCGAATGAGGCATATCCAGATGTTAGATTTTTCAATTCATTGTAGAAATCAACAACAATTTCCGTGAGAGGCATCTCATACTTCAACAAGTCCCTTTGACTACATAAGCATGGTCCAACCAATGCTCAAAATTATCAAGAGGATAATTCTTGGCTTTGTTGAACAATAGAATTAACACCAACAACTTGCATTAAAATATTTCATGTTTTTATTTTTCTCGGTAAACCGGGAAAACACTACCCACATTAACATTAGATAACTTAATCTCAAACTTTGAGGACACTCCATCTAAGCAGCTTCATTTGAGGGCCATCTATGTCGTCAAAATTCACCCAAGACTTCCACCTGGCCTTGGTCATTTTCCCTGCATTATCATAGGCATGTCTTAACACCGGGAAGCAAGCCCGGCAAGGTTTAACCCTAGTCGTCATCATGGTAAGTTCTCAGCCTTATCAATATGCCATGGCCGCTGGACAAGATGTGTCAAAATGTTGTTGAAGTAATTGAAAAACAACAAATTGTGGTAAATCAAAAGAAAATTAAATTGTAGATGGAAACACCACAATTGAAAAAAATCAGAATGAAAGATATAGCATTTTCCATGCAGGAAAACATATGATCCCTGAGAACATTTACCCTTGAAGATTAACAAAACAAAACTCAAGTACCCACAAATGTATAGTATCTCACCACCTCAGCAATTTTCTTTATCATTGATGCCGGATTTAAACTCAAACCTTTCACTAATGCTATTGTGAATTGCTTCAATTTTGCAATTTACTAAGTCAAAATCATTGTTAAGTCAATACTACTAGTTTATCTTATAGCTATGATGCTATATATGATAGAAATTGTACTCAAAAGAGCCAGCTTCTCCATTTCAACTACTAAAAAACTACAAAAAGTTGAAATGGGGCATTTCCATGGGGGTTCACTCATTATTTCATAGAATTGTGAAGAATCTGATTTGGATCAGTGAATTCCTCGATCCTGTACAAATCTGATGCAAGTATGCGACTGTTTCAGGAGAATCTGTTAACTCTACCCGTCATAATATGCTACAACAAACCTAGATAACGTTGGTCATACTTATAGGGAGGTAAATCCAAAGGAAAGGATTTGAAATCTATCTCAACCAATGGCATATAGATCTTACTCCTATGAGATGAAAATTTCAGGTCTGGAAGTTCACTTTCAGATCCTTCCAATTTCTGCCATTGCTCTATTGTTGAACATGCCCAATAATAGCATCAATTTAGCTCACTTTAAAGTTTAAAGTATTCCGTGCTCCAAAATACATCAGTCGTCAAATCCCTTTCACTACATGCTAGAAGAGACCAATTATGGTTGTTTTATACCTTCAATATTGTGTCAAGTTCTTCTGGGTTTTATATCTCTGCTAGTGTAGAGTTTCAATCCAGCTGGTGCGTGAACAAGATTCTTAGTGTGGATTGGTGTGCAGTAATCATGCCACCAAGAACTGGACTTAGAAAGTTCGTACTCTCCTGGATATTGTCATCAGCATAATGCTCATTTTCCTTCAAAACAAAACAAGGACCACAACATGCCCTTACATTCCTTGTCACTAGATCGATGGTATCAAAGTATCTCCATGGAAATTGTTCACTGATTCTTGCAATAATTGCAACTTATTTTTTCCAAGTATAAAATCTGGAAAAGGTTTGAACAACACCTTGATTGCTGGTTGGTTGGGACAGTTTTGAAAAGGGCCCACATGTAACATCCTCCTCTTATATCAAGTTCTTTGTTGATCCAATGCACCAATGGCTACAATCAAACAACCATTTTTATCCCACTTAGGCACAGTATATCTGCGAAGATCACTTTAGATCACCGTTTCCATAATTGAATCCTAAATGTAATTCACCAAACAATCCCCCTAGATTGCATGAATTTGATTGCCTCACACCACAATCATGGTTTGGAAGGGAAGTGAATGAGACCAATGGAGTTGGCTTGACTTCCCAAACTGTTTATGGAGGATGCTCACTAAATATGTATATGGATATGTATAGACTTATTCCCCTTACAATCTTAATACTACTATTTGAATGACTGCTAAAATGGGACAGTTTATAGGTAACCAGAAGCATTCCACTATTGGATTTTCCTCTTCTCTTATATAGATCAACCACAACAGAAACCTCAAGAAAATTAGAACACAATTAAACTTGAAAGAGATACCTAGATCTGCTGTAAAAGTTCTAAAATAGCTAATTAGAAAATGAGACCAGCAATGCTCTAGCATATCCACACCGAAGTGTCTTGAATATCCAACATGATATCCAACATTCATCTTCAGATTTGAATCATTAGCAAGGATAACCTAAAATGCATATTCTTTTTAAGGGGTAACATACTCCAAGAGGTCAAACTTTATTTCAAGAAGAATTTGGGATATCTCTTGTATAACAGTTTTGAAATTCCTTGTTACAAAATTGCACCTATACAAGTGGTTTCCGTGTATTCTTAGATCTGCCACTTACCATAGTTACATATATCATCAATGGTATCCTTGGTTCTCCACCTTTTCCTACTAATTGGGAGTTGTAGTTGATGGATTTGATCATCCACACTTACTTGAGATGATTGGCCAAAAAAACTGTCCATTTTTAAGAGCCTTCAAAATATCACAATTTTTTTAGAAAAACAATCACAAGTCAGCCAATTTTTTGAAAAAATAGTAGTTGCAATAGAATAGCCACTTAAATGGGAAATTTGTTGCCTCAAATTTTCATTTAATTTGTATTCCCCAATGGTTCTCTTGCTGAGTTTTTTCGAGTTAAATCCTCGTCATTTTTTTGTTGAGTCCAAGCTCCCACAACATTGGCATATACAAGAGAGGAATACCTAGCTCTAGGGTAATATAGTATATTATGAATGCTGGTATCCTAAACTTTTCAATAGGTGTTTATTACCTAATAGTTACTTGCCAAGTATTCCTGAGTAGATGATTTCAAACCAGTGTTGATTTTTCACTGAGTTCGAGTTCCTGCAACACTGGTGTATGCAAGAGAGGAATTCCTAGCTCTAGTGTGAGATAGGATAGTACAGTTTCCAATAGCCTAACTTTTCACTACATTTTTATCGTCTGAAGATTTTTTTTCGAGTTTTTCCTAAGTCAATGGTTTTGAACCCTTGTCTAGTCCTCACTACGTCCAAGTTCCTACAACATTGCATATACAACAGAGGAATTCCTCGCCCTAGGGTGACATAATATATTTCTACATCAAATCAAATAGAAGATCTGCATACTACCTTGGCTAGCTTATCAAACAAAAGACTGTAGAATGTTAACATTTGAACTAAAATTTGTGGTGAACAAAAAAATAACAAGCTAACAAAATGGCCTCATGGGCCAAGAAAAAAACTTAAAAATATAAGACAGGAGAGATATTTAGATATTGATTGAAATCAAAGATAATTCTACATTAGTTTCCCGGGGAGGAAACTAATGTAGAAGTATCTTTGATTTCACGGACTTGTCAAAAGGGTTAGTGTTGAAAAACTGAGACAACATATAACATGGAGCTAAAATAATCTTAGATCTACCTTCATTCTATTTGGATATTTGCGTTTGGATTGGTTGTTGTTGTCAGATTGATCGCAACAATGTGTACAAATCTCCCATTCCATATTGGTTTGAAGTTGATCTTGAGAGCCGATTCACCTGTGAGGGATGTAACTCTGTAGCAATTTAAAACCCTGGGCATTACTGCATCTATCAAACGCTACTACAACCAAAACCATGGAGGGAAACACTTCTTGTTTGGTTCTGTGTCATTGGATTGGGAAAGAACGCCATGATTTAAGTCAAGTCAATGGGAACAACACCAGATCAACTCTGCACTGTCAGATTGACAAGGAATGGTTATGATTTATTATGGTTAGGTAATATATTTGTTGAAAATCAAAACCTGTTTATGCCATAGATATGAGTTCAATCGACAGCTTTGAATGAAGGATAACTACAATTAAAGTGTAATACTTCAACTCCCATTTAAGTTATTTCAATAATATTTTTACATCCACAACCAAGAACAAGAAGGTGTATGAGACTGTAGCAATATTCTTGTATGGTATGTGTAGTGAGGACTGAAACTAAGGATCTATGTTATTTGATTCCCCAATTTGTTATTTTTTATGCCAATGTTACCAGACTCTTCCGAGTTCAAATATCCTCCCGGCCACTTTGACTCTGCTCTTGGAGTAAACTAAGTTAAATCAACTCCTTTGAATCCGACTCAATATTGTCTCCTATGTATAATGACATGAGTCAACTTCCCATCAAATTGACTCAGTAACTCGGTAGTCAGATTTGTAAGCTCGAATGTCTATCTATAAAAATACATTGATAAAACCAAAGAAAAATCCCCCATTTTTCCTTCCTGGACCGATTTCACAATGGGCAATTAGCAGAGCTGCCAATTGCCTAGAATCCTTGGGGTTTTGTAGGATCCATTAGTGAAAATTTACATCATATAGATAGCGTAGAATTTCATATTAATGGTTTTCTAAAATGTAGTGGTTTTCTCATTTTCCCAAGTCAAATCTTGAATTATTCCTTAGTGCCACTCCAATCTTAGTCTTCCCCACAAAATCCAACATTTATCCAAAAAAAAAAAAAATCAATAAATAAACAAATAACTTACAAAGCCTTTGATGGTTAAGAGAAAACAATCAAACACCACTAGCATTGAATAAAATGCAAATCACGTATACAATAACAATTACTGGCAATTAGCCTATTGCTCGTTCATTGATTTCAAAACCAAAACCATTGGAACAACGCTGATGCAAAAGAACAACAAATGCCAAAAAACTTGCACAGAAAAAACAGAGAAAGTAAATTAAATGAAATACCATTGTCTCCCTGCAAGATATTGATGTCACCCTTTACTTGTGAATTCCCCTTAAGCATGGTGATGCCATTTCTTGGTCTCTGCGGCAATGGTTAGCACTTGGGCTACATGCACAAAGGAAAATTCCCTCTATGGTATTCCAACCACAAACCCCTTGAATTCCAACTAAAATGGATGGTGGCTATTTGAAAATATTAGAGGAGAATACCATAGAACCAACCATTTTGGCAATAAACCACATCATGGGAACCCATAACCTATGTCACTGGTTCAGGTTCGAGTTCTCGTTGGGCAATAATGAAATTTGATTCCAATTCAAATTTATAACCATTAGGTTCTTCCATATACATATTCAAAATATTTTAAAAAATATAAATGTATATTAATATATAGTTTATATTAATGTATATAAATATTTTAATAAACATATTTTTTTTTATAAATATAAATTATATATAATTTTAATAATAAACAATTATAAATATAACTTACATATATATAATTATGCATAAATATTTTGATATATGTGTTAATTCTTATGTAGTATAAATATAAATTAACTTTATATTACATTTTTAGCTTCTTATTGATGATAAAAGTAGTCTTTCACGACAACCTATGAGCTGTAACCATGTTGGAAACCTATGAGTAACCTAAAGAACTCCCATGATAGTCATAACCTTGTCAACGACCTATGGATATATTTTGAATGGTATTCACGTCAACCGTGATTCTCACTAATTTATAACCAATAGCTCATGAGTGTCACTAATCTGCAACCCTCTCAGCTCGCACATCAACACAAATCACAATACTTTCGTCAAACTCAAGCAATTGATGGCATACATTAACACACAATGCAAAACACTTACAAGCAATGTAGTTCCCACGCTTGTCGAACTCAAGCAATTCGATGACCTCCATTCACAGTCGGTGGCAACATGTAATGTTCATGCCTTAAAAACCCATTGAATCTATGTCAAATATGAATCGAGGTTCAAAAAACATAAACCAAATCTTTCATATTCGTTTGAATCCAAACTTCAACCTTCAAATCCATTGAATCTTCTGACATAACTCAAAACCATCTTTGGTGTTCTAAAGTTCAAAATGGCCACCATATCCCACATTCACACCAAATATTCCTTATGGATGGTTGATGTGGTGGTTTAGGACCTCGATTTGGTATAACCCCCCAAACATCGGCAATATGACATTGCATCCTCATAATTCTAATGCATTTTATCATTAACAAGACCAAAAATCTTTTAAAAACATGACATCAATAAATTACCTTACAACTTTATAATTTATTTAATAAACCTTAGAACATATGGTAGAGAAATATGGAGCAGTCATATAAAGAACAAAGTTATTATTGTCAAGTAGATATAGAATATAATCGTGTTTATTATTACTTTTCATTAGCAAATAAGAATATTGGGTTTCTTGCAATTTATTCCTTAACTAAAAAATTTCTTTGATTAGAGAAACTAGTGGCAATAGAGAGCAAAGACGATCCAAAGTAGAAGTGTCCATGTCATTTAAGATAAATAAATTATTTGCATGCATGAGAAAATGTTACTACAATTAATAATTTGGGATTAAATAGCCATAAGTGTTCCCTGTGCAAAGAATTTAGATATGAGGAGTGGGGGAATCATTATACAAATGACAAAAGAAACCCTCTCTTTTCCCTTTTTATTTTCTCATTTTCATTTTTGACACAATAAGTTAATTTAATTTAATCATGTATCATGTTTTTTTCAAAAGGTATTCTTAGGGCCAAGTCATCATAATGGGTAAAAAATAAAAACAAGGGCGACATACATTGAAGGAGGATGGTATGTTGTTTTTATGTTGAATGTATTTTGTTGAAAGTGATGTATAGTTTGAGTGGACTTGAAAGTGAAACATAATTATGATTTGATGGGTTTTGTGTGTATATTTCTTTTGTTGTGTTGATTT
Source organism: Larix kaempferi (assembly GCA_027924585.1). Taxonomy (NCBI): domain Eukaryota; kingdom Viridiplantae; phylum Streptophyta; class Pinopsida; order Pinales; family Pinaceae; genus Larix; species Larix kaempferi. Next base: position 241,802 of record BSBM01001618.1, read on the forward strand.
CTATTCAAATCATTTCTTTTCTATTTGATAAATTCCATTATGTGAAACTGATTTCAGCCCCACACTACATCATGGAAGCACAACAAAGTGCCATCTCATGACACTAGAAATTGTTGAAAACTAAAACTTAAGCATACACCCCAACCTCAACTTGGATGACTTGACCCACTCAAAGACATATGTCAAATCCATGTAATTTCACTAATCAAACCCATATCAACTTCCAATCTCTTCCACTAGAATCGTCCCCTTTCAGCCCTAGTGTTCTCTAGTCCAATCCTTGTTAAATGAAAGTGTTGAAATGTCCACCATGGACATTTTAAATTGTTTCCTCGAGCATCATAACTTGCTCCTTTGAGAATTAATGGAGTTCTCTCCCAAATTGGCATCATTGCAAGGCCCATCACTCTCCTTCAATCTCTATGACATGCCTCTAGAAAATGAATAAACTTTCAACATCTCTAGCCCTTATTAATAGAGATTCACTATGAAGACACTACCATCAAATGAGTGGTTCATGTAGATCCTAAATTTTCCTTAACAAAATTACCCACTTCCATTGTTTCAACCCATGGCTTTACTGAAATTCAAAAGTGAATTGGACTTATAGTGGATTTAACAAGCCAATGACTAAGCTTGCTAGGGTAGTAAATCTTGCACTAAATCTTGGGTCTAAAATTGTATCAACTTGATTTTTTTCTCATGGATGCAAGGGTTCATTATAACATTATTCTAAGGTTTTCATGGTTGGATGTGATGATGGTGATTCTATGCATCTTTTTGGGTGATATTTTACTTCACCATGGGAAATACCCATGTGCTTAAGAACAATTCGACATCATTATCCATGTTGTGGTAATATACATATCCAACTAAAACCTTGATATCATTAGTTTATTCTTCCATGGGTCCTTTCATTGTTGGGTTCCTTCTCCATAAGACTAACCTCCATCTCCTCCTTATGCACCTCCTTCACCTTGCCTTGCAATATTGTTCACCTTGAGCCTCTTTGCATTGACTTCACTCCTCAACCTCCCCTTACAATATATATGGTATATATCAAATATCCCACTCTTGATGATATTCACACATTCAAGGCGTTCCATGCCTCATGCTATCTGTGATATTTTAAGCATTCGTTCATTAATTGTGTATCAATTACAAATAAGCATGTTCTCTTAAAGCAAGTAAAATTACACCATACATTTGTATACATGATCTCCCATAAACAACAAAAATTATGTGACAAACCGATGGATATATATAATCAAGTTCATAAGTACATTAATGGTCATCACAATTCAAAATAAAAGTTTGAAAGGTTGTGAAAATGATATCCATCTAAAATACATTGCCAAAATAGAAAAAAAATTATGTAGTACAAGGCTTCCCGTGCCCTACCTTTATGACCCCTTGACTTTTTCCTCCTCACCCCCAATCTTTATGAATAATAAATCCTCCCTCTTACCCTTGACATATAGGAGGTCCTCCCTATCATATACTTAGCCCATCCTTTGGAGGTAATTGATATTTCTCCTATGTGTTTGGATCATCCTTGACATGGATACTACAAAAGAGGAATAACCCCCAAGATTTATATTGCTATGTCAAATTAAAAAAAAAAACCTTGACCCCTTAATACAAGGCAAGATATTTTTGAGGATTTTAGGAGTATTCAAACCCCCAATATGAATGTACATGATATGATATTGCCTCACTAGTGAACCCCCCGTGTTGAGGAGTGGTGTGGGTCAGGTCTACTTTTTTCCACAAGTAGTTTTCCTGTTTTTGGCTCATAGATAGAGACATTTCTCCTCGTTTCAATTTTCTATACTTAGTGGTTATATATATCTTTCCTCTTTTCTTTTTGGTTTGTTTCCCCGCTGATGACTTTTCCATCTATCCACATTGTTAAAATTTAGTAAAATATTGTAATTTTCCATTATTAGTGTGACACAACTAAAAATGACTAACAAAAATGACTAACAAAAATGACTAATTCACATGAATCGTTGTTAGATAGTCATATTTATATTCCCGTGACTAAATTAGTCATTTATGTTAGTCATTTGTATTTAGCCACTTGTTATCTAGTCATATATTTTATTTTGTGACTAAATTATTCATTTGTCTTAGTCATTTTTTGTTGGTTTATTTAAAATTGCTCAATTTTAGTCGTTTATCCCTTGAAAAAGCAACGGTAACTAACTTTTTTAGTCGCCTAGTCACTTATCTCGCATTTTGTACTAGTGGTCGCTGCATAAATCCTGGAACATTATGTCTGCAACAACATCCTCATTAGAATGAATGTTTTCATTGTGATTCATATGACCCTCCTCATTGAAAATATCACCACCAAATTCAGTATGAAAATTATTGTTATGATCACTAATAAGTTGATCAATTGCTGACAGATCAATGTGACCATCAACACTATTTGTGCAACTAAATTCTTCACTGAAAGGGAACTCTTGAGATTCAACATTGACATCATTGGTGCCTATAAAATCCTTACTTGGAGGAGAATCATTGTCTTAATCATTTGTTCTTGTAACATCCTTACTTGGAGGAGAATCATTGTCTTCATCATTGGTGGCTTCATCGTCAACAGAATGATCATCGTTGCCATTGAAATCCTTGCTCAGAGGATAATCATCATCGGTGCCATTGAAATCCTCTCTTGGAGGAAAATCATCATTGGTGCGATTGAAATATTCACTCAGAGGAAAATCATCATCGGTGCCATTGAAATATTTACTCCGAGGAAATCATCATCGGTGCCATTGAAATATTCACTCGGAGGAAAATCATCATCAGTGCCATTGAAATCCTCGCTTGGAGGAAAGTCATCATTTGTGCCATTGAAATCTTTGCTTGGAAGAAAGTCACCATTGATGCCATTGAAATCCTCTCTTGGAGGTAACTCATCATCAGTTCCATAGAAATCCTCGCTTGGAGGAAACTCGTCATCAGTTCCATTGAAATCCCAGCTTGGAGGAAAATCATCTTCAACATTATTGATGTCTTCTTCCTCGCCAAAATTATCATCTATCCCATTAGAATCCTCACTTGGAGGAAAATCATCATCAGTACCATAAAAATCTTCGCTGGGAGGAAAATCATCATTGGTCCCATTAAAATTCCTTGCTTGAAGGAAAACCACCATTCGTCCCATTAGAATCCTTACTATGAAGAAAACCATTAACATTATTTGTACGTGCATGCTCAGAAAAAGCATCATTAGTCCCATCAAAATCCTCGCTTGAAGGAAAATCATCATTGGTGCTTTGAAAATCCTTACTAGGAGGAAAAGTGCCATCATCTTGCTTACTATCTTTAGGATCCCCACTTGGAGGAAGCTCTTCATCATCATCACATTCTTTCCATTCATTACTAGTGTCTTCAAAATCTTCATAATTAGGATGTTCTTGAATAACATGATTGATTACATTGCTTGCACTACAAATATATTGGCTAGATGAACAATACAACTCTTCATTGACATTGGAATTTAATTCAGATAAGTCCATGACTTCTCACTAAAAGATAGAATTATGGAAAAATATTAATAGATAAGACAATAAAATTTTACTATAGTCCTCACCAAAAAGTAGAATGGTGCAACTGTCAACCAACAATCTTATAGCTATGAGAATGAAAATATCTCTCCAAATGTTTACCTCCAAAACTTCCCTCCAAAATTTTCGTTCAAAATTTTCCCTCCAAAATTTCCCTACAAAATTAAAGCGCACATTCATAAAAATAATAAAAAAAATGAATTTATGATATAAAAAAATTTAAAATAATGTACTAAGTAATTACATATTTCTATCTCACACATATACGACTAGTAAAATTTGTTGTAACATTTTTTAGATACAATTTGTAATAAAGTAATGGCTATTTACATTTTTTTTACTCCCACATTCATAACATTAGTAATATTTCATTTAAACCCATCTTATATAACTTTAATAATAATGCAGTAACTAATTTCATTTTTTTAATCTCACATTCATAAAACAATTAGTGCTAAACCTAATCTAGGCTATATAAACCATTTAGATTTCCTACATTTCATCATTTAATTTGGAGCAATTTAGTAACACTTAAAATGTTAGTTCTTTTTCCGTTTTTAATAAATTAGTTAGTTTTATTGTTAATTTTGCACTGATTATTTTATGGATTTATTCATTTGGCAATGCTTATTTTGTGGCTTTATCGATTTATTATTTTAGAATTTTGTTTATCTCACATTCTAAAGAGTGGTAAACTTAAACCTATTATATCTTATTAGTATACTGTTGTTTAAACTTTGGAGCAATTCACGAAGGCTTTCAAGAAGAACGAGAAGATTGCAGAGAGGAGCTTCTAGCACTTTCAAGAGAGGAGGTTCTACTACTTTTTGGGTTATATATATATACATATATATATATATATTAAATTAATGTAGTATTAATCGAGGCAAGGCTTGCCCCCTATCCAACGAATATTAGTTTTGGTTTAAACAAGAAAAAAAAACATACATTTACAAAAAATTAAAACTACCCTCCTAACCTACCCCCTAATCCTTCACCCTCCTCGTGCCACTCCTCCCACTACCCTCTTCCCCCTCCTCCTCTTGTCCCCTCCCTTCCCCATCCTCCCTCCTCATGCCCCCTTCCCCCGCCGCCCCCTTCCTTCTCCTCCTCGCGCCCCCTCCCTTCCCCCTCCTTCCTACTCGTGCCCACGCCACCCCGTTCCCCCTCCTTCTCGAGCCCCTCCACCCCCTTCGCCATTCTTCCCGTGCCCCCACCCTTCCCCCTCCTCCCCGCGGCCTCCATTCCACCTCCTGCTACTTCCCACTTCCCCCTCCTCCCCCTCCTCGTCCTCCTCCTCCTCCCTTCTCCCTCTGTGACCCTTTGTCCGCTCGAATGGGCGCCAAAGGGCCACAAAGGGAGAAGGGAGGAGGAGGAGGGGGAGGAGGGGGAAGGGGGTAGAGGGATGAGGAGGAAGGCAGGGGAAAGGGGGGTGTCGGGAGGAGGGGAAGGGGGCAGTGGATGGGGAAGGAAGGGGGAAAAAGGAGTAGGGGGCATGAGCGGGCCTCTTGGTTGGGAACCAAAGGGCTGCCCCTCACGAGCGACGTGATGCTAGGCATCGCATCGCGTTGCTCGTGAAGGGCGGCCTTTTGTAACCCAAGCGAGCAGCCCACTGGTGCCCCCTACTCTTTCCACCCCCTCCCTCCCCCCTCTGCTTCCCGCCACCTACTCCTTCTACCCCCTCTTTATTCCTTCCATTGCCTCCCTTCCCCCTCCTTCCTCCTCCATGCACCACCACCCTTCCCCCTCCTCCCTGTTCCCACCCTTCCTCCTCCTCTCACCGCCCCCTCCTCCCCATCCTCATCCTCCTTTGTCCCTCTGCGGCCCTTTGGCACCCAAGTGAGTGGCTAAAGGGTCACGGAGGGAGAAGGGAGGGGGAGGAGGGGGAAGTGGGCGGAGGGAGGAGGTGGAAGGGAGGGCATGGGGAGGATGGGGAAAGGTGGGGGCATGGGGAATAGGGAGGAAGGGGAAGGTGGTTGTGGGAGAAAGGGCGCGGTGAGGAAGGGGAAGGGGGCGGTAGGGTAAGGGGGGCGCGAGGAGGGAGGAGGGGGAAGGGAGGGGGCGTGAGGAGGATGGTGAAGGGGGTGATGGGAGGAGGGGTGCGAGGAGGAAATGGAAGGGGGAGTGAGGAGGGTTGGAGGAAGGACGCAAGGAGGGGGGGTTAGTTTTAAATTTAAAAAAAATATTATTATATAGTTAGGGGGGGTTAGGAGGTAGGGGGTAGGTTTAATTTTTTTGTTAATTAATTATTAGACATTTTAGGGGGGTTTAGGGGGTAGGTTTACATTTTTTTAAAAATCTTTATTTTATATATATATAGTTTAGGGGGGTGGGGCGATGGTGGTGTAGGGTGGGGTTAATTTGTTTTGATTGTTTTTATTGTTTCCTAAGTTCGGGGGGTAATTTATATTTTATTTTCTATGTTTGTGGGGTTTAGGGGGTAGGGGGTATTTAATTGTTTTCTATTTAATTTTATCTATGAGAGAATGGGAGGAGGGACAAGGTAGGGTAGGGATAAAAATATTTTTTAATTTTTTAAAACGTTTTTCAAATACAGTTTATAGTGAATATTGATGTTGATTTTGTTTAGATTATGAGTGTTTGTTGATTGTATTTTAAAATTCTATCTTTTGGATATAGGGAGAATGGCATCAAGAAAGATATATGTAAACATTTATGGATCAAGAGCGGTAATGATTGCATTGGAAAAAAACATTTGAGGCATCTGAGAATGTTGAGCCTCAAGACGAAGTTTTAACTTTGAATATTTAAAAATGAAGAATGCTAGAGAATAGAAATATGCAACAACAGAAGACAGAACAGAGTATCATTGACATCTGAAGGAAAAATATCAAGGGAAACCAGAAAGTATTCACTTATATTCTTCTGCATTTCCATATATTCAGTCAAATTACCATCCATTGGGATTTATGAGAGATATATGTGTGATACCGGGTACATATATTGTTTATGCACAAGTGAAACAAGCCAGGACCTTTTCCAAAATCTGATATTCTTTGAATATTTCAAAATATAATGTTCAAGAAAATTTCACATATTTTTGTGAAGGGGTCGTGTATGAAATTGACAGTGGGAGAGTAAGTTTGAATATTGATATTATTCTTAAATTGGTTTTGTTATAACTTGGATACCACAATGTAATAGATTTAATACGATATTGTTTTTATTTTGCAAGATTTTTCCATTTCGATTTCAAAAATATTGAATGGAATTTATTATATAGAGGACAATCCTATGAATGTCATTAATGTCGCTATTCAAAAGGGACCAAAAGAAAGGAAGAAGAAACAAGTGTCAAATGTTCAAATTGAAGAAGTACAAGCACAAAGAGGAAAGAGCATCCGACAATCAAATCAGGTACCTAGAAGGGTTATATTTAAATCTTCATCTCACCCAACTGAACATGTTGAAACTATTGCAAATGAGCTTGCTACTCTTGCTAGTAAGAGTAACAAACAATTTCGTAAAATAAATATGGTTGAGAGTGATTCGATTCATGTTGAGGGCATTGTTGATTTACAAGGAACCCCTTTAAATCAAAAAAAGAGGAGATATGTTGTTACTAAAGCCAATGTTATTCCTAAATCTGAGAGTGAAAATTCTGGGGGCAGTAGGGAAATCATTACTCCAAATGTTGATCTAGAGGATGGCATTGTCAAGTCAACACAAAATGCCATTCGAGATCGATTGTGGAGGGATAAATTAGTTAAAAATGGACATACATTTGAGTTGAATGTAAATTAACTTTATATACCCACATAAGATCAAGATCAATTTAGAATTAGAAAACCACATCACTTGAATATTCACAACTTGAAAGCATTGATGAGGCACAATACCTATGCACATGTGGTTGACTACCTAGTCCTTGTTGACCTGAAAGATGTTCCTACTAGAGATGAATTTGATCAAACAAGATGTTTTCATTAAAAATATTATGTTCTTGGGGGGAACCATTTTGCGGAGGCAAGAAGAGAGTTGATGCAAGAATATCCCAATAACCCTATTTTTGAAACAGTTAAATGCATCATTTATGTTGGTTTAACAGATGTAGAAGCAAATTTGTTGGCAAGGGATCATAACATAGATAGTGAATATAGGTTGACAATGACATTTATTTAAAGGGTGAGATTTATCCATAGTGAATTTGTGCAAATATGTGGTGGGGAAAAATCTAGAGTTGATGCAAGTTTTCGGAGACAAAGTTGTCTGGAGATAGGTATCCCTATTAAAGAGGATAGTGTGAAACAAAAAAATGCCAAAGGAAATGATGCATTCAGAGCTGTAGATTCCTATTTCCAATTCACATTCAGAGTTGGTAAAACATGGGATTTGATTGATGACATATTTAGCTTGTGGGAGAATATTGGCATAAAAAACCAGAAAGTGAAAAAAGTAAAGTTGTTCCATGGAGCGGTGGTAAGGCAGGTCCCGACGTCAAGAATATGCTAGAAGAAATGAATATTACACCTTGGAGAACAATACAAGTTGTGAAGGATGAAACATTAATAGCTACAATACTATCGCAGGTAAAGTCAAGTGAATTATCCATGGAGGAAATGTGCAGTGAATTTGACAAGTAAGTTGATGTTTTTTTTATGGTATGATGTTTTGTTCTTGAGTTTAACATTTTTGTTATGTTTTAAGTATTTTGTTATATTCTAAGTATTTTGTTATATTATTATATATGATTGTAAACATCATTTATTGTTTCATTGTCTAGTCACAAAGTCTACATGAAAATACAAGAGGATATGGTTATAATGTTGAATGAGAAGAGTTGGGATGATGTCAAATGAAACTATCCAGACTCAAGCTCGATAGAAACCTTAAAACAATTTTTTGTTGCATTCAAGAAGGTATGTTGATCTATGATAAATCCTATTTTATTTATTTGCTAATTCAATTCATTTCTATTTTATTACTTACCAAGATCATTTTCATTTGAATATGCCAAAGAGGGGTACATATGGAGTACCAGAGTCCTTTAAAATTCATATCCAAAGAGACAAAATAGAACGGAAAAGGAGACAATGTCTAGCAAATGTTGAACTTGATGATACACTTGATCATTATATTTCGAATGGGCTTGACACTGTGCTATATAAAGTCATTTTAGGTGACTGTTCAGACATTGCAAATCTTGTTCCTAAGAAGGAGTACACACTAGTGATTGTAGATATCCCTCATGGATACAATATCCAAAACACTACTTATGATTGTGAGCCTTATACTTACCAATCATTCAATAAAGTGGTTTAGGGATTTGTAGATGTCACAACATCACCACTATGGAGATTTGTTGTTTTCCATTTAGACACACAATTAGGGGGGCTGTTGACATCCTTCAAGGGTAAAGGAAAAACAAGAAAGCAACTTTATTGGTAATATATTTGCACTATATTATCAAGTTTTTTGAATTTATAAATCAATTATATTTATTGATAAGTTAATTAATTTTTTTATATTTTTGTTACAGGAAAAATCCTAATATTCGTAGCTCTAGCAACGATTCATTTCTAAGTGATGTTAAAAACATACATCTTGCAACTTGGACAAGAACTGAGACTTATGAATCTCTTTTAATCAATGAAAATAGTGGAAGGAAATATAGTCAGTTGTTGAGTTATAATGTCGTGGTAAAAAAATTAACAGATATATGAAGAATGGATTTGAAAGGAGTGACTGTAAACATTTATCAAAAGCCACAAGTGTTGATTAATTATCTCATAGATACATTTTCAAGAGAAGGATATTGGGCCTTAGATTTTTTCTCGAGTTCAGGTAAACTTTCTCGTATTACATATGAAAGCATAGTTCAGGTTTTATTGTTATTTTATTCTTCATTATTTTATTGTTTTAAAATATACTTCTTTATGCTATTTGACTTAACTTTATATTTGTTTTTGGTGATTAGGTACAACAATAGCACGCTCCTTATAGAAAGGAAAAAATTGCATATGCATTGATAATGATCCACTAGAATGCAATTACATTAAGCAAAGAGTTAATGATATTCAAGTTCTTCCAGATGAATTGCAAGAAGTTGGTTTGAAGAAAGGAGAGTTTAGTGAAACACTTATGGCAAAAATGTCAAAAGAGCCTCAAACCCCATTAGGAGGGGTGTTTGGAAATGAGAACTTTGGGAATCTTGCAGACATAGAAGACCCAATGGAAGAGGGCATTGATGTCCCTAAGGAAATCCAAGCTCCAAAAAATTCTAATTTCGATGAAGAATTTGGCCTACATGATATTTTTTATTAGATTCAAGTCTTGAGAAAATGTTAAATTTGACAATTTTTTGATAAGATATATTAGTAATGTTTTGACTTTCAGACTTTATTTTATAAATAAAATTTCTATATATAATGTTTGTAATATGTCTTTTACAAATAAATTGTATAGTTTTTCTTGAATTTATGTGAGTCGTCACTTTTTGGAAAATAATATGAAATAGTATCTTTTTTACACAAAAATTCCCTGAAAATTCATTGAAAATAGTTCTAAATGTGTTTATTTTCTGGAATTTTTTACAATTTTGTCAATAAAAATGTCTTATTTTGTCCATATATATGTCTTATTTTATAGAAAAAATTGCAAAATGTATATGGTTTTCATTATAAATTGCTTAAAAATGTATGTTATTTTGTTAAAGTTCTAAAAACACACTTGAAAATAGAAATTAAAAATATGTTATGACAAAGATAATTTAAAGGCCCCAAAAAATGCCTCAAAATGAAAATGTGTGATACTAGTATCAACCCTTTTTGAAAGGTGTGATACTAGTAACTACTAAAAACAAGAACTATATCAAATTCTCGTTTCATAGTATAAGTGGTTTAAGCTGTATATATCTCTTCTTAAGACCTATTAACCATTTCTCCCGCTCCTCTGTCCACTATTCATTGCGCCGAGAGGCTCTCTACATCCCAGTATGAGGGAGATCTTGTTAGTCGAGTGTTTGTCGATATTGTCGGCCATTAGTAACATTTGTATGAGGGAGATCTTGTTAGTCGAGTGTTTGTCGATATTGTCGGCCATAAATAACATTTGTATGAGGGAGATCTTGTTAGTCGAGTGTTTGTCGATATTGTCGGCCATAAATAACATTTGTACAAGGGAGATCTTGTAAGTAGAGTGTTTGTCAATATTGTCGGCCATAAACAAAATAAGACAAAGTAAACCAAAAAAAAAATACAAAGTAAAGAGTAATAAATATTATGTGGGCCATAAACAAAAAATAATAATACAAAGTAAAAAGTCAATATGAGACTTAAACTAGAGACTTTAGAGCTTAGGATTAGGTGATAAATATTATGTCGATCATAAACAAAAAAGAATAATACAAAGTAAAAAGTAAATATGAGATTTTAGAGTGTTTGTCGAGTTTGTCGAGTAACAAAATAATACAAAGTAAACAAAAAAGAATAATACAAAGTAAAAAGTAATAAATATTATGTCCGCCATAAACAAAAAAGAATAATACAAGTAAAAAGTAAATATGGGACTCAAACTAGAGACTTTAGAGCTTAGGATTAGGTGGCTCAGGTATTGCACTCAAGGAGCTATTCAAGGAGAGATTTGCACCTCGGGAGATTTGATCCCTATCAACACTTGATAGAACCTAGGATTTGGATCTATGCTGATTTAAAATTAAATTAGAAGCCAAAATCTATATATGTCTTTGCATTCCTCCCATTGAAGGAGTGGATACATCCTTGAGATCTTACTCTATTCATAACAAACCTTCATAATTTTCAAAGTAGTGACTACATTTTGTTTATTTATTTTTATCTCCTTGCACGACATATATGTCGGCGTGCTATACAGAGGTTAAATATTTCCCAAGTGCACATTTGACGTTTATTAAAATGATGTACGTTATTTTGTTTATATTTGATTTCACTATGTTTTCATTGATTGTTGACACTTGAGAGGATGATGTTGTCATTGGTTAGAGGCTTTCATTCGTATTCATTGCATGCATTAAGTTGATAGCATTAACTTGGTGGTAAGTGGATTTAAATAACTAGGAGGTTTTTTTTTTCTATTTTAAAGAGTTCTAATTAAATAGATCATCAATTATTTTAAGAAAGGCATAGTATTTATTTTCAAAGAATTTAAATTATGGCAAATCTATACATAAGCACATGGTATCATCTTTTTCTTTATGAATATGACCAATATACCATATGGATATATGATTGATCTTATCAATACCAAGTTTAAAATATATTATTAACTTATATAGGTTTCACTACAATGTGAGGATTGTTTCTACAAGCTCATTTACTGTAGTCACAAACCTTGGTGTAACATTCATACTCAACTCATGATCACGACCTCAACATTACGTAGAGATGATTCCATGCAAAGTACTATAAGGTCCATTTCAAAATTTGTGTTTAGTTCAATAATAACGCATGGCTATCACACAACATGTATCCTATTCACAAATTTGGTAAAGAAGAAATTTATAAACCATCCCACACTCTAAAAAATATGCCCTATATGTAAGACATCCTACAAATATTAAACTTGTGTTCTACATCTCATCTTGGTCTAATCTCATATAGTTGTACACTATCCATGTGTTTGTATTATCATTATGTCAATTAATCTTAATGATAAGAATGTCGAAAGCTTGATCTTTTGATTTAGGAGGCATACCCATAAGAAATAAAAAATACAATAGCAACTGCCCCAAGAAAGTGCAAATACAATGAACAGTTGTAAAAGATCATATTGCATGCATTTATGGGTGATATAACATATTTTCAAAGAACCTATTAAAACACATAAAGCAATAAATGACTTAATCATTTTTGTGAATGACGTAATATTTTTTTGGATTTCAAAAGTTCAAGAGAACTATAACCACTTATAACAAAACTAAAACTTCAAATCAATTTGAGGGAGACACAAATAAACCTTTGTAAAATAAGAGTGTCAATTCTATTTTCATTTTCATTTATTTATATTTAAATCACTCATATGATTCTATCAACAACCCAATCCAAATCTATTGAAATCATGCATATTATATTTTCTAATATACTTAAATATATAGATCTATCCAGCCAAATTGCATGTTGTAGCTACATATTCTATTTAAATGTCTCGTAACAATATAATATTAAAATAAAGTTATGTTAAGTATATTTTTTTTCTTTGAAAAAAAAGTGTAATTTTATTTCATCTTCCGAGAACAAAATTACATTCTAAAAATATTCACTTTTATGCAAGTGTAATGCTGATAGTCAGCACAGTTTCGACATATTGCAGAAAGGCTTCTAAGAGCTCTTTCAAGTAACAAGTTTTTCAACTTCAAATATAAAAATGTAGGTACCTAAGCACCATCAGAAAAAATAGAGATTACAAATAATAAACCCTATTAAAGGGAAACCAAGAATGGCTCGAAAAAACAAATGAAATAACCAGCTAGTAAAGAGATGAAAATATAGGAAAGAAACCATATGTAATGTCAACTGTAGCTGTAAAAAAATGATATTCCAAAAACCGCAACGGGGTAGCAGAGCCACCGATTTCTGATCTGAATCCACCGTCCTCTATAAGAATCCCATATAGCCGACAGGTAACTTCCAATGGCTTCCAAATGCCATGTCAAGCCCTACCAACACCTCTACAGATGTTTCCACCATAGGAAAACAGGAGCCCATGAAGCTGCTCCAGTACCGTCGTCGAGCTCTGTAGGAAGCTACGAGTGGTCGCCAAGAAATGCCAATGTGAAGCCACAACACCTCGATCATCGTCGCCATTGGAAATCCCCGCATTTGAAAAACAGGAAAAATAGCTAGGAAGCATCGCCATCACCACATCACGCCCACTGGTTCGGCTTCCCGCTATCAAAGATCCTACCGCCTCCGCCACAGGTAAGAAAGAAGAGCCTGCTACATAATGGGTCACCATGCAAAAGCACCGCCACCACTCCACAACACCAAGAAAAACTTCCTAAAACCCCTCATTCGACCATGACAGAAAGCTTCTCCGAGGAAGAAAGGATGGCGGCTATGAAAGGATCCATAGCCGCCGTGATCGTCTCCGTAGGTCAACTCTCAAAAGCTAAACCTATTTCCTCCTACTTGATTAGTGTCTCTTATGTTAAGTATATTTAAATTCAAGACATTGCCCAATTTATAAATGAAACATAAACAAATTCAAATTGTTTTTCTTATCTCAAATTTAACTATAAAATGACATAAAAAAAAAATTGCTATGGAAAACTCAACAAACTTAAATATTTCACACATGTTTGTATAATGAAATCTTAAAGAATATCTTCTATTATTAGACATGTAAGAAATGACATAGGTATAATGATGTTAAACAATATTTATGATTAAACGTAAAGAATTATGAATCAAAATTCTTAATTATAAGGAATTATGAATAAGACTATGATAAACATGGTGTAAATTCCTTCAATATAGTATGATAAAACATCTACATCATAGCCAAAAATTGGATAGTATGTTAAGTCATATATATTTCCAAACAAGTTAAGATGAATTTGAGAGCTTTCCTACTTGATGCATAGAAGCGTCTCCATTTATTTTGTTCCATTTCATAAATAGAAGTCAACATAAACCAACATTTTACAATAAACTATTCTTTGCAGATTATGCACAATATTGTTGCTTGCAAGTTTGGAAAAATCTTGTCACATATTTGATATCTCACTAAAGGGTACCAGTCCTTCTATTTTTGTGGCACTCATAGGGCCTACACTTGTGGTTTCTCCCGTGAGTGGGATTTGTGCCTCATTCATTTCTCCTTAGAATAGAGGTCCTTTTATTTTGGAATGTCAACATTTAATGTTACTCTCTCTCCTATATTTCCCAACATGAATGTGCTAGTGGGTAGTTCTGCTATCCCATTCACATTCAAAGGTGGACACATCTATGTGTCGATTCTGTCTTTATCTAGTGTCTAATTTTGTAATGTCCCCAGTTTGACCCCATTGCATTAAAAATGTAAATGATGAAATATTGTTATAAAATAATGGTGAGGAGCTCAAGGCTAAGGCCCCGCCATCGATTTATTGATGCATATGGTTTGCGTGCTAGCCGGGCACATTGGAATTCAAACATCATGTAAATATGCATTTTAATAAAATACCCACAACTAGCTATGCAATGCAACAAGAGATGGGGGCATGATTTTACAAGGAATTGAGAGGGAAAACATTAAAACCCTTGAGCCAATCAAGTCAAGCCAAATGTCAATGAGAGAACCCATGAACCCTCAACTACCCATGTTGAATTTTATACCCAATCATTCATTTCTTCCAAGAGTTGGTTGAGGTAGTTAATGCCTTGGGGAATGGGAGGTATGGCTGTCCAAATTCGAGTATGGGCAAACCACCCTGCATGGAAAATCATGTTTGGGTTCCTTGGCAAGAAGAGAGCCATGAATTGCTCCCTAAGCCATTATCCATCAGGAGTTTTGCTCTCTCACGAGTTGGGAGCTGGCTAGACATTTTTCCCCCATCAAAATTAGGTGTTTTCCTTCATTCTCGGCTGGGAGAAGGGTGTTTTTGTGTTGTATACCAGTGGGGAAGAAAGGGAATCAAATTTTGGTTCCATAGAGACTGTTTGTCTGTTGAATTCTTAGTTAGTTGGGAGAGAATTTGTTTTCCTCCCTGTGAATGTTTTTCCCCATCCCACAATCCGTTTTTGGCTGGAAACAATTTGAGAAAAGCCCATGGCCATCCTGTTTGTAAATCCCATTGTTAAACATGTGTATCCATGCCCAAAGACTGTGTGTTGTTGTGTGTGTAAAGAGTATGTTGGTGTATGGGTATGGGTATCCATTGGTTTGGCTTGAGCTTGAGTGCAAGCATCCTGGGTTCAGATTTAGCCTGATAAACCCAGATGTGGACTGGATTGGCTTAGATGAAATGATTAATTGGTTGTGTATGAGCTTGAATGTCCCCTTTTCCTTGTAGAAATCATGCCTAGCTCGGGGGTGGTATGTGAGTGTTGAAAGAATATAGGCTGGGTAGAGAACTATGGTTGGGTGGAACATTGCAGCGACATAGCTAGTTGCTTGGAACAATTGTACAACAAAGATAAGTGTTTTTCGGTCTATGTATTTACTTATGCAATGTTTAAATTGATGACTGTTTTTTATATGCTGTATGCATATGATATATGTGTGGATAAATTTTAATTTCGTTGTGCATATTTACTAAGTTTGTATCTGCACACTCTTGAATTTATGTGTATGAATCTAATGAATGGGATGAGTTTATGTAAAATCCCAAATATTGGCATCATGTTCCCTTCCTTGCATTGGGACCACGGGAGGGTACGTTACAAATTTCCATCGAATAGTTCTCTAATCAGAAGTGCCACATTTTATGGTATGGAAAATTTAATGAGCATTAATTTTCTATAGAACATTCGGTTCCATATATTCCCATCCTATGCTCTTGGTGGAGAATATATGTCAATTTGGAATTTGTTTGGTAGAAACATTATGTATGATCAAATAATGGGGAAACCCCATAATTCTTGGAACTCATTTTCCCAAACTCAATTTCAAATATTGGTGGAATTGAATATCCTAGATTTAATGAAGCTTATGAATGGCCTAGTGTGACACAATCCAAAATAGGCCTCCCATCTTGACCAAGTTTTCTTTGGATATCATGAATTTCCAAGAAAAAGCTAGAGAATATTCTGCTAATCACATGGTGGCATTCCATCTATGGTATTCTTCTAACTCATTTATGGATGACAACATTAGACTTGGACTCTTTCCAACGAACCTTGACTAGGGTTATTGCTAAATGGTATATTGATCTTGTGATCTCTACTTATGGCGATTTCACATCCCTAGCCATGATTTTTTTAACACACTTCTAATTGCTAGTTCGATATGATATGGGGATTGAATTGTTGGCATCATTTCAGCAAGACACCATCACCCACATTTTTTATCACATTCATGAATGGAGGAGGAGGTGATGCATGATCAAGGTGCATATCGTTAATGTCACGTCCCCGATCACCTTGGTTCCTTCAGAGACGATGAGAGACAACTTGATATATTTTTTTCTCAAATTCTCCATTAATCTTCTCTGTTTTTACACCCATCCGTAATGGCCTTCGATCTGCAATCCGCATACCGCAATGCGGAATTCGGAAAGGCGAAACCACAATACACAGTTCGGAAAAACACACCTCCAACTTCTACAATCCGCAATGTGGAAGTCGAAAGTCGGAACACCAAACTCCATCGCTCCGAAAAACTTCACTTCCACAATCCGCAATGCAGAACTTGGAAATGCAGAATGCCAAACTCCATCACTCGGAAAAAATTCACTTCCGCAATCTACAATCTACAATGCGGAACGTCAAACTCCATCACTCCATAAATTACCTTCCTGACTTCAGTAATCCGCAATTTGCCTTGTGGAACTCGGAAATGCGGAAGCCCAACTTGCAGCCCGGGGAAAATTCACTTTCCAACTTCCACAATCCACAATCCATTTTCCAGATGTGGAACGTCAGAATTCTAACCACACAATCCAAAGGTTGGTCCGTGACATCCGCAATATGCAATCCGCATTGCAAATGTGGAAGGTCAGGACCATATACTTTTGCACTTGCAAACTTCAGAGGATGATAACTTCCTCATCCCTAGACCAAATTAGACAAGTCTAGTACCGTTGGAGAGCTCATGGAGAGATATATACCTTGGTGTGATACCCTACCTTATCTGAGGATTCTAAATTGACCATTTTTCCAACTGAAAGCTAGCTCAAAACCTCCTCTATGCCTCTTCACCCATTTGCAAGGAACTATGCTTGCCTTCTTCCATGACTTCCCCTTTAACCTGACCCACAGACTCGGGGTCTTGAAACACAACAGGGGGTTATCTACTTCCTTCCCCAAGTCCATATGATGCTATGGAGTCCATCTAGCAATGCATGCAATGCTTAACAACACACACACATAATGAAACTAAAACTAACAATGCATCTACAACTTGCAAGGTTAGCATCATATTAAACTCATGCAAATGATAGAGCATTCAAACATGAACTCATCCTTACAATTAGGCTTATATATAGTTCCCTATTGATCAATTTCATGTAATCATTCATTCAATAACTTGAACATAGCAAGCATAACATAATATAGGGAAAACTAGCATCATTTAACACCACAAGGAGCACTTATCTTTGAACTGAAGTTGTCCAAGGAACTGGCTAAGTGAGAGCAATGTTCCACCCAACCATAGGTCTCTGCCCATCCACCCCCGAGTTGGGCTGTGTACCCACTAAGGAGGGATAAATGTCTCTCTCACAGTTAGGGTTCCATACTCATGCTAATCCAACATACAGTTGGGTTTATCAATCATGCAAGGGAACAGGGAGGATGATGCTAAGCCAGTGAGCTCAACCATAGAGCTACAGGAATCTCAAACCATGCCATAGACATGGCACCCACAATACATATCTCACCCAACACAAGGAAGGCCCCCTTCTCTGCTACACAAGCCATCAGGGCCCCTTCCCTCCAGTGCTCTTCAAGGTGAGCATAGAAAGGTCCAAACTACTTCTTTCATGAGACTTTAGCCTTCACTAGGTTTATCAAGCATATCCAATCACTGTTTTATCTTCTTCTTCCTTGTTATTCAAGCTTGGAACTTCTCAGGTTGCGGCCTAAGATCTATCCTGTAACTCGGTCATCAGCCATCAAATCTAGGTGTTCTCATGGGCCTTCTAAGCTTCTCACGCCCTGGAATTTATTGGGGGTTATGGGATTAAAGAGAGAGGGAATGGGGGTTAGATATTTAGAGAAAGAGAGATTGGGGGCTAGGGGTTTAAGAGAAGAGAGAGAGAGAGAGAGAGATTACGGGTTAAGAGAGAGAGAGTTTGGAGGTAAGGGGTTTAGAGAGAGAGAGAGAGGTTAGGGGTTGAGAGAGAGAGGTTGGAGGTAAGAGGTTTAGAGAGAGAGAGAGAGAGAGAGAGAGAGAGAGAGAGATTGGGGGTTAAGGTTTAGGATACAGGGGTTAAGATAGCTAGAGAGATATTAGGGGTTTAGTTATCTAAAAAGAGAGAGAGATTGGGGGTTAGGTGTTTAGAGAGAGAGAGAGATTGGCAGTTACACGTTCAGAGAGAGAGAGATTGGGGGTTGAGGGTTTAAAGAGATTGATTGCAAGTTAGGGGTTAAGAAAAAGACATATTAGGGGCTAGCGGTTTAGAGAGAGAGAGATTTATGGTTAAGTGTTTAGAGAGAGAGAGAGATAATGGAGGTTAGGGGTTTAGAGAGAGAGAGAGATCAGGGATTAGGAGCTTAGAGAGAGAGAGAGAGAGAGAGAGAGAGAGAGAGAGAGTTTGCGGGTTATGGGTATATATATATATATATATATATAAAGAGAGAGAGAAAGAGAGAGAGAGAGAGAGAGAGAGATTGGGGGTTATGGGTTTAGAGAGAAAGAGAGAGAGAGAGATTGGGGGTTACTAGTTGTGTGAGATAGAGAGAGAGGGATTGCATCTAAGGGGTTTAGAGAGAGTTTGTGTTTGAGAGATAGAGAGGGAGAGATTCGAGTTTAGGGGTTTAGAGGGACAAAGGTAGAAAGAGAGAGATCAAGTGTTAGGTTTTTAGAGAGAGAGAGAGGGTTAAGGGTTAGGAGTTATGGGTTTAGATAGATAGATAGATGGATTGAGAGAGAGAGAGAGAGAGAATGGGGATTAAGGGTTAGGAGGTTAGGGGTTTGGGGGCTTAGGGGTTTTGATAGAGAGAGAGAGATTGTGGTTTAGGGGTTAGGGGTGAGAGATAGAGAGGGAGGTTGGACATTAGGGGTTTAGAGAGAGATAGAGATTGGAGTTAATGACTTTAGGGAAGAGAGAGAGAGAGAGAGCGAGAGAGAGATTGGTGGTTAGAGATTTAGAGAGAGAAAGAGATATTGTGGGTTAGGGGTTTAGAGAGAGAGATATTGGAGCTTACGGGTTTACAAAGAGGGATATTGGGGGTTAGGGCTTTAGAAAGAGATATTGGTGGTTAGGGATTTAGAGAGAGAGATAGATAGAGAACAAACGGAGGTTAGGGGTTTACATAGAGAGATATATTGTGGGTTAGGGGTTTAGAGAGAGAGAGATATTGGACGTTAGGGGTTTACACAGTGAGAGATTGGGGGTTAGGGGTTTATTAAGAGAAGCATAAAAAAAAAGATATTCGTGGTTAGGGGTTTAGAGAGAGAGACAAAGAGATTGGAGGTGAGAGTTTTAGAGAGAGGGAGAGATTGGGGGATACATTTTTGGATATATATATAGAGAGAGAGAGGGGCGGGGTAGAGATAGAGAGAGAAAGAGAGTTAGAGGTTTAGAAAGAGAGAGATTGGTGGTAAGGGATTTAGAGAGAGAGAGAATGGAGGTGAGTGTTTTAGAGACAGAAAGATTGAGGGATACATTTTTGGATATATATATACAGAGAGAGAGAGATATTGGGGGATACTTTTTTGGATATATATATATATATATATATAGAGAGAGAGAGAGAGAATGGGGTTTAGGGGTTTATAGATAGAGAGAGAAATGGAGAGATTGCGGTTTAGGGGTTTGGAGAGAGAGAGATTGGAGGTTAGGGTTTAGAGAGAGAGAGATTGGGAGTTAGAGGTTTAGAGAGAGAGAGAGATATTGGGGGTTAAGGGTTAGGGGTTTATATATATATATATATATATAAAGAGAGAGAGAAAGATATTAGGGGTTAAGAGGGGTTGAGCTAGATAGATAGAGAGAGAGGGGTTGGTGGTTAGGGGTTAGGTATTTAGAGAGAGAGAGATTGGGGGTTAGAGTTTGAGAGAGAGAGAGAGAGAGAGAGAGAGAGATTGTGGGTTAGGGTTTTACAGGGAGAGAGCGATATTGGGGGTTAAGGGCTTCAGGGATAGGTAGATGTTGGGGGTTAGGGGTTTAGAGAGAGAGAGACTTGGGGGTTATGGATATATATATGTAAAGAGAGAGAGAGAGGTTAGTCGTTTAGATAGAGAAAGATAGAAGGAGAGATATTGGTGGTTAGGAGTTTAGGTAGAGAGAGAATGGAGGTGAGGATTTGAGAGAGAGAGAGAATGGAGGTGAGGATTTGAGAGAGAGAGAGATTGGGGATTAGGGGTTTAGAGATAGAGAGAAAGAAATAGAGATATTGGAGGTAAGGGGTTTAGAGAGAGAGATAGAAAGAGAGAGGTTAGAGGTTAGGGGTTTAGAGAAAGAGAGAGAGAGATATTGGGGTTAGGGGTTGAGAGAGAGAGAGAGAGAGAGATTGGGGGTTAGAATTTGAGAGAGATGATTGGATGTTAGGTTTTTAGAGAGAGAGGGAAATTGGGGTTTAAGATTTAAAGGGACAAATATAGAAACATAGATATTTGTGGTTAGGCGTTTAGAGAGAAAGAGATAGAGTGAGAACGAAGGTTAGGGCTTGAGAGAGAGGGAGAGAGATTGGGGGTTATGGGTTTAGAGACAGGGAGAGAGAGAGAGACATTGGGGCTTAGGGACAGAGAGAGACAAAGATAAAAATTGAGGGTTAGGGTATATATATATATATATATAAGAGAGAAAGAGAGAGATTGGGGATTAGGGGTTTACAAAGAGAGATGTTGAGAGTTAGTGGTTTAAAGAGAGAGAGAGTGAGAGAGAGAGAGCGGGGGTTTAGGGGTTTAGAGAGAGAGAGAGAGAGAGAGAGAGAGATTGGTGGTTAGGGGTCATGGGTTAGGGATTTAGATAGAGGGGGGTAGGGGTTGAGAGAGAGAGAGAGAGAGAGAGAGAGAGAGAGAGATTGGGGGTTAGAAATTGAGAGAGAGGATTGGATGTTAGGTTTTTAGAGCGAGAGGGAAATTGGGGGTTTAGGATTTAAAGGGACAAATATAGAAACATAGATATTTGTGGTTAGGCGTTTAGAGAGAAAGAGATAGAGTGAGAATGAAGGTTAGGGTTTGAGAGAGAGGGAGAGAGATTAGGGGTTATGGGTTTAGAGACAGAGAGAGAGAGAGAGAGATACATTGGGGCTTAAGGACAGAGAGAGACAAAGATAAAAATTGGGGGTTAGGGTATATATATATATATATATATGAGTGACAGAGAGAGAGATTGGGGGTTAGGGGTTTACAAAGAGAGATGTTGGGAGTTAGGGGTTTAGAGAGAGAGTGTGTGTGTGGGTTAGTGGTTTATATATAGAGAGAGATATTAGGGGTTATATTTTTAGAGAGAGAGATTGGAGGTTTAGTGCTTTAGAGAGAGAAAGAGAGATTAGGGGTTAGGGTTTAGGGGTTTAGAGAGAGAGAGAGAGAGAGCAAGAGAGATTGGTGGTTAGGGGTCATGGGTTAGGGATTTAGATAGAGAGGGGGGGGGTAGGGGTTGTGAGGGAGAGAAAGAGAGAGAGATGTTGGGGGTTAGGGGTTTAGTAGAGACAGAGATGTTGGAGGTTAGGGGTTTAGGAGAGAGAGAGAGAGAGATTTTGGGGGTTAGGGGTTTAGAGAGAAAGAGAGAGATTGGGGGTTAGGGGTTTATACAAAGAGATATTGGAGGTTAGGGGTTCAGAGGGAAAGAGAGGTTGAAGGTAGGGGGTTTAGAGAGAGAGAGAGATTGGGGGTAGGTGGTTAGATAGATAGGGAGAGGGGGGGGGAGAGAGAGAGAGAGAGAGATTCAAGGTTAGAGGTTTAGAGAGAGAGATTGGAGTTTAAGGGTTTACAAAGAGAGATATTGGGGTTTCCAAAGATAGATGTGGGGGGTTACGGGTTTATATATATATATATATATATTGGGAGTTATGGTTTTAGAGAGAGAGAGATTGGGGGTTATGGGTTTAGAGATAGAGATATTTGGGGTTAGAAATATATATATATATATATATATATATATATATATATAGAGAGAGAGAGAGAGAGAGAGAGAGAGAGAGGTGGTTAGGAGTTTAGAGAAAGAGAGAGAAATTGGGGGTTATGTGTTTAGAGAGGGAGAGAGAGGGATTGGGTGTTAAGTTTTTAGAGAGAGAGAGAGAGAGAGGGATTGGGGGTTAATGGTTTAAGGATATTGATTGCGGGTTAGGGGTTTAAAAAAACACATATTGGGGGCTAGGGGTTTAGAGAGAGAGAGAGATGGTTAGGTGTTTAGAGAGAGAGATAGATCAGGGATTAGGAGCTTAGAGAGAGAGAGATATTTTGGGGGTTAAGGGTATATATATATATATACACACACACATATATACACACAGAGAAATTGGGGGTTAGGGCTTTAGAGAGAAGGATATAAGAGATAGATTTGTGGTTGGGGGTTTAGAGAGAGAGAGAGAGAGAGAGATTGGGGGTTACTAGTTGTGTGAGAGAGAGAGAGGGATTGCGGCTAATGGGTTTAGAGAGAGTTTGGGTGAGAGAGATAGAGAGGGAGAGATTTGGGGTTAGGGGTTTAGAGGGAGAGAGGTGGAAAGAGAGAGAGAGAGAGTTAAGGGTTAGGAGTTATGGGTTTAGATAGATAGATAGATTAAGAGAGAGAGAGAGAGTAGGGATTAAGGGTTAGGAGGTCAGGGGTTTGGGGGTTAGGGTTTTAGAGAGAGAGAGAGAGAGAGAGAAAGAGAGATTACGGTTTAGGGGTTAGGGGTTGAGAGATAGAGAGAGAGGTTGGACATTAGGGGTTTAGAGAGAGATAGAGATTGGGGTTAAGGAGTTTAGGGGGGGGAGAGAGAGAGAGATATTGGTTGTTAGAGATTTAGAGAGAGAGAGAGAGAGACATATTGGGGGTTAGGGGTTTAGAGAGAGAGAGAGAGATTGGATGTTATGGGTTTAAAAAGAGAGATATCGGGGGTTGGGGCTTTAGAGAGATAAATTGGTGGTTAGGGATTTAGAGACAGAGACAGATAGAGAACAAATGGAGGTTAGGGGTTTACATAGAGAGATATTGGGGGTTATGGGTTTAGAGAGGGATATTGGATGTTAGTGGTTTACATATTGAGAGATTGGGGGTTAGGGGTTTATTGAGAGAAGCATATAAAGTGAGGTATTCATGGTTAGCGGTTTAGAGAGAGAGAGAGAGAGAGAGACATTGGAGGTGAGAGTTTTAGAGAGAGAGATTGGAGGATATGTATATATAGAGAGAGAGGGGGGGGAGTTTAGAGATAGAGAGAGAAAGGGAGGGATTGGGGTTTAGGGGTTTGGAGAGAGAGAAAGAGAGTTAGATGTTTAGAGAGAGAGAGATTGGTGTTAGGGGATTTACAGAGAGAGAGAGAGAGATTGGGGGTTAGAGGTTTAGATAGAGAGAGAGAGAGAGAGTGTTAGGGGCTTAGAGAGAGGGGGGAGATTGGGACTTAGGGGTTTAGAGAGATAGATTGGAGGTTGGGGATTTACAAAGTGAGATATTAGGGGTTAGGCGTTTACAAATATAAATATTGGGGGGTTAGGGGTTTAGAGAGAGAGAGAGAGAGAGAGAGAGTGGGAGAGATATTAGGGGTTAGGGGTGTAGAGAGAGAGAGAGAGAGAGAGAGAGAGAATGGGTGTGAGTGTTTTAGAGAGAGAGATATTGGGGCTACATTTTTGGATATATATATATACACACACACACAAAAAGCGAGAGAGAGAGAGAATGGGGGTTAGGGGTTTACAGATATAGAGAGAAATGGAGAGATTGGGGTTTAGGGGTTTAGAGAGAGAGATATTGGAGGCAAGGGGTTTAGAGAGAGAGAAAGAGATAGAAAGAGAGAGATTAGGAGTTAGTGGTTTAGAGAGAGAGAAATTGGTGTTTAGGGATTTAGAGAGAGAGAGATTGAGAGTTAGAGGTTTAAAGAGAGAGATATATTGGGGGTTAAGGGTTACATATTGAGAGAGAGAGAGAGATTAGGTGGTTGGAGAGAGAGAGAGAGATTGTGGGTTAGGGTTTGAGAGAGAGAGCGATTGTTGGTTAGGGGTTTATAGGGAGAGAGTGGTATTCGAGGCTAAGGGCTTCAGAGAGAGAGAGATTTTGGGGGTTAGGCGTTTAGAGAGAGAGAGAGAGAGCTTGGGGGTTACAGGTATATATATAGAGAGAGAGAGAGAGCGAGAGAGAGGGAGGTTATTGGTTTAGAGAGAGAAATATAGAAGGAGAGATATTGGTGGTTAGGTGTTTAGATAGAGAGAGAATGGAGGTGAGGACTTGAGAGAGAGAGAGAGAATGGGGATTAGGGGTTTAGAGATAGAGAGAAAGAAACAGAGAGATTGGAGGTAAGCAGTTTAGAGAGAGAGATATAGAAAGAGAGAGGTTGGAGGTTAGGGGTTTAGAGAAAGGGAGGGAGAGATATTGGGGTAAGGGGTTGAGAGAGAGAGAGAGAGAGAGAGAGAGAGAGAGAGAGAGAGAGAGAGATTGGGGGTTAGAAATTGAGAGAGAGGGATTGGATGTTAGGTGTTTAGAGAGAGAGGGAAATTGGGGGCTTAGGGTTTAAATGGAGAAATATAGAAACATAGATATGTGTGGTTAGACATTTAGAGAGAAAGAGATAGAGTGAGAACGAAGGTTAGGTTTTGAGAGAGAGGAAGAGAGATTGGGGGTTATGGGTTTATACACACAAAGAGAGAGATATTGGGGCTTAGGGGTTTAGAGATAGAGAGAGACAAAGATAAAAATTGGGAGTTAGGGTATATATGTATATATATATATATATATATAATAGAGACAAAGAGAGAGATTGGGGGTTAAGATTTTACAAAGAGAGATGTTGGGAGTTAGGCGTTTACAAACAGAGATGTTGGGATTTAGAGGTTTAGAGTGAGAGTTTGGGGGGTTTAGTGCTTTAGAGAGAGAGAGATTAGGGGTTATGGTTTAGGCATTTAGAAAGAGAGAGAGATCAAGAGAGATTGGTGGTTAGGGATTTAAATAGAGAGAGAAGGGTATGGGAGAGAGAGAGATTCAGGGTTAGAGGTTTAGAGATAGAGATTGGAGTTTAGGGGTTTACAAAGAGAGATATTGGGGTTTAGGGGTTTACAAGGATAGATGTTGGGAGTTATGGGTTTAGAGAGAGAGAGAGAGAGATTGGGGGTTATGTTTTTAGAGAGAGAGAGATTGGGGGTTATGGGTTTAGAGATAGATATATTTGGGGTTAGAAATATATATATATATATATAGAGAGAGAGAGAGAGAGAGAGAGAGAGAGATTGGATGTTATGGGTTTAGAGAGGAAGAGGGAGAGAGAGGGATTAGGTGGTAAGGTTTTAGAGAGAGAGAGGTTGGGGGTTAGAGAGTTATATAGATATAGATTTGGGGTTAGGGGTTTAGAGAGAGAGGAACTGAGGGTTATGGGTTTAGCTAAATAGATAGATAGATAGATATAGAGAGGGATAGATAATGGAGGTTAGGGGTTGAGAGAGAGAGAGAGAAATATATTGGAGGTTAGGGATTTTGAAAAAGATAGCGAGATTTGGGGTTGAGGGTTTTAAAGAGACAAAGAGAGATATAGAGAGAGAATGGGGTCAAAGGTTGAGAGAGAGAGAGAGAGAGAGAGATTGGAGGTTATGGGTTTAGAGAGAGAGAGAGAGAGAAAAAGTGAGATCAGTTGTTAGAGGTTTAGAGAGAGATATAGATAAATTGAGGGTTGGGGATTTAGAAATATATATATATATATATATATATATATAGAGAGAGAGAGAGAGAGAGAGAGAGAGGGGTGGACCTAGATAGAGAGAGAGAGAGAGAGAATTGGGGTTAGGGATTTAGAGAGGGAGAGAGATATTGGGGGTTCAGGGTTTAGAGAGAGATAGAGATAAAAAGAGATAGATCGAGAGTCAGGGTTTGAGAGAGAGAGAGAGATTGGGGTTTAAGGTTAGGATTTAAGGGATTATATAAATAGATATAGAGAGGTTGGGAGTTGACATTTAGGGGTTTAGAGAGAGAGTGAGAGAAATATTTCGGGTGAGGGGTTAGTGATTTAGAGAGAGAGATATATATACTTGGGGTTAGGGATTTAGATGGAGAGATTTGGGGTTAGGGATTTAGAGAGAAAGAGATATAGAAAGAGGGAGATCAAGGGTTAGATATTGAGAGAGAGAGAGAGATTGGGAGTTAAGGGTTATGGGTTTAGAGAGAGGGGGGCGTTAATGGGGGTTGAGATAGATATATAGAGAGAGATTAGGGATTTAGTGTTTTATGGAGAGAGAAAGAGAGAGAGAGATTGTGATTGGGGGTTAGGAGTTATGGATTTAGAGAGCGAGTGAGAGAGAGAAATTGGGGGTTGGGGATTTAGATAGATAGATAGAGATGGGTTAGGGGTTGAAAGAGAGAGTGTGAGTTTGGAGGTTAGGTGTTTATAGAGAGATATTTGGGGTTAGGGGTTTAGAGAGAGAGAGACAGATTGGGGGTTAGGGGTTTAGAGAGCGAGAGATATTGGTGGTTAGGGGTTTAGAGAGAGAGATTGGGAGTTAGGGGTTTAGAGGGAGATATTAGAGATCGGGGGTTTACAAGTAGAGGTATTGGGGGTTAGGGGTTTACAAAGAGATATGTTGGGGGTTAGGGGTTTAGAGAGAGAGAAAGAGAGAAACTGCGGGTTAGGGATTTAGAGAGAGAGAGATATTAGGGGTTAGAGATTTAGAGAGAGCGAGAGAGATTGGGGGTGAAGGGTATAGAGAGAGTGATAGAAATATATATATATATATATATATATATATAGAGAGAGAGAGAGAGCAGTTTAGAAGGTATGGGTTGAGAGATAAAGAGAGAGGTTGGAGGTTAGGGGTTTAGAGAGAGAGAGATTGGGGGTTAAGAGTTTGAATAGATTGATTGTAGGTTAGGGGTTTAAAAAAAACGTAATGGGGGATAGGGGTTTAGAGAGAGAGAGAGAGAGAGAGAGAGAGAGAGAGATCAGGGATTAGAAATTTAGAGAGAGAGAGAGTGTCAAGGGTTTAAGGGTACACACACACACACGCGCGCGCGCACACAGAGAGAGAGATTAGGGGTTAGGGGTTTAAAGAGATTGATTGGAGTTTAGGGGTTTAGAGAGAGAGAGAGAGAGAATGGAGATTAGTGATTTAGATAGAGAGAGAGAGAGATTGGGGGTTACTAGATGAGAGAGAGAGAGAGAGAGAGGGTTATGGGTTTAGCTAGCTAGATAGATATTGAGATAGAATGGAGGTTAGGGGATGAGAGAGAGGGAGAGAGAGAGCAACTGCAGGTTAGTGGTTTAGAGAAAGAGAGTGAGATTTGGGTTTGATCGTTTTAGAGAGGGATAGATATTGGGGGTTAGGAATTTAGAGAGAGGGGGGGAATTTGTGGTTAGCGGTTTAGAGAAAGAGAGATTTGGGGTTAG
The DNA here is from genome assembly GCA_027924585.1 of Larix kaempferi. Classification (NCBI taxonomy): domain Eukaryota; kingdom Viridiplantae; phylum Streptophyta; class Pinopsida; order Pinales; family Pinaceae; genus Larix; species Larix kaempferi. Next base: position 269,685 of record BSBM01001618.1, read on the forward strand.
GGGTTCATAAAGAGAGATTTTGGGTTAGGGGTTTATATATAAAGAGAGAGAGAGCGAGATTGTGGGTTACATGCTTAGAGAGAGAAAGAGATAGAAAGTGAGAGATTGGGATTTAGAGATTTAGAGAGAGGGATTGGGGGTTAGGGCTTTAGGGAGAGAGAGAGAGATAGAAAAATAGAGAATTGGGGTTAGGAGTTGAAAGAGAGAGAAATATTGGGTGTTAGGGGTTTAGAGAGAGAGAGAGATAGATTGGAGGTTATGGGTTTTAGAGAGAGAGAAAGAGAGATAGATTGGAGGTTATGGGTTTAGAGAGAGAGAGAGAGATAGATTGGAGGTTATGGGTTTAGAGAGAGAGAGATAGAAAGAGTGATGAGGGGTTAGAGGTTTAGAGAGAGATAGAGAGAGGTTAGGGGTTAAGAGTTAGGGGTTTAGATAGACAGATAGATAGAGAAAGAGAGAAAGAGATTGGGGGTCAGGGAGAGAGAGAGAGAGATTGGTTTTTAAGGGGGGTTGAGCTAGATAAAGAGAGAGAGACTAGGAGTTTATTGGTTTAGAGATAGAGAGTTTGGGGGTTAGGGTTTAGCGGTTTGGATAGATAGATAGAGAGAGAGAGAGAGTGAGAGAGACTGGTGGTTAGGGGTTAAGGATTTATATTGCTAGATAGATATAGAGAGAGGGGGGGGTTTAGGGGTTGAGAGAGAGATGCTGGAGGTTAGGGGTTTAGATAAAGAGAGAGAGAGAGATTGGGGGTTAGGGGTTTGAGAGAGAGATATATATTAGGGCTTAGGGTTTTAGAGAGAAAAACTAAGAGATTGGGGGTTAGGGTTTTAGGGAGGGAGAGAGACTGAGGGGTGGGGGTTTAGAGAGAGAGAGAGAGAGAGAGAGATATTGGGGGTCACGGGTTTATAGAGAGAGGTTGGAGGTTAGGGGTTTACAAAGAGAGATATTGGGGTATAGGGGTTTAGAGAGAGAGAGAGAGAGAGAGAGATTGGGGGATTATGGTTTCAGAGAGACACACAGAGAGAGAGAATGGGGTTGAGAGTTTGAGAGATAGAGAGAGATTGTGGTTTAGGGGTTTAGAAATAGACAGATTGGGTGATAAGGTTTTTTTTTTGGGGGAGAGAGAGAGAGAGAGAGAGAGACAGAGAATGGGTTAGGTGTTTAGAGAGAGATATTGGAGGTAAGGGGTTCAGAGAGAGAAATAGAAGGAGAGAGGTTGGAGGTTAGGGGTTTAGAGAAGGAGAGAGAGAGAGAGAGAGAGAGAGATTGGGGGTTAGGGGTTTAGAGAGAGAGAGAGAGAGGGTTAGGGGTTTAGATAGAGGGATTGAATGTTATGGGTTTAGAGAGAGAGAGAGATAGATTGGGGGTTATAGGTTTAGAGGGAGAAAGATATAAATATATATATTGGTGGTTAGGGGTTTAGAGGGAGAGAGAGATAGATATAGAATGAAGGTTAGGGTTTGAGAGAGAGAGGCAAATTGGGGTTGGGGGTTTAGAGAGAGAGATATATTGGGGTTTACAGTCTTTTATAGAGAGAGAGAGATTGCGGATTAGGGTTTAGAGATAGAGAGAGACGAAGAGAGAAATTGGGGGGTTATGGGTTTAGATATTGACAAAGATTGGAGGTAAGGGGTTTGGAGAGAGTAATAGATTCGAGGTAAGAGGTTTAGAGAGGGAGGGAGATTGGGGGTTAGGGGTTTAGATGAAGAGAGATTGGGGCTTAGGGGTTTAGAGAGTGAGATTTGGGGTTAGGGGTTTAGAGAGAGAGAGAGAACGAGAAAGAGAGAATTGGTGTGAGGTATTTAGAGAGGGAGAGAGATATTGGGGGTTAGGGGTTTAGAAAGAGAGAGATCGAGAGTTATATGTTTAGAGGGAGAGAGATTGGGGGTTAAGGGTTAGGAGTTAATGGTTTGGATATATAGTTAGAGATAGTTTTGGGGTTAGGGTTTAGGGGTTTAAAGAGAGAGAGAATTGGGGTGAGGGGTTAGTGGTTGAGAGAGAGAGAGAGAGAGAGTTTGGGAGTTAAGGGTTACGGGTTTAGAGAGAGAGAGAATGGGGGTTAGAGGTTAGGGGTCAAGGATTTATATAGATTGATAGAGAGAGAGTGGGGGGTTAGGGGTTTAAAGAGAAATAGAGGTTGGATTTTAAAGGTTTAGAGAGAGAAAGAGAGAATTGGGGTTAGGGGTTTAGATAGATAGAGAGAGAGAGTGAGAGAAAGAGAGAGATTGGGGGTTAGGGGTTTTGATAGATAGATAGACAGACAGTGAGAGATGTTGGGGTTTAGGAGTTTATAAAGAGATATATTGGGGGAAAGGGGATTAGATAGAGAGAGATAGAAAGAAAGATATTGGTGGTTATGGGCCTAGATAGAGATATATAGAGAGAGAATGGAGGTTAGGGTTTTATAGAGAGATAGAGAGATTGGGGTTATGGGTTTATAGAGAGAGAAGGAAAGAGAGAAGGAGAGGAAGAGAGGGATTGGGGGTTAGGGTTTTATAGAGAGAGAGAGAGAGAGAGAGAGAGAGAGAGAGAGATTGGAGGCTATGGGTTTAGAGAGAGAGATCGATTGGGTGTTATGGGTTTAGAGAGAGAAAGAGAGATATTGGAGGTTGGGGGTTAGGGGTTTAGAGAGAGGGAGAGGAAGAGAGGGATTGGGCATTAGGGGTTTAGAGAGAGAGATCGATTGGGTGTTAGGGGTTTAGAGAGAGAGAGAGAGAGAGAGATTGGAGGTTAGGGATTTAGAGAGATAGACTAGAGGTTAAAGGTTTACAAAGAGAGAGATTGGGGTTTAGGGGTTTAGAGAGAGAAAGATAGAAAGAAAGATATACGTGGCTAGGGGTTTAGGAAGAGAGAGATAGAGACAAAATGGAAGTGAGGGTTTTAGACAAATAGAGAGATTGGGGGTTTTGGTTTTGGATATAGAGGCAGAGAGAGAGAATTGGTTAGGGGTTTAGAGGGAGAGAGATTGGGGGTCAGGGGTTTAGAGAGATAGATTTGAGGTTAGAGGTTTAGAGAGAGAAAAAAAGATAGAGAATTAGGGTTAGGCATTTAGAGAGGGAGAGAGATATTGCAGGTTAAGTGTTTAGAAAGAGAGATATATAAAGAGGGAGATAAGGAGTTAGTGGTTTAGAGAGGGATAGAGAGAGAGAGATTGGAGGTTAATGGTTAGGATTTAGTGGTTTAGATAGATAGATAGACAGAGTTTGGGGGTTAATGGTGTTGGCGGGCAAATCTACCCTATAGCAAGGAAACTAATGCTATCAACTGGGGTGGGGTGACAGGTAAGTGTATTGATGGTATTACAAAGATATTTTATGAAAAGAAATAAGTTATGGATCTTGAGAACACACCTTTCAATCGAAGTTCGATCCTAGCCTTCACTTGATCTTGTGCTCAACCTTCAAATCCACCTTCCTTTCAGTAAACCTGCAATAACAATACCTTTCTCAGAGCATCTTGGACAATATATAATGTTAAAAGAAACAAAAACAATGTTTAGCATTTGATATTGACCAAAACAGATCCAAATTAAGATTGCATTTCAGAACACATTTAAATTGGAACAAGAAAGACACTTCAACCTTTATTGTCGAAAGTAAATTGATGTACAAGTATACCTGACTCTATGATGAGCTCCTGCAACTTGATTCTGGGCTCTTGATCTTCTCTGGCTTGGATTTCTTCAGCATCAACTCCTCCAATGCAAGCTTCTTCTTTAGATCTCTAGGTCTCAAAGTTTCCCCATTAATCCATCTAACCTTTCTCTTTAGTCTTCTTTGTATTTATAGGATTAGAGAAGTAGTTCAGGTCGATGTATGGTTATGGAGGAAGTTAGGGAAGTTGGAAAACTACCAGCAACTAATCCTCCTCGAGAAAATTAATTTTTTTTAATCATCTTTTGATATGTACGCCACTATTGTTCAGTGAAGTAGCGTATAGGGCGCTACTTTAGTTCTTACCAACTAGCGCTCATCAAATTTTAAATGTTGAGCGCTACTATGCTGAGAAGGAGTAGCGCTCATAAGGATTTGAGCGCTACTTTTATACACTGGAGTAGCTTATGGGCGCTAGTCTCTCTAGGTAGAGTAGCGTTCATATCCCAGAATGATATGTTTAGGGTTTTTTCCAGTAAAATTAGGAAATGGAGTAAGTCAAAGTGTCATCTAAGGTCAACATGCTCCTCCATCCAAGTTGTCCTTTTGTGTGATCAACAGCTCAAGGTGATCACGGATGGAGAGGTTCAAGTTTAACCTATAACAGATGCCCCCTAATGTGTGAGGTCAGAGGGAAACGATGGCCGAAATACATTATAATCCAAAGCCATAGGAGGAGCAAAGAACCGCAGAAAACAAGTCGCAAGAACACCTGCAACAAAGATCAAGGTCAGCGAGCAATTACAACTTTGACACCATATAGATGTGCAGTGTGATACAACATGATCTCCGATACATAACAAGGAGATGTATATAAAGCATGGCCACTTGAAATACAAGCGTGGATCCATGTCAAACTGAGAGATCATAGCCATAACAACAAACTGGATCTATGTCTCAATGGAGAGCCGAATATAAGTGAGGCTCAGTCTTGCGCAACTTGGGTGATAACATAAACAGGTAATGTCATCCAAAATCCCAAGGTCTTCATCTAACACAACTCGAGGTACAAACCCTAACCATGTGAATAGATGAGCTGACAGTCGAACATGGGGGGTATCATTTGATTACCGGTCATTGATGTATACCTTTAACAAACACGGGGACTTCCACCGATAATGATGATGGGGTCCAAGGTACCAAGTACGATTCTCCAAGTGTGAATAGATGGACTTGGAGTCGAACACTTGGGAATCCTGTCGAAGAAGAGACATTGATGTATTCTCATCTTTCAACAGTGAGGAAAATTGCAACTGGTGACTGCAATCTCCAAGGTACTAACCGAAACTCTAAACTTCAATCCCAGAATAATGAGTTGGTGTCGATGGTAAGAAGTCCGTTGGAAGGGAGGCCTTAAGGCATCCTCCATCATCCAACTCGAGGAACACTCAACTGGTAAGAGATGATATGGAATAATATGCAACAAGACTGACACTAAGAAGGCCGACACATGAGGTCAAGGTAAACTGCATAATGGTCGACACAGGGTATATCCTTGGACATTGAGCACGACACAAAGTGACTCAGACACTTTCTGACATAATGGGGTAAATAATAAGTCTGAAATGTAAGGGACAATATCAGACCCTCCATATGGTTGGAAGAATAACCAACCGGGGGAGTAAATAACTCGGAGGAAAGGTTCACCCTGAGGTCAAAAACTAAACCTAACCGACAAGAAAGACTCAAGTAGGTGCTGTGTTCAAGGATAGAATTGACTGAACTGCCTTTGACAATGAAGATATGATATGTCTTTCCCATCCCTTATTCTTTTTAGATAAAAGAATACCCTTCTTGTTATTTTAATGAGTCCAAGAAAGAATGAAAACTCAATAGATCCAACCATGTAAAAGTTTAACGAGCCCATGGGAGGAAGACTCAGGACCTTCTTCTTTGTTTATAGAGTTCGAAGAAGAGAATAGAAGATTACTCTATATTACTGATCTCTGGATTTTAATATCGAGCCGAGATCTGTTCTTGTTCGCTGGTGTTTTCAATTTTAAGGAGTCTGAAAAACTTAAACAATAACTCCATATATCTGCTCGTGGATTTTAGTATCGAGCCCAGATTGGTCTGTGCTCGGCGGTGTTTTCTTGTTTATAGAGTTGAAAAACTTAAGCAGTCCTCTATTTACCCTCTCGTGGATTTCACATCGAGCCCGAGTAGGTGAATGCTCGCTTGGTATTTTCATGTTTAGAGAGCCTGAAAACCCTAAAGAAGGATCCAAAAGGTCCTTTTTCGTGCAGTTAGTCTCCTCCTCCGAAAAAATTATAAAACAATGGAAGAAGAACTCTTCTAGCGCATACAGAAGTATACCTAGAGTATACCTTTTCCGTAGTTAATCCACCTAGGCCCAGAAAAGGGGTAATTTTATACTTAAGTGGATGAGCATTTGATTACTTTAACGAGCTCGAAGAGGACAAGCTTGCTCGACAATCTTGTTTAGGTTTAAATAGTCCAAACAAGAGCTTAAAATGACTTAAAGGTCAGCTTCTAGGATCAAAGCTTCATACTTTGCCAAAACTAGGTCTTCAACAAAATATTAGTCGATACGGCAAAAAATCTCGAATGATATATGAATTTGAACTATTTAACTAGTTGACAAGGTCTATCATCAAGAGTTTTTAAACTTAGGAGATGAATCCGACAAAAATTAAATGAAAATTGAGCTTGGATTAGTATTGTACCATATGTGTGTTTCAATTGATTAATTAGGGATTTTTTGAAAATTTTGAAACTATAGAAAATTAAACAATGGTGGGTAAAAAATCAAAGTCCAATTCATATATATAATTTTATTTTAAAAAATCGATTTTCAATTTGTTTTATAGGGAAAAGATTGGGGCAACCTTTTGCAATTTCAAATCTCCGTGGTGATCAAAACAAGCATCCAAATGACGTTATTCCTCTACCAAGTAAGTTAAAATTCACCCTACTTGCATTTTCATGCTTTAGTTTTCATTTTTTGAGCAAAAAATGGCTTGCAACGTGATGCTCACAAGCTTTGTTGCGTGAGTGCTACTGTGTAACCATAACAGTAGCGTGTAAACACGATGGGTGCTACTGTGCTCAAGCAGAGTAGCGCCCATACGTGACTGTGTAGTATACACAGTAGCACTCATTCATGAAAACCTACATACAAGCGCCGGGACTCAAAAAAATTTCATTTTTTGTGCAGGATGGTTCTTCAATGGAGGGAGAGAGAACATGAGGACATGGATAGGTTGGCCATGCAAGATCCGGCCACTCTCCACGCTCTCCGAAGATGCGGTTTATTGAAGTTTTACCGAACTGTAAACATGAGGGCTTTAAACAAACTGTTTCAAAGACTCATTCAGTACTGGGATGTGGATACCAATACTTTTGTCATTTGTGGGCAAACTTTGGAGCTTACAGTTGATGACATATATTTCATTACTGGTCTCTCACAGAGAGGAGATGTAATCAATCTGAAAGGGTCTTCTCGTGTGGGTGTAAGGTCTGTGCAAGAGTATGTGAATACATATTGTATTGCTGGAGCTGAGAAATTGGGAAGCCAAGTCTTGATCTCAACCATTGACTATCTCCCTTTGAAAGTGATAGTGAGCATGATCAACCGAGTGGCAGGTAGTGCCTCACAACACTTAGCTTCCAGGCACTCAATGCATATTGGTGTACAATGCTTACACGGTCATGTCTATGATTGGTGTACTAGTTTACTGGCGAGCATGAAATCTCGATTGACAGGTTGCAAATCCGGCACAATGAAGAATTTCGGGTATGGTAGCATTTTGTGTACCTTCTTCTTTGAGAGGATGCCTGCTATCAGTTTGGGGATGCCTCTACCTCAGGTTAACCCCCGTGAGCCCAGACTAGGCCGTTGGGGTGACATATTCCTTCGCCAGGGTGGTGGGGAAAGTCACTATTGTTATCATACTGATGATTTCTGGGGGTGGTGGGAGAGGAAAGTGCCCGCTTTCGAGCAGTTTCCATATGCTGGATTGGATTTCCGTCATGATCCAGAGCTGGTGCTTCCTCCAGGTGGAGCCTGGGGAGATATTGGTATGTTTAAATTTTGAGGTTTATTTAATTTTTTCAAACTTTTTCAAGTATTTGATTTTTATGAATGAGTTTTGAAGTTCTAATCAAGTGTCATATGCAGATCTGGGGCCTGTTCGTCCTGAGGGACATCCTACCATCTTTGTGAGGCCAGTTGATATTGCTGCAGCAGATGCTATGTTGGGGACCTTAGAGAGAAAAATGAGTCGATTGACTCATGAAATTCCTGCATGCCGTATGGATCAAATACCTATAGATATGCAGGAAGATGTTGTTGGGGTGCCCCCGGCATGGCTTAGGGTGCTGCGGAAGATAGCTAGGCTAGTCATATGCTATCGCAATGCAGTAGATGATGATGATGTCCCTCCTTCTCCATAGGAGAGGGATACATTCTATGTATATATTTTTGAGGCTACTATGCCCAGTTTTTGTACTTTTATGACTTGACTTGATAGACTTATGACTCAAAACTCATATATTTTTTGATATGGTATCGGCTATATACAGTATCGATTATTTACATGTGTATGTGTTTTATGTGTGCAATGTTGTTTATGACAATGTATAATGCAAATTCCAGTCTAACACATAGTTTGCTAATGAATCAACTAAAGTGTTTAAACTTCTCGGAATGTGTTCATATATAATAGAATGAAATTGTCTTTCCAAAAGTCTAACTCGTAGAAACTGACGTAGCAATCCAGGGTCCCTAATCTGATAGACACCTGTTAATTGAAATACAATTAATTGTGAGTCAAGCCTTACCTCCAAATGTGAAATGCCATGACTAAGAGCATCTCGGAGAAGTTCTATAACTGCACTGTATTCAGCCATATTATTCGTGGTAGGACCCAAACAAACCCCCCCCCCCCCCCGAAGAGACAAGTTGGCCAGCGGGGTGAATAAATGACCCAAGCTACTGAAGCCAACTGACAGGTGTGGCGACTGGCGCCATCAGCAAATCCTAAGAAATGTTCGGTTGAAATCTAGTACACGAAACGAAAAACACACATAAGATTAACTAACAAGCATAACAAAATTAGCTTTACAAAAATATACAGCTATGTTACAAGAAAAAGTACTTCAGCCTAAGCACTTACTAGAAGAGATGGGATTGGGGGTTATGGTTTTGGAAAGAGACATATATATATATATATATATATATATTATATATATACAGAGAGAGAGAGGGGGGGGGGTTAGTGGTTTTGAGATAGAGAAATAAAAAGGGAGAGATTGGGGGTTAGGGGTTTAGAGATAGAGAAAGAAAAATAGAGATATTGGGGGTTAGGGGTTTAGAGAGAGAGAGATGAGGAGTTAGGGGTTTAGAGAGACAAAGAGAGATTAGGGGTTAAGGGTTAGGCGTAAGGGATTTAGATAAATAGATAGAGAAAGAAATTGGGTGTTAGCGGAGAGAGAGAGATTTGGGATTCAGGGTTTAGAGAGAAAGAGAAAGAGAAAGAGAGTGATATGGGGTTAGAGTTTTAGAGAGAGAGAGAGAGAGAGAGAGAGAGAGAGATTCAAGGTTAAGGGTTAGGTATTTACACACACATACATACACACACGCATATATATATATATATATATAGAGAGAGAGAGAGAGTGGGCGGGGGGGTTTAGGGGTTTATAGTCAAAGATGAGGGGTTAGAGATTGAGAGAGAGAGAGTGGGTGGGGGGGTTTAGGGGTTTATAGTCAAATATGAGGGGTTAGAGATTGAGAGAGAGAGAGCTTGGGGGTTAGGGTTTTAGGGAGAGGTAGATAGAAAGATTGGTGGTTAGGGGTTTGGAGAGAGAGAGATATAGAGAGATTGGAGGATAGGTGTTTGTAGAGAGAGAGGAAGGGAGAGATATTGGGATTTAGGGGTTGAGAGAGAGAGAGAAAGAGAGATATTGGGATTTAGGGGTTTAGAGAGAGATATTGATTGGGTGTTAGGGGTTTAGAGACAGAGATATAGAAAGAGAGAGATTATGGGTTATGGGTTTAGAGAGAGAGTGTGAGAGAGAGATATTGGAGGTTATAGGTTTGGAGAGAGAAAGAGATTTAGGGTTAGGAGTTTAGAGGGATAGAGGGATAGAGAGATATAAAGAGAGAGATTGTGGGTTAGATTTAGGTGTTTAGAGAGAGAGGGGGAGATTGAGTTAGAGAGACAGAGACAGAGAGAGAGAGAGAGATGTTAGGGGTTGAGAGAAAGAGAGAGAGATTGGGGGTTAGTGGTTTAAAGAGAGAGATTGGTTGCTAGGGTTTTAGAGAGAGGATGGAGGTTTGGGGTTTGGAGAGAGAGAGAGAGATTGGGGATTATTCGTTTAAAGAGAGAGAGGGATAAGAAAAGAGAGAGAGAGATTGAAGGTTAGGGGATGCGAGAGAGGGAGAGAGAGAGAGAGAGAGATTGGAGGTTAGGTGTTTAGAGAAAGATTGATTCAGTTTTAGGGGTTTAAAGAGACATATAATATAAAGAGAGAGATTGGTGTTTAGGGTTTTAGAGAGAGAGTGATTTTGATGTATATGTAACTTCGGAATGTATTCCACATATATGTATATTGTATTCCTATAGAGATGTTATTATTCCTCTATACGGAAGTGTTGTCATTTATATTGTAAGTGTTGTAACTTATACTTGATGGGTTATTAGAACACCTTGTTGGGGTTGGCCCTGTATAATTCATGTGAGTCAAAGGGTTATTAGCCCACCCTATTGGGGGTCGGCCATGTGGGTCAAAGGGTTATTAGACCACCCTAGTGGGGGTCGGCCCAGTTAGCATTATGTTAAGTGGTTAAGTTGAGGCCGACCTAGTTGAGTAAAGGTCAAGTCAAGTTAGTGTATAAATAGAGAGTGTGTCTCTCCCATTTTATGCATTCTATTCTCTCACTCACACTTGGGAGAGTGGCACACTTGTGTAGGAGGAGGATCTGCTGCTAGGAGAAGACTATCTCTTGTATTCTGGTTGTATCATTGCTCTATCTATCTCTGAGGAAGTTATTGGGGTTTTTCACCTTTATGGTTTTCCCCAAGTAAACTCTATGTCTCTTGTGTGCTTGCATTATTGTGTCCATGATTGATATGTTGTAGATTTGATGTACATGTTGTTCTCTCAGTTCATATCCTAGATCATATTGAAGTAAATTCTAAAAATTTAACATGGTATCAAAGCTAGCCTGAAAGAAGGCATGATATGGCATGTATGACACTTGTTGCACTTACGATGCTAGGGCTTGATATAGCAAAAACCAGTCATCGTAGCACTTATCCGTTTTGGCGAGGTTTTTGGATCTGAAAATTTTACAGGTCGAAGATCAGATCCCCATGTACCTTGTGTCCAAAGGACAACCTCTAATTCGTTGTACTTTGTGATTTATGATCTGTACAATATAGGGTTTCTGCCTCTTCTAGATCTGAGTCACAATCAAGTGACCTTGGGAAAAAGGTCATAACTTGGGCTAGGAAGCCCCAAATGAAATTTCGTAAAAAGTTAAAGGTAGCAAACAAACTGTACTATCTCAGGAAAATTGTTCAGAGGCTGAAGTTGAACCAGTGACACGTGGAACGCCGTACAATTTTTCTCTCATGTTTATCCCATAAACAGGTCACGTTGCGACACTTGGCATAACTCTCTCTCAGAGAATCCAATTGAGGTCAGACCTTGTTGCGATGGAAAGATAATATGTCGGGCTATCTCAGGAAAATTGTTTAGATGTCGATGTTGAACTAGTGACACATGGAACGCCATACAAGTTCACTCTGGTGTATTATCCCATAAACAGGTCATCTTGCGACACTTGGCATAACTCTCTCTCAGAGAATCCAATTGAGGTCAGACCTGTCGGGATGGAAAGATAACAGTTCGGGCTATCTCAAGAAAATATTTTAGACCCTGTGGATTGAAATGTTCGGAGTTACACCAGAAACAATCAGGTACATATTTCTGTCAAAACCGAATTGTTTTTGAGCACCTTCATTCATGGCTTCCGGAATTTAGGGCTTCGGAGAAAGTTGGAATTTTTGTAATTGGAACCACGGCTGAATGCTACTCATCAAAATCGAAATTTAGAGACCAAGATTAGAATTTTTGGTTGGGAAGAAGGCCGGGATTGATCAAACCCCAGTTCGGGACTTTGATCGGAAAGATGGAAAATTAGGGCTTCTGCAAAAATTAGAATTTTGGAAATCTGTGACCACGGCTGGAAGCTCCTCAGAAAATTCGAAGCTTAGAGTTTTGAATCAAATATTTTGGTTGGGTGAAGCTCCGGGAAACTCAAACCCTAATTCAGGGTCCTCCCTAGTGAATCCGAAAATCTAAAAGGCAATTTCGAGGTGTGAAACATTGCAGTTTTCAAATTCTGAATATACTAGCGTGATTAGCTCATCAAGGTGCATATTTCTATCCTTTCAGAAGTTTGAATTTTTGGGGTTTCTCTGACAAACCCTAATCCAACTCCAGGCCAGTTCTTTCAAATCAAGTGGATTGGGTTAATCCTAGAATAAGATGGATTGGTCACCTACATGAGTGAAGAAGTTCTTTTTTCAGAGGGAGATGAGGCTAAGGCCTTACATAAGAAGATTACAAGCAATCTCAACAGGTATGACTCATCGAAGTATGTTTCGAGATTTGTTTATGATTAAGTTTATGGTATGTTTGTCTTTATGTTATTATGGTTAGTACAATCTTGATTTTAGATTTGTCATATCACCTTAACAAAATTATGAATGCATGATAGAAGATATTCATTGGTCAGGGTGTTGACACTTATGATTGTACTAATGCATTATGGTGTTGTATGAGGTTTATGTTGTCTTCTAACATAAAAGGTACACCAAGAAAGACAAATCATGTTCTACTTCAAGAACATATGATCATGGTGACAGGAAGACAAAGATTCATCCATTGTCATGGATCACATAGAATATCTACTTACGAGGTATGTATAACTTGGTTCTACAATAGTTAACTTATGAGACATGTAGGTTACTAGCACAAGTCACTGAAGAGAACCATAAGACATTATGCGGGTATGTTAGATATAACTAGCTAGTGCTAATCCAGGTATGTTTTTCCTATATCAAGCTAGAATCGTACCTTGTGTTAGGATCTTATACTGTTGTGTTGTTGATAATGATTGTTCATGAAGTCATAGGTTTGAATAGTCATGGTTGTATGCATATTATGTTTCTTACCATAATTGATGATATGACTAACCAGAAGAATCATGAAGGTATTGGTTTGAATAATCATGGGTTTTATGCATATTATATCTCTTATCTTGATTGATGATTCAACTAACCAGAAGAGTCCTATGATCAAATAAGAATATGTTTGAGTAAAAGAAGACTTCCCTGAAACCTTGAATACTAATGTTTATTATCTGTATTTGAAATGATCCTGACTATACATGCTTGAGATTATTGTGTTTTGATAGTATTAAGATTATACTAATAAATGTGTGGTTATGTATGAGACCTCAAGGATAACACAATGATGATACTAATAAGCATGCATAGTGATTAAGGATGGATGTAAGTTCAAGGACAAGTAATCCAGGAAGCAAAGTTCAAGAGGGAGCACACTCCAGTTGATCCTGCAAGAAAGCAAAGGAGCACACTTCAGTAGTTTATGCAAGGATGCAGATATTCAGAGGGAGTTGACCACTTCTCACAATCCACATTAGAATGGAGTTGCAAAGATTTAGAGGGAGTCCACCCAGCAACCAAACAAAGATAAGTATTTGAATTGTCATTTCTTAAATAGTGTTATTCAATTATGTATATGCTTATGTTCCTAAGAATTAGGTTGTGTATTATGCATATTAGAATAGTTGCATTGATGAACAGTATACTACTAATATACATGGGTAAGTGGCCTATGGCACTATACAACATTCCATTTCTACTTATCTAGAATGAAACCTCTTTGCTGACATGTTAGGAGTTGTGCACACTCTTAACAATGTTCTGGTAGAGATTGGAAGGTATCTAGAAAGTTACAGAATATGGATAAATGTTGTATTGGCTAAGATAATTGCATGACCGTATGACATATTTCTTTATCTGTAAGAATTTGTTCTGAAAACTATGAGATATTTTCTAATCATGCAATTTAACTTGTTGTGTAGGAAAGATCATATACCATCACCTACAAAAGAAGAACTACAACATTTGTTCAACAACAAAATTATCTATTGAAGATATTGAAGTTCCCAGGATATGGGAAGAATGCCATGGTCTGTCGATCATGAAGAATGATGCTTGGGATGTGGTCCCAAGACCTGAAGGGAAGTTTGTTATGACTTCCATATGGATCTATAAAGATAAATCATGCTATAGATGTCATCATAGAGAAATATAAAAGTGATGAAGTGGAAGATACACCAGATGGATTTCAAGATAGCCTTCTTGAATGGTGTAGTTGAAGAAGAAGTGTATGTGGAGAAGCCACTTGGTTCTGAGACACATGACAGGGAGTCATATATGTGCAGAACTTGGTATGGTAGGATAGACAACTTTCTATCCAGTTTGGGCTTTACCAAGAGTAAAGCGGATTCCAACCTTTTGATCCAGGTGGATATTGGTGGCCACCCACCTTTCCAACTGGCTCAAAACAGTTTTATGGCAATTTTGGTATTGTACTATTTTTAGCAGTTTTTCAGGTCCTGAACTTCCGGGGCCATTTTGAGGCCCTAAACGACCTTTTTTGGCAATTCAGGGGGCCAAATGGTTGCCTCTGGCATGCATTTGGCCCCAGTTGAAAGTTATAAATCTCAGATAGACCTTTCCAATGGGCTACCGAGCACCCCAAACGAAGATCGTATGCAAAAGTTACGACCCCGGGAAGTTGATGTACTAACTTACCCAAACAGGGCCCACATGACTTTTGGCGCTTCATCTCCTAGGGTTAGGTTTTTGATGTCTAGGGTTTTTGACATTCCTGTTTATTGTAAAAGGCCTCGAGAGCCTCATTGTAACCATCTTCTTGCGAAAGGAGCGCAGCCGTCACATCTCTTCTCAGAGATAAGCCGCCACCATTCCAGCAAGCTTATTTTCCGCTGCATTTTACAGTTCTAGCTTATTTCCTTATTGAATAGAAAACCAGTTTTACTGTATCTCTGTTATTTTGCATTAAGCATCTGATAATAATCTGTATTCATTTCGTTCTGCTCATAAAATCCGGATCACCTTTACTACAAGGTTGAGGAAGGCAATCCAGTCATACTACTATTGTATGTGGATGACCTGTTTATAATAGGTGAGGATAGATTGATTGCCGACACACAACGAAAGCTTGCTACCAAGTTTGAGATGAAGAACTTGGGGATGATGCACTACTTGTTTTTGGCATGGAGGTGTGGCAGAGTACAGATGGAATCTTCCTTGGACAAGGGAAGTATGCAGTAGAGATCCTGAAGAGGTTCGAGATGATGGACTGCAAGGCTATGGCCACATCTATGGAATCGAACCTAAAGCTTCTGTGTGATGCTTCATCTGATCCAGTCGATGTCAAGATGTATCATCAGATGATTGGGTCCTCTATATACCTCACGAACACGAGACCAGATATTTGCTTTGCGATGAACACATTGAGCCAGCTCCTGTATGCTGTGATGGACGAGCAGATTGCAGATGTGCTGACAAAGCCACTAGCCAAAGTGAAGTTCGAGTACTTCAGAGAGAGGCTTGGTGTTCTTCAGATCGATGACACTTCGAGGAAGAAGTGATGGACACATTTGTTGAAGCCATTCCAAGCATGTTGGAAGGAGGATCCTTCACATGGCTGTGGATGTAAGCACTGGATGATGAGCATCGTGATGATGTTCTAGTTTCTGCTTTGTATGATCAGTTGGATCATTTATATGTATATGTATGTATGCATCATGTTGGATGCTGGATATGATCGGTTGGATCATTTGTATGTATTTTGTATATGCATCATGTCAGATGCTTGGACCATGTATCTGTATGTATATGGTGGATACATTGTATGATCAGGTAGATCATGTATGATGATATGTATCAGGTAGATACTTGGTATGCATCAGGTGGATACATTGTATGATCGGGATGATCATGATGACGAGCTTCAGGGTGTTGCTCCAGATGATATGTATCAGGATGATACAGTGATGATGATCAGTGTGATCATGAGCATCAGGATGATGCTTTGTGTGATGATGATCCATTGGATCATGAGTATCAGGTTGATACTTGGAGGTCAGAGATGATATGTGGCAGGTTGTGCAAATAGCATGTAATCAGTCCTGGGAGATCTTGTCGGTCGTGCTGCGGCACATAAATGTTCCTGGGATACTCTTTCCGGTAGTGCTATGTAGTATGTAATCAGTCCTCAGATATCCAATAGGTTGAACTGTGTGCTCGTAATCAGTCTTGGGATGTGGTATTACTACAGAGACATGTAATCAGTCCCAGAGATTCGAGAGGTCGAGCTGTGTGCTCGTAATTAGTCCTGAGATGCTCTTTAGAGATCTTTTCGGTCGTGTTGCGGCACATAAATGTTCCTGGGATGCTCTTTAAAGGTTTGTCTATCCACATGTAATCAGTCCTGGAGATCTGAGAGGTTGAGTTGTGTGCTCGTAATAAGTCCTGGGATGCTCTTTAGAGATCTTGCCGATCGTGCGGCGGCACATAAATGTTCCTGGGATGCTCTTTAAAGGTATTATGGAGGAGATGCATGTAATCAGTCCCGGGAGATCTTGCCGGTCGTGCTTAGGCACATAAATGTTCCTCGGGATACTCTTTTCAGTATTGCATCCGCACATAAAATTAGTCCTGAGAGGCCACCTCTATCAGACCGTTCGCACAGATGATGAAGACTTGCAGGTGGTGGGCCTACATCCAGTATGAAAAAGGATTGGCTCTGTAGAACTTCCTATGACGAGTAGATTCAGAGATGATTGAGATAGTAGCAGCAGTGATGATGATGATGACTCGATGATGATTATCCAAAGATGATGATCCAGAGAAGAAGACTTGTGCTAGAAGACCTGTGTCAAGAAATACCTTCCTAGTTAAGAGGGAGTGTTGAATGTATATGTAACTTTGGAATGTATTTCACATATATGTATATTGTATTCCTATAGAGATGTTATTATTCCTCTATACGGAAGTGTTGTGATTTATATTGTAAGTGTTGTAACTTATACTTGATGGGTTATTAGACCACCTTGTTGGGGTTGGCCCTGTATAAGTCATGTGGGGTCAAAGGGTTATTAGACCACCCTATTGGGGGTCGGCCATGTGGGTCAAGGGGTTATTAGACCACCCTAGTGGGGGTCGGCCTAGTCAACATTATGTTAAGTGGTTAAGTTGAGGCCGACCTAGTTCAGTAAAGGTCAAGTCAAGTTAGTGTATAAATAGAGAGTGTGTTTCTCTCATTTTACGCATTCTATTCTCTCACTCACACTTGGGAGAGTGGCGCACTTGTGGAGGAGGAGGCTCTGCTGCTAGGAGAATACTATCTCTTGTATTATGGTTGTATCATTGCTCTATCTATCTCGAGGAAGTTATTGGGTTTTTTCACCTTTATGGTTTTCTCCAAGTAAACTCTGTGTCTCTTGTGTGCTTGCATTATTGTGTCCATGATTGATATGCTGTAGATTTGCTATACATGTTGTTCTCTCAGTTAAGATCCTAGATCAGATTGAAGTAAATTCTGAAAATTTAACAAGTGAGAGAGGGATATTGGAGGTTAAAGGTTTAGAGAGAGAGAGAGAGAGAGAGAGAGATTTGAGGTTAGGGGTTTAGAGAGAGAGAGAGAGAGATTAGGGGTTAAGGGTTTAGAGGGAGAAATAAAAAGAGAGAGATCAGGAGTTAGAGGTTTAGAGAGAGAGAGAGAGATTGGGTGTTACGGTTTAGGAGTTTGGGGTTTACAGAGAGAGGGAGAGAGAGAGACAATAGGGGTTAGGGATCTGGGTTTTAGAGAGAGAGAGAGAGAGACTGGGGGGATAGGGATTTTTGGGTTTAGTAGAGAGAGAGAGAGAGAGATTGGGAGTTAGAAGTTTAGAGAGAGATTGAGAAAGATTAGGGGTTAGGAGTTTAGAGAGAGAGAAAGAGGTATTGGGGATTAGAAAGAGAGAGAGAGAGAGATCCAGGTTAGGGGTTTACAAAGAGAGATATTGGGGGTCAGGGGGCTTGTAGAGAGAGATAGAAACTGAGAGATTGGTGGTTAGGGGTTTAGAGAGAGAACGGAGGTTAGGGGTTTAGAGAGAGAACGGAGGTTAGGGTTTTAGAGAGAGAGAGATAGAGAGAGAGAGAGATTTGTTGGGGGTTAAGGGTGAGAGAGAGAGAGGGATTGGGGGGTTGGGGGTTTAGAGAGAGAGATATTGGAGGTTAGGGATGAGAGAGAGAGAGAGATTGGGTGTTAGGGGTTTAGAGAGAGAGATATTGGAGGTTAGGGGTGTAGAAAGAGGAATATTAGGGGTTAGGGGTTCAGAGAGAGAGAAAGAGAGAGAGAGAGAGAGAGAGAGAGATTGGGAATTAGGGGTTTAGAGAGAGAGGGGGTTATGGGTTAAGAGAGAGAGAGAGATAGGTCGGGGTTTATGTTTAGAGAGAGAGAGATAGGTCGGGGTTTATGTTTAGAGAGAGAGAGATATAGACTAGATATTAAAGGTTTACAAAGAGAGAGATTTGGGGGTTAGGGGTTTAGAGATAGAGAGATAGAAAGAAAGATATTCGTGGTTAGGGGTTAGGAAGAGAGAGATAGAGACAGAATGGAAGTGAGGGTTTTAGACAAAGAGAGAGATTGGGGGTTATGGTTTTGGATATAGAGGTAGAGAGAGCTAGAATTGGTTAGGGGTTTAGAGGGAGAGAAATTGGGGGTTAGGGGTTTAGAGAGATAGATTTGAGGTTAGAGTTTTAGAGAGAGATAAAAAGATAGAGAATTAGGGTTAAGCATTTAGAGAGGGAGAGAGATATTGGAGGTTAAGTCTTTAGAGAGAGGATATATATAAAGAGGGAGATAAGGAGTTAGTGGTTTAGAGAGGGATAGAGAGAGAGAGAGAGCTTGGGGGTTAATGGTTAGGAGTTAGTGGTTTGGATAGATAGATAAACAAAGTTTGGGGGTTAATGGTTAGGAGTTAGTTGCTTAGATAGATAGATAGATAGAGTTTGGGGGTTAATGGTTAGGAGTTAGTGGATTAGATAGATAGATAGATAGAGATCGGGGGTTAGTGTTCAAGGGTTTAGAGAGAGAGAGAATTGGGGTGAGGGTTTAGTTGTTTAGAGAGAGAGAGAGAGAGAATTAGGGTTAGGGGCCTAGAGGGAGAGATTCGAGGTGAGGGGATAAGAGAGAGAAAGAGAGAGAGAGATTGAGGGTTTAGTGGTTTAGAGAGAGAGATTGGGGGTTAGGGGTTAGGTTTTTAGAAAGATAGATACATAAATACAGAGAGAGAGAGAGAGAGAGAGAGAGATTAGGGGTTAGTGGTTAGGGATTTAGATATATAGAGAGAGCGGGAGGCTAGGGGTTTGAAAGAGAGAGAGAGTTTGGAGGTTAGGGTTTTAGAGAGAGAGGTTTGGGGGTTAGGGGTTTTGATAGAGAGAGTCAGAGAGAGAGAGATGGGGGGTTAGGGGAAGAGAGAGAGAGATTGGGGTTTATGGTTTTGGAGACACACACACACACACACACATATATATATATGTATATATATAAATATATATATATAGAGAGAGAGAGAGTAGGGGTTAGGAATTTAGAGAGGGAGAAAGACAAAGGGAGAGAGAGAGAGAGAGTGAGAGAGAGAATTGGGCTTAGGGATTTAGAGAGATAGAGATATTTTGGGTTTAGGCATTTAGAGAGAGAGAGAGAGGGATAAAAAGAGAGAGATGAGGAGTTAGGGGTTTAGAGAGACAAAGAGAGATTAGGGGTTAAGGGTAGGAGTAAGGGATTTAGATAAATAGATAGAGAAAGAAATTGGGTGTGTAGCGAAGAGAGAGAGGAGAGAGAGAGAGAGAGAGAGATTCAAGGTTAAGGGTTAGGTATTTACACACACATACAAACACACACGCATATATATATATATATATACAGAGAGAGAGATAGAGAAAGAGAGGGGGGGGTTTAGGGGTTTATAGACAAAGATGAGGGGTTAGAGATTAAGAGAGAGAGAGATTGGGGGGTTAGGGTTTTAGGGAGAGGTAGATAGAAATATTGGTGGTTAGGGGTTTTGAGAGAGAGATATAGAGAGATTGGACGATAGGGGTTTGTAGAGAGGGGGGAGAGGAGGAGATATTGGGATTTAGGGGTTTGAGAGAGAGAGAACAAGAGAGATTGGATGTTAGGGGTTTAGAGAGAGATATTGATTGGGTGTTAGGGGTTTAGAGACAGAGAGATAGAAAGAGAGAGATTACGGGTTACGGGTTTAGAGAGAGAGTGCGAGAGAGATATTGGAGGTTATAGGTTTGGAGAGAGAGAGAGAGAGATAACCGGGGTTAGGGGTTCACACACAGACACATAGAGTGAGAGACAGAGATTTAGGGTTAGGGGTTTAGAGGGATAGAGAGATAGAAAGAGAGAGATTGTGGTTTATATTTAGGTGTTTAGAGAGAGAGGGGGAGATTGGGTTAGAGAGAGATAGAGAGAGATAGAGAGAGATAGAGATATTTGGGGGTGAGGGGTTTACAAAAAGATAGATTATGGGTTGGATATTTAGAGAGACAAAGATTGGGGGGTTAGAGAGAGAGAGAGATGTTAGGGGTTGAGAGAGAGAGAGAGAAATTGGGGGTTAGTGGTTTAAAGAGAGAGATTGGTTGCTAGGGTTTTAGAGAGAGAATGGATGTTAGGGGTTTGGATAGAGAGAGAGAGAGAGAGAGATATTGGGGATTATGTGTTTAAAGATAGAGAGGGATAAGAAGAGAGACAGAGATTGGAGGTTAGGGGATGGGAGAGAGAGAGAAAGAGAGAGATTGGAGGTTAGGTGTTTAGAGAGAGAATGATTAGGTTTTAGGGGTTTAAAGAGACATATAATAGAAAGAGAGAGAATTGCATTTAGGGTTTTAGAGAGAGAGTGAGAGAGGGATATTGGAGGTTAAAGGGTTGAGAGAGAGAGAGAGTCAGAGAGAGAGAGAGAGAGAGGTTGGGGTTAGGGGTTGAGAGAGAGAGATTAGGGGTTAAAGGTTTAGAGGGAGAGATAAAAAGAGAGAGATCGGGATTTAGAGGTTTAGAGAGAGAGAGAGAGATTGGGTTTTACGATTTAGAAGTTAGGGGTTTACAGAGAGAGGGAGAGAGAGAGAGAATAGTTGTTAGGGATTTTTGGTTTTAGAGAGAGAGAGAGACTGGGGGATAGGGATTTGGGGTTTAGAGAGAGAGAGAGAGAGATTGGGAGGTAGAGGTTTAGAGAGAGATTGAGAGAGATTGGGGGTTAGGAGTTTAGAGAGAGAGAGAGAGATTCAACGTTAGGGGTTTACAAAGAGAGATATTGGGGGTCAGGGGCTTGTAGAGAGAGATAGAAACAGAGAGATTGGTGGTTAGGGGTTTAGAGAGAGAATGGAGGTTAGGGTTTTAGAGGGAGAGAGATAAAGAGAGAGATTTGTTGGGGGTTAGGGGTGAGAGAGAGAGAGAGATTTCGAGTTAGAGGTTTAGAGAGAGAAAGAGATATTGGAGGTTAGGGGTGTAGAAAGAGGAATATTGTGGGTTAGGGGTTTAGAGAGAGAGAGAGAGAGAGAGATATTGGGGATTAGCAGTTTAGAGAGAGAGGGGGTTATGGGTTAAGAGAGAGAGAGAGAGGCTGGGGTTTCTGTTTAGAGAGAGAGAGATAGACTAGAGGTTAAAGGTTTACAAAGAGAGAGATTGGGGGTTAGGGGTTTAGAGAGAGAAATATAGAAAGAAAGATATTCGTGGTTAGGGGTTTAGGAAGAGAGAGATAGAGACAGAATGGAAGTGAGGGTTTTAGACAAAAAGAGAGATTGGGGGTTATGGTTTTGGATATAGAGGCAGAGAGAGAGAATTGGTTAGGGGTTTAGAGGGAGAGAGATTGGGGGTTACGGGTTTAGAGAGATAGATTTGAGACTAGAGGTTTAGAGAGAGATAAAAAGATAGAGAATTAGGGTTAAGCATTTAGAGAGGGAGAGAGATATTGGAGGTTAAGTGTTTAGAGAGAGAGATATATAAAGAGGGAGATAAGGAGTTAGTGGGTTTAGAGAAGGATAGATAGAGAGAGAGAGAGATTGGGGGTTAATGGTTAGGAGTTAGTGGTTTAGATAGATAGATAGACAGAGTTTGGGGGTTAATGGTTAGGAGTTAGTTGCTTAGATAGATAGATAGACAAAGTTTGGGGGTTAATGGTTAGGAGTTAGTGGCTTAGATAGATAGATAGACAGAGATTGGGGGTTAGCGTTCAAGGGTTTAGAGAGAGAGAGAATTGGGGTGAGGGGTTAGTGGTTTAAAGAGAGAGAGAGAGAGAGAGAGAGAGAGAGAGAATTGGGTAGGGGCCTAGAGGGAGAGATTCAGGGTTAGGGGATAAGAGAGAGGGAGGGGGGGGGTTAGTGGTTTAGAGAGAGAGAGAGAGAGAGAGATGGTTTAGTGGTTTAGAGAGAGAGATTGGGGGTTAGGGGTTCAGTTTTTAGAAAGATAGATAGATAGATAGATAGATATAGAGAGAGAGAGATATTAGGAGTTAGTGGTTAGGGATTTAGATATATATATATATAAAGCCGGGGGGCTAGGGGTTTGAAAGAGAGAGAGAGAGAGAGAGAGTTTAGAGGTTAGGGTTTTAGAGAGAGAGGCTTGGGGTTAGGGGTTTTGATAGAGAGAATCAGAGAGGGAGAGATGGGGGGTTAGGGGCTTAGAGAGGAGAGAGATGGGGGGTTAGGGGTTTAGAGAAAGAGAAAGAAAAAGAGAGATTTTGGAGGTTAGGGGTTTAGAGAGAGAGAGAGAGAGAGCGGAGAGAGAGAGAGAGAGAGAGAGAGAATTGGGCTTATGGATTTAGAGAGATAGAGATATTTTGGGTTTAGGCATTTAGAGAGAAAGAGAGAGAGAGGGATACAAGAGAGAGATGAGGTGTTAGGGTTTAAGAGAGACAAAGAGATATTAGGGTTTAAGGGTTAGGAGTAAGGGATTTAGATAAATAGATAGAGAAAGAAATTGGGTGTTAGCGGAGAGAGAGAGAGAGAGAGAGAGAGAGAGAGAGAGAGAGATTTGGGGTTAGGGGTTTAGAGAGAAAGAGAAATAGAAAGAGAGTGATATGGGGTTAGAGTTTTAGAGAAAGAGAGAGGGAGAGAGAGAAATTCAAGGTTAAGGGTTAGGTATTTACACACACATACATACACACACGCATATATATATATATATATATATATATATATATATATAGAGAGAGAGAGAGAGAGAGAGAGAGAGGGGGTTAGGGGTTTATAGACAAAGATGAGGGGTTAGAGATTGAGAGAGAGAGAGAGATTGGGGGTTAGGGTTTTAGGGAGAGGTAGATAGAAAGATTGGTGGCTAGGGGTTTGGAGAGAGAGATATAGAGAGATTGGAGGATAGGGATTTGTAGACAGAGGGAGAGGGAGAGATATTGGAATTTAGGGGTTGAGAGAGAGAGAGCAAGAGAGATTGGAGGTTAGGGGCTTAGAGAGAGATATTGATTGGGTGTTAGGGGTTTAGAGACATAGAGATAGAAAGAGAGAGATTACGGGTTACGGGTTTAGAGAGAGAGTGCGAGAGAGAGATATTGGAGGTTATAGGTTTGTAAAGAGAGAGAGAGAGAGAGGGAGAGAGAGAGAGAGAGAGAACTGGGGTTAGGGGTTCACACACAGACACACAGAGTGAGAGAGAGAGATTTAGGGTTAGGGGCTTAGAGGGATAGAGGGATAAAGAGATATAAAGAGAGAGATTGTGGGTTTGATCTAGTTGTTTAGAGAGAGAGGGGGAGATTGGGTTAGAGAGAGAGAGATTAGGGGTAAGGGGTTTAGAGAAAGATAGACTATGGGTTAGATATTCAGAGAGACAAAGATTGGGGGTTAGAGAGAGAGATGTTAGGGGTTGAGAGAGAGAGAGAGATTGGATGTTAGTGGTTTAAAGAGAGAGATTGGTTGCTAGGGTTTTAGAGAGAGAATGGAGGTTAGGGATTTCGAGAGAGAGATAGAGAGGATTATGTGTTTAAAGAGAGAGACAGATAAGAAGAGAGATACAGATTGGAGGTTAGGGGATGGGAGAGAGAGAGAGAGAGATTGGAGGTTAGGTGTTTAGAGAGAGATTGATTGGGTTTTAGGGGTTTAAAGAGACATATAATAGAAAGAGAGAGATTGGCGTTTAGGGTTTTAGAGAGAGAGTGAGAGAGTGATATTGGAGGTTAAAGGTTGAGAGAGAGAGAGAGTCAGAGAGAGAGAGAGAGAGAGGTTGGGTTAGGGGTTTAGATAGAGAGAGAGAGATATTAGGGGTTAAGGGTTTAGAGGGAGAGATAAAAAGAGAGAGATTAGGAGTTAAAGGTTTAGAGAGAGAGAGAGAGATTGGGTGTTACGGTTTAGGAGTTAGGGGTTTACAGAGAGAGGGAAATAGAGAGAAAATTGGGGTTAGGGATTTGGGTTTTAGAGAGAGAGTACAGGGGATAGGGATTTTGGGTTTAGAGAGAGAGAGAGAGAGAGAGAGAGAGATAGATTGGGAGTTATAGGTTTAGAGAGAGATTGAGAGAGATTGGGGGTTAGGATTTTAGAGAGAGAGAGAGAGAGGTATTTGGCATTAGAGACAGAGAGAGAGATTCGAGGTTAGGGGTTTACAAAGAGAGATATTGGGGGTCAGGGGCTTGTAGAGAGAGATAGAAACAGAGAGATTGGTGGTTAGGGGTTTAGAGAGAGAATGGAGGTTAGGGTTTTAGAGGGAGAGAGATAAAGAGAGAGATTTGTTGGGGGTTAGGGGTGAGAGAGAGAGAGAGATTTCGAGTTAGGGGTTTAGAGAGAGAGAGAGATATTGGAGGTTAGGGGTGTAGAAAGAGGAATATTGGGGGTTAGGGGTTTAGAGAGAGGGAGAGAGAGAGATATTGGGGATTAAGGGTTTAGAGAGAGAGAGCGGCTGGGGTTTATGTTTAGAGAGGGAGAGAGATAGACTAGAGGTTAAAGGTTTTCAAAGCGACAGATTGGGGGTTAGGGGTTTAGAGAGAGAAATATAGAGAGAAAGATATTCGTGGTTAGGGGTTTAGGAAGAGAGAGATCGAGACAAAATGGAAGTGAGGGTTTTAGACAAAGAGAGAGATTGGGGGTTATGATTTTGGATATAGAGGCAAAGAGAGAGAATTGGTTAGGGGTTTAGAGGGAGAGAGATTGGGGGTTAGGGGTTTAGAGAGATAGATTTGAGGCTAGAGGTTTAGAGAGAGATAAAAAGATAGAGAATTAGGGTTAGGCATTTAGAGAGGGAGAGAGATATTGGAGGTTAAGTGTTTAGAGAGAGATATATATAAAGAGGGAGATAAGGAGTTAGTGGTTTAGAGAGGGATAGAGAGAGAGAGAGAGAGAGAGAGAGAGAGATTGTCTGTTAATGGTTAGGAGTTAGTCGTTTAGATAGATAGATAGACAGAGTTTGGGGGTTATTGGTTAGGAGTTAGTTGCTTAGATAGATAGATAGACAAAGTTTGGGGGTTAATGGTTAGGAGTTAGTGGCTTAGATAGATAGATAGATAGAGATTGGGGGTTAGCGTTCACGGATTTAGAGAGAGAGAGAGAATTGGGGTGAGGGGTTAGTGGTTTAGAGAGAGAGAGAATTGGGTTTAGGGGCCTAGAGGGTGAGATTCAGGGTTAGAGGATGAGAGAGAGAGAGAGAGAGAGAGAGAGAGAGAGATTTGGGGTTAGAGAGAGAGAGGGGTGGTTAATGGGTGTTGAGAGAAAGATTCAGGGTTTAGTGGTCTAGAGAGAGAGATTGGGGGTTAGGGGTTAGGTTTTTAGAAAGATAGATAGATAGATACATAGAGAGAGAGAGAGAGACAGAGAGAGCTTGGGGGTTTTTGGTTAGGTATTTAGATATATATAGAGAGAGCGGGGGGGCTAGGGGTTTGAAAGAGAGAGAGAGTTTGGAGGTTAGGGTTTTAGAGAGAGAGATGGGGGGTTAGGGGCCCAGAGAGAGAGAGATTGGGGGTTATGGTTTTGGAGAGAGACATATATATATAGAGAGAGAGAGGGGGGGGGTTAGGGTTTTAGAGAGAGAGAGAGAGAGAGAGAGAGAGAATTGGGCTTACGGATTTAGAGAGATAGAGATATTTTGGGTTTAGGCATTTAGAGAGAGAGAGAGAGAGGGATAGAAAGAGAGAGATGAGGATTTAGGGGTTTAGAGAGACAAAGAGAGATTAGGGGTTAAGGGTCAGGAGTAAGGGATTTAGATAAATAGATAGAGAAATAAATTGGGTGTTAGCAGAGAGAGAGAGAGAGAGATTTGGGGTTAGGGGTTTAGAGAGAAAGAGAAATAGAAAGAAAGTGATATGGGGTTAGAGTTTTAGAGAGAGAGAGAGAGAGAGAGATTCAAGGTTAAGGGTTAGGTATCTACACACACATACATACACACACGCATATGTATATATATATATACAGAGAGAGAGAGAGAGAGGGGGGGGGTTTAGGGGTTTATAGACAAAGATGAGGGGTTGGAGATTGAGAGAGAGAGAGAGAGAGAGATTGGGGGTTAGGGTTTTAGGGAGAGGTAGATAGAAATATTGGTGGTTAGGGGTTTGGAGAGAGAGATATAGAGAGATTGGAGGATAGGGGGTTGTAGAGAGAGAGAGGGGGATAGATATTGGGATTTAGGGGTTGAGAGAGAGAGAGCAAGAGAGATTGGAGGTTAGGGGTTTAGAGAGAGATATTGATTGGGTGTTAGGGGTTTAGAGACAAAGAGATAGAAAGAGAGAGATTACGGGTTACGGGTTTAGAGAGAGAGTGCGAGAGAGAGATATTGGAGGTTATAGGTTTGGAGAGAGAGAGAGAGAGAGAGAGAGAGAGAGTGAGAGCGAGAGAGAGAGAGAGAGAACTAGGGTTAGGGGTTCACACACAGACACACAGAGTGAGAGAGAGATATTTATGGTTAGTGGTTTAGAGGGATAGAGGGATAGAGAGATATAAAGAGAGAGATTGTGGGTTAGATTTAGGTGTTTAGAGAGAGAGGGGGAGATTGGGTTAGAGAGAGAGAGAGAGAGAGATCGGGGGTAAGGGGTTTAGATAAAGATAGATTATGGGTTAGATATTCAAAGACAAAGATTGGGGTTTAGAGAGAGAGAGAGAGAGAGATGTTAGGGGTTGTGAGAGAGAGAGAGATTGGGGGTTAGTGGTTTAAAGAGAGAGATTGGTTGCTAGGGTTTTAGAGAGAGAATGGAGGTTAGGGGTTTGGAGAGAGAGAGAGAGATATTGGCGATTATGTGTTTAAAGAGAGAGAGGGATAAGAAGAGAGAGAGATATTGGAGGTTAGGGGATGGAAGAGAAAGAGAGAGAGAGAGAGAGAGATTGGAGGTTAGGTGTTTAGAGAGAGATTCATTAGAGGAAATTTCAATTTAAAATGGGCCTTCCAAAAATAATACAAATTCCATGTCATCATGTATTATCCAATCAAAATGCTTTAAAATTAAAAAATGGAGCACCTAAAAAAATTGGAGGGAAAAAATAAAAACTACTTTTTTAGATCGCATTTTCAACTTATCTCCTTGTAGGTTTACTCAAATTTCAAGCGGGAGCACTCGTTGGATGCATAATTAATATATGCATCCAATGAATACCCATGTTTCATACTTTTAACAACATCCACACCATAAAAAATTGAAAATACATTAAAAAACATGCTTTCTCTCACTGGAAACACGCTTTTAAATGTACTTTCAATTTTTCATGGTGTGGATGTTGTTAAAAGTATGCAACATGGGTATTCGTTGGATGCATAATTAAATTATGCATCCAATGGGTCCTCCTGCTTGAGATTTGAGTAAACCCACAAGGAGATAAGTTGAAAATACGATCCAAAAAAGTAGTTTTCTTACTCTCTCTACTATTATTTTATTATTTTCTTATTATTTTCCTTAGGAGGCCCATTTTTTATCCAAATTTCCTCTAATGGATTGGGTTTTAGGGGTTTAAAGAGACATATAATAGAAAGAGAGAGATTGACATTTAGGGTTTTGGAGAGAGAGTGAGAGAGGGATATTGGAGGTTAAAGGTTGAGAGAGAGAGAGAGAGAGAGAGAGAGAGTGTTGGGGTTAGGGGTATAGAGAGAGAGAGGGAGATTAGGGGTTAAGGGTTTAGAGGGAGAGATAAAAAGAGAGAGATTAGGAGTTATAGGTTTAGAGAGAGAGAGAGAGAGAGAGAGAGAGAGAGAGATTGGGTGTTATGGTTTAGGAGTTAGGGGTTTATAGAGAGAGAGAGAGAGAGAGAGAGAGAGAGAGAGAGAGAGAGAGTAGGGGTTAGGGATTTGGGTTTTAGAGAGAGAGAGAGACTGGGAGATAGGGATTTTGGGTTTAGAGAGAGAGAGAGAGAGAGAGAGAGAGAGATTGGGAGTTATAGGTTTAGAGAGAGATTGAGAGAGATTGGGGGTTAGGAGTTTAGAGAGAGAGAGAGAGGTATTTGGGATGAGAGAGAGAGAGAGAGAGAGAGAGAGAGAGAGAGATTCAAGGTTAGGGGTTTACAAAGAGAGATATTGGGGGTCGGGGGCTTGTAGAGAGAGATAAAAATATAGATATTTGTGGTTAGGGGTTTGGAGAGAGAATGGAGGTTAGGGTTTTAGAGGGAGAGAGATAGAGATATAGAGAGAGAGAGAGATTTGTTTGGGGTTAGGGGTGAGAGAGAGAGAGATTGAGGGTTAGGGATTTAGAGAGAGAGAGATATTGGATGTTAGGGTTGTAGAAAGAGGAATATTGGGGGTTAGGGGTTTAGAGAGAGAGAGAGAGAGAGTGATATTGTGGATTAGGGGTTTAGAGAGAGAGAGAGTGATATTGGGGATTAGGGGTTTAGAGAGAGAGGGGGTTATGGGTTAAGAGAGAGAGAGAGAGAGGCTGGGGTTTATGTTTAGAGAGAGAGAGAGAGAGAGGCTGGGGTTTATGTTTAGAGAGAGAGAGAGAGAGAGAGAGGTTGGAGGTTATATGGACTATGATTAATATTGTTACTTTCTAGGGGTTATAGTTTATAGGGTTCATAGAGTTTGGGAGTGGTAGGGGTTTGATATTATATGGGATGTATTTTATATTGGTTGGGGCTAAAAGGGATACAGTGTATACAAATTTGGAGTTAATGGTTAGGGTTATGATTTAGAAGGTTTATAAGGGATTATGAGTTATAGTTTTGGGGGTTTAGAGTAGTTAAGGGTTAACGACTATAAGTTATAGGAATCATGGGTTATAAAAGTTGCATAACAAGTTTTATTGTGGTTTAAAATCATTTAGGGTTTTAAGTTTTAATGTTTATTGTGCTTAGCTATTATAAGGGTTACAAGGGTTGTGAGTAATATATATTGTGAGGATTAAGGGTTATAATTACTAAGTTTTAAAGTGGTTAGATATTATAGATATTAAGGGTTCGTAATTATAGGATAAAGGTAATGGGTGATATGGTTTATGGATTAGTAGGTAAGGATTATAAGAGTTATAGGTTTAAGAGTTATAATGACTAAGAGTTAGAGGTTTCAAGGATTAGGGGTTAGCTCCTATAAGGATTAGAGGTTAAGAGTAATATTGATTATGAGCTATAATAGTTAAAGGTTATAGGGTTATGGTATATAAGAGTTACTCATTAAGTGTTAGGGATACGCGGTATACTAGTTTCTAGGTCGTTTGTGTAGAGCATTAGAAAAGGGGGGTCCCTCGTTAGACCATTTTAAAACCTTGTGTATACACAGTCGACCACCCAACTTGGGGCGTACTAGGAGGGTTACTCTGGGAGTTACCTCCCTCCACCTATTACTAGTGCAATGGCGTCCTAGTTCTTGGCTACAACAAAGGCACATGTGTCAAGATGCCGAGTTAGAAAATTGTTTCCAAGCAATTTTCCAAAATGTTCCTTTACCAATACTTTACACAAGACTTTTAATAGGAATATATAGTCAATTTGATCTCCTTTAAATAATTTGATCTTCTAACTTTATTACATTAACTCAATAAATAATGATTTTAGAATATCTAATTTACACAACTAATAAAAACATAAACACTACAAAACATAAAGCAATAAGAGATATGTGAATGCATTAAATAAGGCTAACTTAAAATTTTGACAATTTCAATACAAATATAACATCCATGATTTGAACTCAACAATCATATAATAAAATAAAGCTACACATTCTTAAAGGGTGATAATTGTTTCTTACCACAATTAAAAAAGTCCAATAAGAATACCACCATTGTTTCTTACCACCAATACAAAATCATGTAAAACAAAACACTACAAAATATAAAACAATAAAAAAATCTGTAAATGAATAAACTAAACTAACTTGAAGTAGATGACAATTGATACAAATATAACATCCATAGTTTGTATTAAAAAGCCATATAATAAGTTAAAGCTACACGTTCAAATATTAGGCAATCATATAATAAATTAGAGCTACACATTCCTAATATTAAACAATCATATAATAAATTAAAACTACATTCTTAAACATAAGATAAAAAAAAAAATAAGATATTTGAATCAATAAAATAAACTACACATTCCTAAACATAACATAAAACAATAAAAAAGTATTTGAATGAATAAAATAAACTAACTTCAAGACTATGACGATTCATACAAATATAACATTCCACGATAATTGTTTCTAACCACCATTAAAATTGGCTGCGAATACCATGGCTCCATTTCCTTATCGGAGAAAGGCTCCACTTAGCTAATTATGGGAATTGGTCCACTTGGTAATGGAATATATTTTTTGAAATTTTTGATAAAAGTGTGTTTCATTGAAATTTTCCACATGGAAAGGAAGATGAGTTCCATTTCCCATCATCTTCATCCATAAATATGTTTGTGTTTGTGAACATTTCCCATCAACTTCATCCATAAATAATATTGGATGTCATAATATCCAGTTTCATTTTCCATCACCTCCATCTATTTAAAACATTTCTAGACTATAATCGATGGTTTTCTATCTTGTGACTGTTTAGCTATTACATCAAATCTAATGATGATGTGGAGAGTGTAACATTGGTTTCATTTACTCAATGAAAGATAAGGGATATTGAATAGATGGATTGTGTACTTGACCAAATCTATTTTCTTTTTCTTCCCTAGTTAGGTTCTTCAGGCCATTACCGGAATGCTAGTGAGTCTTAACCTACTTACTCACAAAGGATGCGGTCATCAGAAAGCTAACCTCCTTTAAAAGCGAGTCACTCGAATCATTCCCTCGCTAAATAATGAGTCATTACTTTTTCTTAAAAGGATAAGAAGGGAGGCTATATTATGTAATATCATCAATTAAAATTTTCTATAGTTTTTACGAGAAGATAGGAATGCTTCTCCATGACAAAGAGGAAATTCCATATAGTTCACTGAAAATCCCATTTAGTTTCTTATGATAAGATATTAGTGATCTCAGTTATTACTTGGGTTTTCCCTCGTATTTTTTCCGAAATTGACTAATTTTTTTTTTATTGGTTCTATATCCATGAAGGACAAAGTCACCAAAAGCTCACGGAGAGGTTTTCAACCATTCATTTAATGAGATATTTCATTAAAGATTACCTTGATTGGTCCCACACATTGAAAGTTGGAAAGTGATAGATTCAATCGAAAAAAAAGGGCCTTTTAAGGCACAAAGGAAAATATTATTAATGGATAGATTTCTTAATGGGTCAAGGAGGAATTGCTTTCTCGATGTAGGAGGACAAGGAAGGCGATTCACCCAAACATTACTCACTACCACACCCCTCAAAAGTACTTTTAAGACTCTCTGTCATTAGTGTGGGATATTAAAAGTAGACTTAAAAAATGCAAGTTACGCATCTTAGGAGAGGCAGGAACATTTACGAAGTAACCCTTAAAAGTCACCATAGACATAGTAACCCTAAAGTAATCCCTCATAGACCAGAATAACCATAGACATAGTGACTTGGTAGATTGTCAAATAAAGTAATTTTAAAGCTCTCCTTCGCTATCCCCCCTAACTAGTTGCTTGATAACCCATCTGAATG
The DNA here is from genome assembly GCA_027924585.1 of Larix kaempferi. Lineage (NCBI taxonomy): Eukaryota > Viridiplantae > Streptophyta > Pinopsida > Pinales > Pinaceae > Larix > Larix kaempferi. Next base: position 301,461 of record BSBM01001618.1, read on the forward strand.
GCTGAAAGTAAGGATATTTTATTGAGAAGATTCCAAACCTACCCTAGCTCGTTTACGTTCACAATTTGATGCTTGTTATATAAATAGAAGGGGTAAATTGATGAACATTTTGATACAATTGATTGCGGGTAGAGCACGCCACAAAACATCTTATGAACTTCTCTTCTAATCTTCCGGAGCTAAAGGTTATATCCATCTTGGCTGTAGATGAGGGAGATTATCAATATTGTTCTTGGACGAGTATGGTGCTTGTTCTTGATATATATATATAAAGGCTGAGGAGAGTGCGAGCATATTTTCAACACCTGGCATCAAGGACAACCATTCTTCAAAGTGGGGGAAGAGGTTGTGAATCGTTTATGCCTAGAACACCAACACATATCTTATAAATTCTCATGGGCCTTATGAATTCTAACCATGCCGGTGTCAACTATGCATCCAGTTCAAAGTGCAAATGCAGTGCCAACTATGCATCCAGCATTCAGCAAGAGCATCCACATCAGTGAAATTTGGGAAATGTGAAAAGGGAATTTTGGAAGCGTAACTCCTATGCATTTAGATAGAGAGAGGGTTTCAAGAAATGTTGTACAAACCACAATAGATCATAGTTAAAAAAAAACAGTAAGAACTCAAAATCCAGTTCAAAGTGCAAATGCTTAGTTGGCATTGCCATGGTTAGATGCAGTTCAAAGTGCAAATGCAGATCGATTTGCAAATCAAATGCGGGTCGTTTACCTTTTAGCTTTTACCTTCTTGTTCGAAATCCTGCTGCACCAAAGGCATAGGAAGCATAGGCAGCAGTACCATAAGGGACCCCATGGCTTGCAGAGATACACGGAATTTATAGAATGAACTTTCTTGACAAATGGTCTACCAGAGACCAACGTCTGATGGAACTCCCGGCCTTTTACTTTATTCACTGATGAAAATGCAAGTAATGCATAGCAGCCGTACCTCGTTAACCAATCATGTTGACTGATCAAAGAGTGCCCTAGATAGTCATGGTTTTTATCTTACCGAAGGCTTTTAGTAAGTTCCAGTAGGTTCTCTCCCTGGCTCACCTGAGAGCATTAATCCGAACAACATGAATCCGGACAAGTGGAGCCGAACCAAAGACCATTGAGCCAGGAAGAAAGGTTCAGTTGGTCGACATAACATAAGCATAATAGCCAGACAATGGGGTATCATACTAGACCCATTGAGAAGAGCTTTAACCTCAAATGAATGAGCGGAGCCAACCGGAGGAGTTCCTCAAAAGAGGATTAAGATACCAAGATCAAAAGAGGCATTTAGTGCACACGTATCGTTTAGTGGATATCCTTCCATAGGCAGGGGAATTTATCACAGGGGAATTGATTACACGTATCGTTTAGTTCTCTTGTTGCGTTGATTGCATTGAAAAGGTCTGATTCGATCACAGGGGAATTGATCAGGTGAACTCATGCAAGTTTTTGCAACTTGTATCGTTGAAAAACCCAAACGTCAACAGGTTCGATAGCAAATAGCACCCAAGGAATTGGACTCCGGAGATGTCATTTATGCACTCGTTTTTTTAATAGGGTGAAGTTTCAAATATGTAAATAACACAAGCGATGTTATCGTTGGGTGCTATTTGCTATCAAAAAACCCAAATAGCAAATAGCACCCAAGGTTCGATAGCAAATAGCACCCAACTTGTATCGTTGAAAAACCCAAACGTCAACAGGTTCGATAGCAAATAGCACCCAAGGAATTGGACTCCGGAGATGTCATTTATGCACTCGATTTTTTAATAGGGTGAAGTTTCAAATATGTAAATAACACAAGCGATGTCTGGGGGCGAGGAGGCCAGCTATCAAGATCAAAAATACCCCATCCAGTGCTGGAATTTGGTTTTTATTGTACTCATCAAGTTTTTTTTTTTTAATGTTTTAGGTGCCCGTCAATAATGAAGTCTTGCCAAAAAATTTACCCTTCAATAATTAAATTTTCTTAATTTTTTCTTCAAAACAACATTTATTTTCTTGACATTTTTACATTAAAATTAAAATGATAATTATTAATATCTATCATAGTCCATTAACTTGATTTTTATTTATTTTATATATCATTTATGTACTAAATTAATATTATATAAAAATATAGCTTAAACTAAAAAAAATATGAATACACATCATAATAAAGCATAAATAAACATAAAAATGGATCTTTAATTTCACACAATTGTACATATAAAATCAAAATAAGTATCACATAATTATTTTTTTTGCATAATTGATGTCATAAAACTAGACAAATACATAGTTTGATAGTCTTAGCAAATATCATGAATTCTCTTTTCTTTTCCACTATGCCAAATCTCATAAACTCTTTGCCACTCCACTTCTAATATGTCTGGACCTGCTAATGATATACGCATTAATGCATCAAGTGTGTTTATTGACAATTTTGTTCTTCTGATATCTTTGATCACATTTTGCTTTGAAAACCCTCGTTCACATGCATCAGTGCTCGCTGGTATGACAAGTACCGACTGCCATAATTTTAACATATTTGGATACCTGAAATGCCAATCTTTTGTCCGAGAAAATACCCTCCATGCATCCTTCATGGAGAATCTTTCTCCATTTAAATGAAGCACGTCAATGAATTCATATAATTCTCTTTCACAAGCTGCAATGTCAAACACTGGTATGCTATCACATCCACTACATATTTTATGCTGCAAATGAAAGAAGAGTATTTCAAGCCAATGCTTTGCATTAGTCTCTCTCATACAAAGATCTGAAGGATAATGACAAGGGCTAAATATTCTTGCTGCATTAAAAATATGAAGATCTGGAAATCTTGAATTGAAACTATCAACCAATGCCTGAACATAATTCCTTGTAAGTTGTTTGCAACTTTCAAGGGATCCATCAATGCAATTCACCATTGGTTGTGGCATTTGTTCATCCTGGATTGGAATATACAATAAATCATGTCTATTATTTGTTCCCACTTTATCAACATTTTGAAGGAATCCATCTGCTGAATCTTTAAAAAATTTAGAAAGATGAATTGTGCCTTCTGCAAAAGAGTTTGACCTGCAAAAATTTCTTTTAAGAGTATTTAATGTATGGTCAATGGCTATTCCAAGAGATGTGACATCCACATTATCCTCTTGGAATTTTTTGTTTAGCTTATTTAACTCCTTCAAAACATCAGCGAGCATATTCAAACAAAATTGAATGGAGAAAATCTTTTCCTTATGGTACCATGAGTTCTTTTTTTCCTTTTTCCATAAACTCATTATAGGAGGCATCAATGTAACAAGTCTTTCAACTACTTCACCCCTAGATAACCATCGAATCCCATGGATTTGCAGAACCTGTAAGGATTCTAACTCCATTACTACTAATAAAGAAATGAGTTCATTATTTCTCTTTGCTGAATTCCCAACCCATGAATACACTTTGTTTGCTAATTTCTCAACATATAAGAATTCTAGTATCTTCTTTGAAGCATATGAAGCTGCAAGTGCCTCACGGTGAGCAATGCAATGGGTACCAATCAGATTTGGTAGCTCTTTTTTTAATAATGAAACAAACCCATTTTCATTTCCAACCATCGATGATGCACCATCAGTAGAAACTGCTATCAATTTCTCATTCTTTAACTTTCTTATTTCTTTTAGATTGGTGACTGTATCATATAATGTCTTTCCTTTTCCATCAAGCACCCTAATAAGTTTCATAAATTGTGAGATTGGAGGGCCTAATCCTTTTGAATCTAAAAATGTTGAGTACACAACAAGATGTTGTTCCAAACCACGATCTGTACTCTCATCCAACATGAGAGAGAAAAATGGACTATCCAACGTTTTTTTAACTTGTACCTCTTCAAGGTAATCTGAGATAGAATGAACAAACTCGGTTGCAACTTTCCTATTTATGTAGGAAGAATACTCCACTCGAGAAGGCATATTAGGTGTCTGTAAATGCAATTGAAGTTGACAAAGATCTTCATATGTAGCTATGGAAATGTCTTTTCTTGCAATGAAATATGCTAATTTCATTGTGGTTATCACCCTATCCCTGTTGGCTTCATCTATAACCACTACATGTTCTGGAATACGCTTTGCCAACCTTTCTATTTCATACAAGTTTCTCTGAAAATATGTTTGATGATTAATAGATTTTGAATGAGTTATCACAGCATCATACTGAATTGTATTGCACCCACTTCCATTACCTCATGGACCTTGAACCTTATACTTCTCACACAATTTACATTTCATGCGAGTCTTTCCTTCTTCAACAATTATACTATACACCCAAGGGTGTTTTATCTTTCACTCTTCTCTAAATTCACGTTTTGTGGTAGTGGAAGTCTTCCTCTTTCGTCGACCAGTAGGTTTTCCCTCTTGAATGTTCTTATCATGACCAAACATTTCTAAATCATCAACAAAGTCTTCATCTATGTCTTCATTAAGTTCATCATTCAAATCAGGAATATTTGAGGTGTTTCCAACATTATGTTTTGGTATTGTAGAATATCCAAAAACATTATCCAAAGTTGCCTGACCCTTCTTTTTTGGAGGCATTTTTAGCTGTATAATTTACCTACACATGAAATAATAATCATAAAAACAATAAGACTAAGGAAACAATTTTTTAAAGTAAAATTGAAATAGAAAAAATGGATAAATCACCTTCATAACTTTTAAATTCACTTAATTAAAAATAAAACAATTTATTCTACAATGTGTCTAGATTATATTTATGACTTGTAAAGTTCTAGTCATTTTTAATGATTTTATCATCTTTTTTCTTATAGTACTGATACACAATTTTGAAAGAATGGAAAAGAGAACAAATTCATAACATGCAAGAATATCATATTTATGTTGTTGTTGAAGAGAACTTAAGTTAAATGTGTAGATACAAGGGAACTATAGAAGCAAAGCAGGGGCCATAGTTTGACATAAATATTATTCATGAAAATAGTTGAATATAGATTTCAATTAGCTACATGTTTAGAACTTTCGATCCTAGAGTAATGAATTGAAACATGGTAAATAGAGACTATATGTGTGTACATGACACTAATAAATAGACAAGAAATAACACAACATTCACGAGAATACAAAAAATGCAATTAAGCTCTTAATCAATTCACTGTCTATTTACATATAAACATGTGATTAACAATGACATAAGTATGATACACAAAAACAATGATATTGCCTCTAACTGTGATGATATTACCTATTACCTTTACCTAAATGAGTTATCTGTCACACTTATTATCCATGCATGAATATTATATAATCTACTATAAATATATTATATGATCTAAAACCACTACATTAGTTAGCTTTAGATTTTCTAACATTGTTTACTGATGGCCATCTCTTCTTCCTGGCTTGACTGGTTTATGTCAAAGTGTCCTAGCCTCTAGGTGAATTCAAGCTGCCCTTTTACATATAGTATTTCCTGTAATAAATAATGGAGACTATAGCTACTATAGTATTTATTTAAAATGTAGCTTACCTTATTTTTTTATATCAATGCCACTTATGAATAATGTTGTCAAAGCCTTATTGCAAAAGAAAGAGCCTTTATATTTCACAAAGGAACCTTATTCACACTAACAAAATTTTAATATGAGCTTTCTGTTCTAAGGGAGCCATTACCTATACTTGCAAGATTCTTTTAATGCACCTCCACCTCAAGAGTCAATGTCAACAATCTATCAAATTGCCAGCACACACCTTGTTGCAAAGGTATATTCCAATGGAACGCTTTTGGCGTTGTTGTTCAATCTCAAACAATTTTAATGAAGTAGCATCGTACTCATTTTGTCATGGCATAGACATAGCATTAAAGTGTCTTGGTTTATTTTTTCATCTTGAGATTAAATAGAAAGGAGAATATCAAGAATATTTTTCTTGCGCATCAGTTGCTTTTATTTATAACGATTAGTTAAAAGCATAATAGCATAATTTGGTAGTATTAGACTTTCCTGTAAGAGATATAAAATAAATATATATGGTCAATTTATTTTTAACTATATAATATTGATAACAGTGCATTCATGGCTGAAATTTTTAAGTCTTTACATGTCTGTTGCATGGAAAATGTTATCCTTGTCAAAGTGATACACAATTGGATCAACACTTCAAAAAGTGGGCAACGTTGCAACCCATTGGGGAACATTGTAACTCCATGGAATTTAGGTCATTAAAAAAGTGAGCAATGGTGAAATATGTTCTTAATATTACTCATATTCGCTTGCATGAATTTAGATGGGCATTATAAAAAGAAATTTATTATGAATGAATTGCTATAATGGATTTTAGATGATAAAAAAGTGAGTAATCGTGAGTTATTTATTTTTAAATAAAGTTTACTTTTGACATTTGTGACTATATTGATGTATAAGTTAAAAAATGATTAATTGTGTATTAATTGGTATTTCATTCTTTTAAAATTTATAATATATTTTTTTTTATAAAATTTTGAAATTTATTAATATTCACTTTGACATCTAGTTTGATTAAAATAGTTAATATATATTTTAATATGTTTTTAGTTGTTTTTAATGAAGAATAAATATCAATTTTGAATGATTTAGTTATATTTTCGAAAATTTTAAAAATTTATAAGCAACCTACTACCTATTTGTATTAAATTTTTTTGTTACCTATCTTTTCGCATGGAATCATATTCATACTCGAATTATGCTACTACAACGGATTATGCTATCATTGATTATGCTACTACAACTGATTATGCTACTACAACTGAAAGTCTTCAAAACATACATACCCTAACTCTAACCCTAAGTAAGACACAATAATAATCAATGATACAAATGTCCATAATGCCTACTTTCATGTAGGTTTGTGAATATTTTGTAATTACATAATTAAATGGAACTAGTTATATATTACCCCATTGTATATTACACTAAAATTGATTGTTGGCTCTTTGGTTGTTCAATAGTTGTTGTTATCGTATTACAAATACCTAAACACATAAGTACCAAGTCGTGTGAATCTTGAAGTTTTAAAAAAAATAGGATTATGTTGTATCAACGGTGTACATTATATCCTAACATTACATAAAAATAATTAAAAATACAAACCAAACATAAATATTTAATGTAATTTTTCAAATAGTATATTCTTTGGACAAACATACAACCTGAGCATATAATCGTAAGTTTAGGTTCTAAGAGCACTCATTTATATAACAACAACCAAAATGATGAATCTTTTAAAAAGAAATAGAAGTTAGAAAATAAAAAAGTGGAAGGTTAAAAGTGGGTATAGCATTGTGAGTACTTTAAACTTCATTTAGATTATTCTATGACATTGCATTCTTATTTAGAATTTTTATTTTTAGTGTTTGCATAACGTTTCATTAAATTGTTTTTCCTTTATAGTATTATAATTCAAATTTTATATTTATCTTGATGATTATTGTGTAACATATAGATTCATTAAATTTTACAAGATTTTTTTTAATATTCTTTATGATAATATTGTGATATTTTTATATATAATTTTATTTATTTTTTTACATTTTATTAAACTAAATATCATTGATTTTCAAATATTACATCACTATTTGCAAGATTCTTTTATTGCAACAATTCCTTATGCTCAACTTTGTTTGCCTATCCAGAATTTCAAATGCCTTGAGCTTTCGTTTCATCTTTTGGATTTCAAGGATCTAGTGGAAACATGTTTATTGGATGCAGACCTTTTCTGTGGGAGAGAAGATTTTCATTGAGATAATTCAAACTTTTTTTTTCCATATCAATAACAGTGGATGTATGTGGCTCTTGTTGTGGAACAGGGGTATTGAATTTAGCCATGCCGCGTGTAATTCGTTGAGGAAAAGATGAAGTAGATGAAGTGGGGGTTCCATAAAGAGTTCTCATGGTGATTTCGACGGGCCTATTGAAGAAAAGAGATGGAACCAAGAGTTGCTTCAGGGTTCGAATGAGTAGAGGTTGGACCTTTTTGTTGGTTGTGAGGTGAAGAAGGGATGGTATGAGGGCTATCATTTTCATTCAAGGATCAAACATATGGAGAGAACAACAGACTTGGCGGGAATTGATATGTGCGAAGGATCTAAGGCATATCATGATGGGAAAGATCAATTGTTCTAGATTTCTTACTTTAATTTGCTGAAGGGCGCATATCGCTAGAGACTGGGTGCAGATCGTTGAGGGTTTTGCTGCGTGGAGGATGAGAAAATCTGTGAAAAAACATTCAAGGAAAAATTTGTGGTGTTACAATGCATATCATGATGGGAATTGCTGCGGCCTGCGAGTTTGCTTACGATCCTGTCAGAGTACCGTTTAACCAAGATCCAACTGGATGTCTCTATGATAGAAAAACTATAGAAACCATTTGGGAAACTAAATGTCAAGCAGAAAACCCTTTTACTAAACAATGGTTCAACGCGAAAAGTGTCATTCCCCAAACAGAATTGAGGCAAGAAATGGAAGACTACATTAAGCTTCAGAAATATTTTGCGTCTAGAGGTGTAGAGCTAGAAGTAATTGAGGAGTATACAAAAATTCTGGAAGCCGGACAGATGAAGCAATATTTCGGCATATTGCTTAAACCTTTCTCAGAACAATTGACAATCAAAAAATAGTGTTCGACAACGTGGAAGAAAATCAATCTATTGCACCTGTATTGTCAGTTTGATTCTAAGAACATAGAAACGTCCAGATCTTTACATGGCATCAGATATTTGAACGAAGTTATTTATCAAATGATTGAAATTCTGAGGGATGATTCAATAGAAAAGGACACTAAAGAAGTTGCATGGGATGTCTGTAAGGAAATCGCCAAGGCGATTGATGTTATAGGCCTGAAAACATTAGACTTACATTATGCAGAGTCACGCAGACAAACCAAAGGAAATTGTCGAGGCAGGTTTACATGCTGGAAGATAATTACAAGATAGAAGGACTTACAGAGGAGAGGAAGAAGGATATATAGCAGCCCACTTCGCATAATATCATATGTTTGCAACCTAGTTACCGCTATTGAAGAGCCTTATTCAAGTTGGATCAGGCACCTATGCTACGGTACGAGGTTGGGGGCTTTCGGTTCTGGTGAATTAGAAAAGCATCTCAGAGGGGGTAGTTTCTTCATATCCATTATTACAGTCCCAACGTCAATGCAAATTTGATAAACATAGCCAGTTAATGATCCATCATTAGCATCAGCATCCGCTTTAGAAGCACCACTAGCAAAAGAATAAAAGGTAAAGCCAAAGGCGGTTAAGCAAAAAGAGCGAGATAATGAAGATATATAAATTTGTTGCAGATCGAGTGGGTATTACGAAATGATCAACTAGATTTTTCAATATAACGAAACTTATATGAAAGTCCAAACCTTATGCTGCGACTCTGCGAGCCTACGAATGTTTTGTAAATTTTTTCTTGAAATGGGTGCTGAAGTTGAAGAAATACTCGGAAAATTTTTTTACGAAAATATTGTGGAAATTATGGGTAATATGATTATTATAAGGAATTTGTCTGAGACAAATGTAAAGGATATCAGTAATAAACTTTAACACAGCAGCTTTCTGGAAAATAAACTTTAGATTACAAAAATAATCTATAAAAAAGAATTTATAGATGGAGTTGTGAATTACCTGTGAATAGTGATAATGTTTTCGAAAGTTATGTCTCTAGAGTCCAAACTCCAAGACTTTAGATGTAGCTGCACCAATTTCAATCCCGATTCCTGAGTCTAGCTTCCAACTTCCAGGAACTTCCAACTTCAATGGACAATGATAATTGAGCAGTAGCACTGAAATTTGTAGTATGTATAATGTAGATAAAGATTCATGCTCATTGTAATTTGTAATAATAGAAAAATAAAAAAAGTAATGGAATTGGAAACATCAATGAGTTAAATCAGCTTTTCTTTTTCTATGAAAAAACAATCCAAATTGGAAATTTGCAATAGAAAAGAATAGAAATAATACTAATTTAATATATGAAAAATATTAATAATACTAGTAATATCAAATATGATACTAGTAAAATAATGACGTTTTAGAAATTTTATTACCCTTCAAAAAAACGTTTAAATGATAAATCTAGCCTTCAGACAAGACGGTTAACTAAAATTTTTAACCGTATTTGACGGTCAAAATGCTTCATGACAGTCATTTTGCCCGTCAAATTCCATCACTAATCCCATCCCTAGCGGCGGACTAATCCTGTTGTCCGACCGGAATTATTCATGCTATGGTACTTCAAGATTCACACAACTTGGTACTTATGTGTTTAGGTATTTGTAATACAATAACAACAACTATTGAACAACCAAAGAGCCAACAATCAATTTTAGTGTAATATACAATGGGGTAATATATAACTAGTTCCATTTAATTATGTAATTACAAAATATTCACAAACCTACATGAAAGTAGGCATTATGGACATTTGTATCATTGATTATTATTGTGTCTTACTCAGGGTTAGAGTTAGGGTATATATGTTTTGAAGACTTTCAGTTGTAGTAGCATAATCAATGATAGCATAATCAGTTGTAGTAGCATAATCAATGATAGCATAATCAGTTGTAGTAGCATAATTTGAGTATGAATATGATTCCATGCGAAAAAATAGGTAGCGAAAAAATTTAGTACGAATAGGTAGTAGGTTGCTTATAAATTTTTAAAATTTTTGAAAATATAACTAAATCATTCAAAATTGATATTTATTCTTCATTAAAAACAACTAAAAACATATTAAAATATATATTAACTATTTTAATAAAACTAGATGTAAAAGTGAATATGAATAAATTTCAAAATTTCATAAAAAAATATATTATAAATTATAAAAGAATGAAATACCAATTAATACACAATTAATAATTTTTTAACTTATACATCAAGATTAATATATAGTCACAAATGTCAAAAGTAAACTTTATTTAAAAATAAATAATTCACGATTACTCACTTTTTTATCACCTAAAATCCATTATAGCAATTCATTCATAATAAATTTCTTTTTATAATGCCCATCTAAATTCATGCAAGCGAATATGAGTAATATTAAGAACATATTTCACCATTGCTCACTTTTTTAATGACCTAAATTCCATGGAGTTACAATGTTCGCCAATGGGTTGCAACGTTGCCCACTTTTTGAAGTGTTGATCGAATTGTGTATCACTTTGACAAAGATAACATTTTCCATGCAACAGACATGTAAAGACTTAAAAATTTCAGCCATGAATGCACGGTTATCAATATTATATAGTTAAAAATAAATTGACCATATATATTTATTTTATATCTCTTACAGGAAAGTCTAATACTATCAAATTATGCTATTATGCTTTCAACTAATCGTTATAAATAAAAACAACTGATGCGCAAGAAAAATATTCTTGATATTCTCCTTTCCATTTAATTCTCTAGATAAAAAAATAAACCAAGACATTTTAATGCTATGTCTATGCCACGACAAAATGAGTACGATGCTACTTCATTAAAATTGTTTGAGATTGAACAACAACACCAAAAGCGTTCCATTGGAATATACCTTTGCAACAAGGTGTGTGCTCGCAATTTGATAGATTGTTGACATTGACTCTTGAGGTGGAGGTGCATTAAAAGAATCTTGCAAGTATAGGTAATGGCTCCCTTAGAACATAAAGCTCATATTAAAATTTTGTTAGTGTGAATAAGGTTCCTTTGTGAAATATAAAGGCTTTTTCTTTTGCAATAAGGTTTCGACAACATTATTCATAAGTGGTATTGATATAAAAAAATAAGGTAAGCTGAATTTTAAATAAATACTATAGCAGTTATAGTCTCCATTATTTATTATAGGAAATACTATATGCAAAAGGGCAGCTTGAATTCACCTAGAGGCTAGGACACTTTGACATAAACCAGTCAAGCCAAGAAGAAGAGATGGCCATGAGTAAACAATGTTAGAAAATCTAAAGCTAACTAATGTAGTGGTTTTAGATTATATAATATATTTATAGTAGATTATATAATATTCATGCATGGATAATAAGTGTGATAGATAACTCATTTAGGTAAAGGTAATAGGTAATATCATCACAATTAAAGGCAATATTATTGTTTTTGTGTATCATACTTATGTCATTGTTAATCACATGTTTATATGTAAATAGACATTGAATTGATTAAGAGCTTAATGGCATTTTTTGTATTCTCGTGAATGTTGTGTTATTTCTTGTCTATTTATTAGTGTCATGTACACACATATAGTCTCTATTTACCATGTTTCAATTCATTACTCTAGGATCGAAAGTTCTAAACATGTAGCTAATTGAAATCTATTTTCAACTATTTTCATGAATAATATTTTTGTCAAACTATGGCCCCTGCTTTGCTTCTATAGTTCCCTTGTATCTATACATTTAACTTAATTTCTCTTCAACAACAACATAAATATGATATTCTTGCATGTTATGAATTTGTTCTCTTTCCCATTCTTTCAAAATTGTGTATCAAACATCTTTTCAGAGAAACTTGTATGAAATAGAAAGGTTGGCAAAGCCTATTCCAGAACATGTAGTGGTTATAGATGAAGCCAACAGGGATAGGGTGATAACCACCATGAAATTAGCATATTTCATTGCAAGAAAAGACATTTCCATAGCTACATATGAAGATATTTGTCAACTTCAAATGCATTTACAGACACCTAATATGCCTTCTCGAGTGGAGTATTCTTCCTACATAAATAGGAAAGCTGCAACCGAGTTTGTTCATTCTATCTCAGATTACCTTGAAGAGGTACAAGTTAAAAAAATGTTGGATAATCCATTTTTCTCTCTCATGTTGGATGAGAGTACAGATCGTGGTTTGGAACAACATCTTGTTGTGTACTCAACATTTTTAGATTCAAAAGGATTAGGCCCTCCAATCTCACAATTTATGAAACTTATTAGGGTGTCTGATGGAAAAGGAAAGACAGTATGTGATACAGTCACCAATCTAAAAGAAATAAGAAAGTTAAAGAATGAGAAATTGATAGCAGTTTCTACTGATGGTGCATCATCGATGGTTGGAAATGAAAATGGGTTTGTTTCATTACTAAAAAAGGAGCTACCAAATCTGATTGGTACCCATTGCATTGCTCACCATGAGGCACTTGCAGCTTCAGATGCTTCAAAGAAGGTACCATAATTCTTATATGTTGAGAAATTAGCAAACAAAGTGTATTCATGGGTTGGAAATCCAGCAAAGAGAAATAATGAACTCATTTCTTTATTAGAAGTAATGGAGTTAGAATCCTTACAGGTTCTGCAAATCCATGGGATTCGATGGTTATCTAGGGGTGAAGTAGTTGAAAGACTTGTTACATTGATCCCTGCTATACTGAGTTTATGGAAAAAGAAAAAAAAGAACTCATGGTACCATAAGGCAAAGATTTTCTCTGTTCAATTTTGTTTGAATATGCTCGCTGATGTTTTGAAGGAGTTAAATAAGCTAAACAAAAAATTCCAAGAGGATAATGTGGATGTCACATCTCTTGGAATAGCCATTGACCATAAATTAAATACTCTTAAAAGAAATTTTTGCAGGTCAAACTCTTTTGCAGAAGGCACAATTCATCTTTCTAAATTTTTGAAAGATTCAGCAGATGGATTCCTTCAAAATGTTGATAAAGAGGGAACAAATCATAGACATGATTTATTGTATATTCCAATCCAGGATGAGCAAATGCCACAACCAATGGTGAATTGCATTGATGGATCCCTTGAAAGTTGCAAACAACTTACAAGGAATTATGTTCAGGCATTGGTTGATAGTTTCAATTCAAGATTTCCTGATCTTCATCTTTTTAATGCAGCAAGAATATTTAGCCCTTGTCATTATCCTTCAGATCTTTGTATGAGAGAGACTAATGCAAATCATTGGCTTGAAATACTCTTTTTTCATTTGCAGCATAAAATATGTAGTGGTTGTGATAGCATACCAGTGTTTGACATTGCAGCTTATGAAAGAGAATTATATGAATTCATTGACTTGCTTCATTTAAATGGAGAAAGATTCCCCATGAAGGATGCATGGAGGGTATTTTCTCAGACAGAAGATTGGCATTTCAGGTATCCAAATATGTTAAAATTATGGCAGTCCGTACTTGTCATACCAGCGAGCACTGTTGCATGTGAACGACGGTTTTCAAAGCAAAATGTGATCAAAGTTATGAGAAGAACAAAATTGTCAATAAACACACTTGATGCATTAATGTGTATATCATTAGCAGGTCTAGACATATCAGAAGTGGAGTGGCAAAGAGTTTATGAGATTTGGCATAGTGGAAAAGAAAGGAGAATTCATGATATTTGCTAAGAATATCAAACTATGTATTTGTCCAGTTTTATGACATCAATTTTGCAAAAAAAATAATTATGTGATATTTATTTTAATTTTATATGTACAATTGTGTGAAATTAAAGATCCATTTTTATGTCTATTTATGCTTTATTATGATGTGTATTCATATTTTTTTTAGTTTAAGCTATATTTTTATATAATATTAATTTAGTACACAAATGATATATAAAATAAATAAAAATCAAGTCAATGGACTATGATAGATATTAATAATTATCATTTTAATTTTAATCTAAAAATGTCGAGAAAAATAAATGTTGTTTTGAAGAAAAAATTAAGAAAATTTAATTATTAAAGGGTAAATTTTTTGGCACTTCATTATTGACGGGTAAAAATTTAAACAAAACGTTTCACGATGGGTGATATATACACCCAAAACGTCAAAAAAAAAACCAAATTCCAGCACTGACCGGAACAACTCCAAATTCATCTTTATCCAAGTCCAAATTCACCTTTATCGAAGTTTTTATGGATCAACCTCCATGCCTATTTTAGATTCTTTTGACAAGTTAACCTTTAGGATCTGATTCTTGATCCCCCCAACTCACCTTGTCACCGAAATTTTAGTTTCATATGCCACCGTGGGGGGAATATTCTGAATAACCTTCTTATGGCTTGGAATTTTACCCACTACCCCCCCCACGCAATCTGGTGTCATTTTCAAATAGGAATTGGGAATCTTACTGAGAACTTCAACTTCGGAAGGCACTAACATTTAATATAGCTAGGTTGATTACATGCATTATCGCTACTGTTCGGAGATGACGGAAAACAACGCGCATGAGTAGCTGGAATATTCTATCTATAGCTCCGCGAAGAACTCATTTTGCCTTTTTTCACTTCGCTTGCTGGGTCTTGATCATTTCACGGTCCAACCACCCGCGCTACTTCATCCAATGTTTCAGTTCGCTAAGTCTTGAAAGTCAGCTACTTAAGCTCGAATATGTCCAACTGGGGAGGATGGTATGTCCCCAGGCCTTTTGTCCGCGTCCCATATGTAAACGAATGAAATGCCGGCAACAGCCCCCGCTAAACCAAGTGGAGCCACAATAACCGGCTGTGCTCGTACTTCCCATCAATGCAGGATCTATTACGCTAAAACAAGGATCCCAGCATCTAAACTATACAGAAAGGGTACGAGCGACTGAGATGCTTTGTATCAATCAGTATGCGCGAATAATAAGAGAGCTATTTGGTCCCATGGAAGTTTTTTTGATCGTAGAGATTCGTCATTTTTAAATATATTGCATTATGAGGGCCGGGGCTTCCATTCGAAGCTATACCAAGAATGCCTAAAGGTCCTTAAGCGGTGGCGGGGATATTATGAAATTTGACTGAAGCGATTGGATTCTCGATGCCTGATCACCGATTCGATATCTCCCTTCGATACCGGCGGGATGTTCGATGGATGTACACACCTGATGATGCGGCCCGGTTTGCCATATAGAAGAAATCCCACTCACCCACCTACACCTACCGAGGAAATGGCGCTATGGAAAGCTTGAAGCTTCTTTATGGGAAGTGAGGATGGCTATGGAAAACTTCCCAGAAGAATCATACACAGATCAGGACTGAATTTTAAAATATCTAAACAGGTGATAGTTAAGCCACAGTATGTCAAGTTCTCAAAAATTTGTTAAGCAATGGTTGTGCAGATGGAACTTGACAGCCAATGCAGCTCGTCCCAATCCACAGGGAACTTACCACTATGGGAGCATCCCCATTACTAGAACTATTAAGCTATGCGGTGAATAGTGTTTCCTACGTGAATCCCAGCACACCATTGCATATTTTGGAAATCTATTTGAAAACTGTGACGAGGGACTTAAATTAATTTGTTTTACCGAACAGATAGAGGTGAATGGACACATGCAAGGAGGAAGGGCTACAATCTCGTCGATGCAGTTTCCAGCTGCACAATCATACACGTTAATTTACTATGAATGGACACATGCAAGGAGGAAGGGCTACAATCTCGTTGATGCAGTTTCTAGCTGCACAATCATACACACTAATTTACTATCATTACAGTAGTCACATAAACAAAACATACACATTTATTATAAAAATTTTAAATATCCTAATATTTAGAGTTTCCTTCTATCTCACCAAATTATATAAATGAATTCACATTCAGCTTATTTGAATCCATATATGTAATCTAGGAAGAGCCAGATATATAGGATATGTAATCCACATACAAAACATAAAATGTAAATGCATTTCTATGTTAGCATCCTTATCTAAAAGTGCATATACCACTATAATTATTTATTCCTGCAGATCACCATGGAGATTCAAGTTGGGTTTAGGATTTATGCAGAAATGGTTTGTGAATCATATTTATATACAACAAGGTGTGATCAGCCGTAATTTTAAATCTCAAAATACTTCAAAACACAAACTGATTTCATTTAAATATATTGAATAAAGTTATAAAATCAATCCTACTCTACCCATGTAACTTTTCTTCTAAATATGTTGAATAAATTTATAAAATCAATCAATCCTACTCTACCCATGTAACTGATTTCATCTGTTAAATAAATTTATAAAATCAATCTTACCGACCATTAAACTGACAGAGGCAAATAACTGAACTTTGAAATTCATTGTTATTTCTTTAAATTCAATAAATCAAACTATTAAAAAATACCAATGCAAGAGTTAGAAGCTAAATGTACTTGCTTTTGAATCTTGATTGTGAGCCAACTGCACAATCTCCATACAGATCTGCATTCTGCAAAATGGTGGATCTCGAAAAAAATACTAATCAAACTGAAAAAACAAAAAATTGTTTGTCATTACAAGTTACTTGATATAAAAGTTTATATAATAAAATGAAAAAAACTAAAGATTCAAGCTTAAATAATAAGAATTGCAAAAATATAATCTACCATCTGAACTCACTGATTTGATTCTTTGAAATTATTCAAAAATATGTTTAAAATGCCTTTAAAGATATTTGGAGAATTGGTATGTATTAGTAGCACTATCAACAACCTCATGTGAAAACCTTCAATTTGCAACCATATATAACATCACTGAAATCTATTTAAGTTTGTACAAATTTAAAATTTTCATATTAATATCATGGTTAAATGACTTTAAATTGCATTTTTAAATGACTTTAAATTTCAGTTTTAAATGACTTTAAAATTTTCATATTAATATCACTGTTAAATGACTTTAAATTTCTAAAATTTGAAGCATATCACGGACCGGTGCATTGATCTGTAATTGATGATTTTATGAACCTGTCACTAGATGTAACACATGCTATAGAATTAATCTGAATTAAAAAAAAGTGGGGGAATTTCTCTCATTTATAAATCCTTATTTTTATAAGGTTTGAAAGCGCACTAATAAAAACTCTGTTTCGTGATCTTTATCTTTTGGTTATCCTTGGCACCCAGTCATTTTATCCGCTCCCGAATAAATGCTTGAATATCGTTTGGTGAAAGATATGTATCAGCCACCGTAAAAGTGAATGAATGATTGATAGGATAATTATGGTTTTACTGAAAGTGAATCTAAATCTGAGTTTTTTTTAGAAAACCAGGAATGATTCAGAAATCAACTAGATCTGATTTTTTTGAAAACCAGGAATGATTCAGAAATAAAAAGTAAAAGTATATTAAAATGATATTGGAGAATAAATAAAACAAATTTCCAAAACTCATTTTGATTTTATTCAAATATAATATATATATATATATAACTTTTATGATATCAAACTTACTAAAATAAGTTTCATTGAAATGTGTACAAAATATAATTAATTATAAGACTGCGTTGTCCAATCCCAAAACTTTGAAGCATTTTCTTGAAACTTACCTACTTTTTAGCTCTATTCATGATTAATAGGTCTTAGAATTCCAATCTCAATTTCCTAAAACTTACTGCCTTCAAAATCTACAAATAAATAGACGCGGTTATAGTCCTTTTACACCGTTCTTATTTTATTAGGCTACATTCCTATTTTCTAAAGTCCAAATCACATTATCATTCCAGTTTGATATTACAACTTGAATTATAAAGTAAAGCAAGTTTTCAGGCAAAAAGTATCCAAAATTATGTTGAATTAAATTTTTTTTTAATACAAACCCCATAAATCTAAATATTTAAAATTATTTTTTTATACAAACCCCATAAATCTAAATATTTAATTAAAAATTAAATAGCAAAATCTACATTCCATAAAAAACTGGCCACTTCATTTTTTCAAACTAAATTTTCTTATTTCCTTTTCTTAAGATTCATCTTCAAATGCTATAAATTAATTGATTGAATTCATCCAATAATTTCTTTTAAAGTTCACCTGTAAATGATTTAAATCAATACACTAAACTATCTTGAATGATTGTTTACATACGGTAATGTAAGAGATTCCTACCCAATTTAAATTTAGCCGGCCAAAATATAAAACGCTTAAACGTGTGGCTCCTTGCTTGGGATTATTTGGTTATTCTACTAAAAGATCAGGTGATTGAATAGACTCCCTTCAAATGAGCAATATTGATCAAGAGAGCAATATTCACTATAACCCTACTCACATTAACCAGTATCTGGATTCATATTTGTGATAAAGAGCGCAGCGCAGATTAACAAGGGCGTAGTTGGAGTTAAACGGCATATAACAGATCTCTAATCTTTCTTTCAATCTCCATTTGCAAAATAGAGCTACCTAAAGAATCTGGTAAGGCAACAAATACCCACATAGCAAACACAGCATGGAAATGCATTCCCAAATTATCATCTAGAGGATTCGCACGATAATTATGCCTTTGAGGAGAGATATTAATTATACCAAACAGTACGCAGATTACAGTTTCGAGAGGCTAAAAGCATCTAACCCTAATGTATTTCAGGCAATTTCTGCTGCATCATCCGTCCAACAACATCACACCAGCGGATTACAGGTTCGAGAGGTTAATAATATCTAACCCTAAATTCTTTCAGGCGATTGCATCATCTGTCCAGGAACATCACACCAGCGGATTACAGGTTCAAGAGGCTAATAATATCTAACCCTAAATTCTTTCAGGCGATTTTTGATGCATCATCTGTCCAACAACATCACACCAGTGGATTATAGGTTTGAGAGACTAATAATATCATCATTGGCGCTCCGCACAATCTTGAACAGTGAGATTCAGGTAACTTGGGTTTGTAAATCATTCTATAGATGATCATATATCCTCTAGATAATCATATACAACGAGGTGGTATTATTAACTGTAAATTCAAATCCCTGATTCCTTCAAAACACAAAGTGATCTCATCTAAATATGTCTCACCCATATAACTCTTTTACCATTAAAATAACTAACCGAATTCTGAAATTCAAATCTAACGATTAAAAATAACAATGAAAAAGTTAGAGGCAAATTGTACCTGATTTATGATTCTCGATCTTGAACCATTTACATGATCTCCATACAAATCTGCAATCTCTAAAATTGAGAAACAGAAGAAAAGATTGAACAAACTGGAAAACAAGAAAAAAAAGATTGTATGAATACATTGATAAGTTGCTCAACATCGATAATAAAATGAAGCGAATATAAATTGAAGAATATAATCAAAGATCAGAACTCTGTGATTTGCTCAACCTTCGTTCATGTTTCCGATCAAGCGATGAAACATTAAAAAGCCTCTTCCATGCTCAGCCGCTCCACTAAAAATCTCATAAAAGCTCCTCCATGCTCAACCGTTCCGCTAAAAAGCTCAAAAAAATTAAAAAGCGAAATTTCAAAAAGCAAATGGTGCGAAAATTCAAAAAGCAAATGGTGAGCATTCCAGGACACATCGACTCCTTTCAAAAAAGCATTCTATGCTCCAACGGTTATAATTATCTCCATATATATTTTTAAAATTCGTTAAGTGAAATTGATGGTTATAATTATCTTTCCATCTCAACATATGACAATTAAATCCTTTTGATAAATGATTCTGTTTTATTTTATTTTATAAATTTCTTATTAATATCTACGTTATGTTATAATCTTCCGTTGAAAGCATCAAACTTATTATAATAACTTAGATTTTATAAATTTTTCTATTATGATAATTTTTCTTAAATTTAAAACATCAAAATATTTTTATTATACAATTTTTAATTCTTAATTATAATAGTATTAATATAATAAACTATAAAAGATTAAAAGTATTTTTTTTAAATTAATTAGTAGAAGAAAATTACTATGGTTATAGACAAGTTCTAAAACAATATGGGTGCAAAGAATTTGTCATTTTTGTGAGACCACACGATACCATAATGTTGAAGATGAAATTCACTTTCTCTTAAAATGTTCTATATAAAATTACCTTAGATCACACTTCCATAATCTTTACTACAATAAATACCTACCTAATCTTCTAACATGTCAAAAGAAATAGAAATGATTAATTTGAACATCAAAAAAAACATAAATGATCTTAAGTTTCATTAATCTTCTTGATGTTTTCTATCTTTTATAGCTTATTTTATATCTTAATAGATTCATGAGTAATGAAATATTTGTTAAGTACTATCATTTTGATTCAAAGTTTAAAATATAAATTTGTGCACTTTATTTCTAAACTTGGTTTGTTTGATTCAATTTTATTCCATCCGTTCTCCTTTGGTTGGATATTAATCTTTGGGGTAACTACATTCCATCTACACAAAGCAATACTCATCATCGTGAAGACTAGGTTAAAATTTCAAAAGTGAAACTAATTTTCCATTTTTTACAATTTTATTTATTGGTTAATTATATTTATTTTGTGATTGCAATTTTTCTTTTTATCGTAATTCTCATTTTTTTTGTTTTAGCATAGATTTTATTTATAACAAATTTATTTGTAAGTACTTAATTTAGATTTCAATCTACACAATTTCATCTATGCAAAGTATATTACTACAAGATGTGAACTCCCTCTTCTATGAATCATCAATCCCTTGTTAATATATACATACTAGATGTGGGGCATATGGAGTTGTGGAGTTAAAAGGTGGTGCTCCCACTCAAGTTATAGTATTTAAGCCTATGTTATTTCCTATTTTGTGATTTAATCAAGAACTCTTAAGAACTCTTATTGAGAAAGAACATTAGTTTCGCTTTTAAATACATATTAATAATAACTATTGCAACTTGGCTCACTTAATCCATTATTAAAGTTTCATGCCCTTTCTACATTCTACTTTCCTTTTTAGTGATGATGTTGCCATTAAGATAGGGCCTTTTACCTCTTAGGATATTCTTCTTCCTATATTTTCTTTTGTATTTCTCATGGTTTGTTACTTTTATTATCTAAGAATGTTATTTTTGACACTACCATAGTATTTTGATATTATATTCTCTAATTTGGTTAACTTATTTCTTGTTTGTTACTTTTATCATATAGGAATGTTATTTTTTACACTACCATAGTATTTTGAGTGCATATTATATTCTCTAATCTCGTTAGCTTATTTTTTTGGTAATTTGTTGGACAATATATATTTATTTATTTTTATTTGTGGATTTAAACTACTCCTTTTTTTGGATTTCCAACTTGTGAAAGCAATGTGATAGTTTTATTATATTATGGTTGTTGTCACTACGCCTATGCTTGTACTCAATTCCTCACATTCCAAAATGGATAGAATGATGAAATCAAGATTAAAAGAAGGAAGTTTCAATTTATCAAGTAGATGACAAGTGTCTAGTTTCTTATTTAGGTAAATCATATTACATTCACATCATAACATAAAATAAAATCACATCATTAAGCTCAAAGTCTCAATCAAAATAAAACAAATCAAGTTCACATCATAATAGATATAGGGTAGATAGGAATTGTGATTACTTTTTGTTCAAGGATTGAATTCTCCCTGTATCTAGGCATAGGTCACGCATAGGTAGGCCTAAGGTTTCTTGGCCTCATTGAGTCAATGATAAGATATTCCCAATCATGGATTAACTTTGTTATCTATTAATTTAGTTTAATTGCAAGCCTCCATATTTTATCTTAAGCCTCTATGTTATGTACGCATAACCTCCATGTGACATAGATATTTTCTCATAGTGACTTTCAGAGGATTTAGCATGAGAACCTACCATATATATATAATCATAGGACATTAGTATTAATTCTAGACTCAAACATTCCCGAATGAACATCTTAGGTTGTCGAATGTTTATCTTTGGTTGTTAATGGTCATTTGCAATATTCCTCCTTATATTTATTCATGGAGGCCACCTCTTGACAATATTTCCAAATCATTTTGAGTTGAGTTACACTATTTATGATTAGCAACAAAAGAAACATCCATCTAATTCCTATCGCCCCACTTGCAACATTTATGTGTGATTTGTAACTGCACTTTTGTTCTTAAGTTTGTTCCCATGAAGATGGGTAACACTTTTTGGCAAGAGGAAGGTGCAAATTGAAGAAAAAACATGCTTGAACAAGATTTTGTTAATCCCTTGATCGATCTTTCAAAAGCTCAATTGAGGACTTAACCAAGTGCTCAATCGAGCTATTTTGAAAATCTCGGTCAAGGATTTAGATAACTATTGATTGAGCTCTTGTGCTCGATCTATCTTCACAGCTTGATTGAGGTATGAAGCTCAATTGAGATTTTGTGCTCGATCTAGATTCATACCTCAATCGAACTATGAAGCCCGATTGAGCTCTTGTGCTCATTCTAGCTTCATACCTCTATCAAGGTATGCGGCTCAATCAATCTTCCTTAACTGTTTAAAAAAATGAAAAATGTATCCCACGGGCTGCTATTCACTCAATTGGTTTTTTTTTCACTCATGCAGCCATGTTGATTGGAACAAACAAAAATGTTCAATTTCAATTGAAATAATAAATATCTCTATGTGGCAAATCTTAAAAACAATGTACACCTTGTGACACTTAAGAGGCTTATAGTGTTATTACAATTCATAAATTTTAGTTTAAATATGTTTTGTGTTTTATAAAATTTGTTTGTTATTGAGTTTAATCAATGCAAAAATATGGTAGGTAATTCATGCTCTTTGCTAAAGGGAAGAAAATGAAGTGAATTGAATGCAAAAAGTTGATGGGAAATAGCTCGATCGATATTTTAGCTTAACCATAGCTAAACCCTTAATCGAGGCATTTACACATGCGCTCAAAACCTTGATCGATTAGTTTTCAAATCTCGATCAAGCTAATACCTAGATTGAGGGCTTTAAAAATAGGCTTTTAGCCCCCTTTTCTATAGATTTAATTTTACTGGTCTGTTTGGAATGACTAAAGCCTATTGTGTGATGCACCTTAGGTGCCATACTTAATGTCGATGGATTTGTCAAGGTATTGCGTATCCATTGGTAAATATATATTCTTATTTTCTTCAACTTTTGGTGTATGCTAAATGTTGGAGTGAAAATTTTTAATTATAACTTCGGATATTTTAAATAATAAGAATATTTAAATATTAGTTTCATTGGTGTACTTATGATTACTATCATTGATGTTCAGTAATATGAAGAAATTACTTTGTTCTTTTATTTGTGGTTGATTGTCATTTCACCATAATTTTTTTTAAATCTTAGAAATAATCTTATATCCTCAATTCATGTGGATATTGGAGCAATTCCATTCAAATTGGTTGTTAGAAACACTAGAAATTTTCTTGTAGAAATATTGATAGGAATTAGTGTGATAAATTGCCTCTGAGGTTCATGCTAAAAAAACGCATAGGTCATCATAATACCGACAACTCGTAAACATTTAATTGATGACTAATTAATGACAAACTAACAACCCGAAAATAAATACTACAACATAGACAATGACACTTTATTCATCGAACATCAATATTATAATGTTTGTGTGACTATGAGAATGTTAACATCTCATTAGTCTGGCAGCAATATTCCAACTCATTTAAATTTTAGATATCTATAAACAACAACAAAATATACAAAATTTAAATATCACATTAAATATGTGTTTAAGGTATGTTGGCAAAATATTTTTTATAATTAATGGCTAAATAAAATTAAAAAACATTCAGCTCATTATAGAACACTTAACACCACATTTTAATACATTATTCCTCCAAAATAAAATTAAGAACTATATATATATATATATACCCTCAAGTTGGCAATTGGCTTGCATGGTCTATCGGGAATGGGAAGGAAGTTTGAATACGAGTGGACCCTTGGATAGGAGCTGGAGAAAGATTTAAGCTCTCTCCTTTAACAATTGAAAAGCTTAAAAACCTCAAAATAACTAGGCTCAGCGAGGCTTTCTCTCGGTCTTGACTCTCTGAAGGTAAAATGATATGGAAAAGTGATGAAGACTTAGGTTTGACCGAAAGCTGCAAAGATGAATGGAGGAGTTTTATTTCTATGTTACAATCCTGTTACATTCATCTAGAAGAAGGGGTGGAAGACAAGCTGGTTTGGCCTAAAAACACCTCAACAAGAGAGTTCTCGACAAATCTGGGTTATAAGAATATTGCATTAGAATCTTTCCGAGGGGACCAAAAACTTTGGTGGAAACCTATTTGGAAAAATTAAGGATCTCTAAAAGCCAAGATAACCTTATGGTTATCCCTAAGCAACAAAATATTAACTTGGGAGAATCCCTTAAAGAGAGGTTGGCAAGGTTTGAGCTAGTGTGTCTTATGTCATATAGATGAGGAATCCGACTCTCACTTGTTTGTTTTATGTCCTTATGCAGAATTAGTATGGAAGATAGCCATTAAAGAGCTTAGATCACAAGAACCTCATGCAGGTACTTATTTGGAACAAAAATGCCTCTCTTGGTGGTCAGATAACTCGATGCATCTCTTCAATGCTTTTCCTTCTTCATACATTTATGGTATTTGGTGGGCCCGCAATACAACAATTTTCCAAGATTGCATAATTGCATTTGAAGTGACGACGACCCTTGTTGTGCAGTGGACCAAGGAACACAAATCCAAAGAAAGAATTCACAAATCAAGGATCTTGGTACCTTTGGATATAAATAAGGAAATTCCTTGGGCCTTTATCGACGGGGCTAGCCAAGGGGGACCCTCCTCTTAGAGGCTCTGGATGAGTTCTTTTCCTTTCATAAAAACAAAAGGTGCAAATTAAATATGCCCAGGTCATTGCTCGAACAACAAAGTAGAGCTTGCGACCCTTAACTTTGTTTTAGATATGGCTGTAAAGAGAAAAATCCCCAACATACACATTTATGGGGACTCCAAAATGGTAGTGGATTGGGTCAATAGTAAAATACAGATAAGAGCTCCTCACTTACAGCAGCTCCTAAAAGCTATTAGAAGGATTTTGAGCTTCTTCACAGTACTTTCCATTTCCCATGTATACAGGGAATTAAACTTAGAGGCAGATGGTCTGTCAAAACTTGTTCTTCTATTAGAACCACGACAGACAATAATCGAATATTTGCGGGGAGGGGAATAAGTTCACTTTGTTACTTGAATATTTTTGTAACTAAGTGGCAGAAGCGATTCAAATCTATGTTCAGTTTCTTTTGTAATATGTACCAGTCTTGATAGTCTCGATAGCTGAAAGACTGCAAGTATGTTCATGTAATTTTTAATGTGGATAGAGAGCCGGAAGAGGTAGCATATGTTTTAAATTTGTATCTTTGAACTTTTTTAATATATTAATGTATATTCGTGGACAACTCATGATCACTCTTTATTTAGAGTGACAGATATTTTCCTTATGGAAGATATATATATATATAATTGTTGTTGGTGTTTTCACACCAGCACATGCAAAGATGCACCTACTAAGGGTCGTGTTAAACTTAGTAGAGTCTCAATGGAAAATAAAATAAACAAACATAAATTAAACAACTAAACTAATCAAACATGCAAACATTTTATCAAGCAAACAAAGAAAGATATTTTAAAGAATAAATAATGCTATTTCATTATGTAAAAAATGACATTTACAAGGATTTAATATCAGCTTTGAGTTATAGTAGGAGAGGCCACTGCAACTATCCGAGGGAGGATTCGCTTGGTCTCCTTGCAATCTGTGGTTTTTTCGGCCACACATCAGGTACACAATCTCCAAAAGGTTAAGAATGGAACACAAAGGGAGTTATGGTCTCAGGGAGATTTTCGCAGAGTAACAGCTTGAGTAATGTAAGGAGAATGGTTGTTGAGTAATGGACCTTGATGGTTCATTTATAGGCACACCAGATATATCCAGGATAAGGATAAGGATTTGATTTTTTATTTTTTATTTTGCTTTCATTTTTTGCTTTTTGTTTTTTTAAATTTTGGCATTTTCCTTTGATTTTGTGTCATGCCAAGTTTCTTCTTTTTGTTGAGTGATAAAAAAAAGATACATCCAGAAAACAAGTTAGGGCATAAGTTGTTCATTTTTTAGACAATTGAGCAAATTATTTTTGTAAAATGGCCCTTTTATGTGAGACTTTGGTTTTACCGAGGTAAAAATAATGGAAATGGAATGTGGTAATGATGTATGAGTTTGATGGGGCTAATAAAAAGGTAGAAATACAAAATTTAGGTGTTAATAGATTTCCCTCTGATGTGTGATGTCAGGATCTCATCGTATGGCCAACATACATCATAGGATATTCTATTCCAGTGTGACGGTGGGATGGAGAATCGGGATTGTGTTAGAGGAGCTCACCCTTCAATGGGTCTACAAAGGCCCTTACCCATAGATACAATATTCAATATGAATGAGGTGCATATAATCTAAAATATATGGATGAGGCGAGCATTTCCATGCTCGTATCAATGTATCAAATTAAAAACTAGATGGAAGCCCAAAGGGGTCCTAATCAATACATGGATAAACTATTGTGTGCATCATAAATGTCCAAGACAGACTCAAATCTAGAATGTACTCATGGTCCAACCATGACTTCTCTGAAGAACCCATACATCGAAACAATGGCATTCATCCCTGTAGCTAGTGTTTTCACACTAGCCTGTGCAAAGGGGCACCTAATAAGGATTATGGAACCCTTAGTAGCAGTTCAAAAATATAGAGAAAAATGATGTGTGAGTGTAAATAACAATAAAAATAAATCTAACTACTTATTGCAGTAAAAAAAACAAATAGATCAGAACCCATGAAGTATTTTTGTATTATTGTGCAAACAAGGGTTTACAATAAGAGTTACCTCAGAAGGTGAGTAGATGTGGGCCCTCGTAGCTATACGAATAGTAGCGCACCAGGTGTTAGCTATGGTCTATGCACTGCAGAAGTTCAAGCACTATTTTCTTGGTGCACACTTATTTATGTTCACTGACCATTTTGCTTTGAAATACCTGGTCAATAAGCTAGTGTTAGGGGGGCGTATCTGCAGATGGTTATTACTCTTTTAGGAGTATGAATTTGAACTAGTAGTTAAGCTAGGCAGATTGAACTTAGGACCTGATCATCTATCAAGGATCGAGTCAAGAGAAGAGCCCACGAATCTCGAAGACAATCTTCCTAATACCTAGTTGTTTGTTATCTAGATAGCTGATGATTACTATAAAGACATCATAGAATTTCTGACTACTGGGTTAGCACCCATAGAGTTCACTAAGCAGCATTCCAGCCGTGTTATGGGCATTGTTGGCTATAACTGACCCAGAGGTTTTCAATAAGACCCAGGTTCTTCGCGGTTTCCCTTTGACGAACAAAACCCCTTCGCACTGGCCGCAACAACCTACGAGCAGGTTGAGGTCTCACCCGAGGTGTATCTATGGGGTACTGCGGAATCAGGTTTCCACAGTATGTGATGAGTTGTTTGGACTAACGTACTACGCAGCACAGCAGGGATCATGCGCTTCGAGGCGGGACTGCACTACGATAGGTAACACCACGGTCCACACCACTAAGTCCTTCTACCACGGGACTTCTACTGAGACTGCGAACAATCCAGTTCAAATTTATACTTGAAGTACACAAAAACGCTTAAGGCACGGAACCGAGTATCACTCCTCCACTCATTCATGCACTTAAATGATTATCACTCTAACATTTATTTGTAAACTTAGGATGTTTACTATTTAAGCATACACCGCAGTTACAATTCTACTATCATTCATTCGTCCCACTGCACATAGGGAGGTACTTAAGCAATCTCTTAACACTTAAACAGATAACTGATTCACTGCTTTCAGAAGCAAAGCTAAGTATTCACCATACATCTATTCATGCAGACTTAACATATCATCCCCATACTCTCTTGATGGAAAATGCATACAAAAGTCTTCACATAACAGAATACAAGGAAATATTCAGACATTCACCTACAAAAAACAGATAAATGCAAGTATACACAACAATGTTCTACTCAATCACACAACACAATATTTAACGTGGTTCACTCCCCTGGGTGGGAAGCTACGTCCACAAGAACGGTTGTTATATATATCTTTAATGGAAGGGGACAACCGCTCTTACTCTGCGCACTAAGCTGCAGACTCTCTCTTCTCTGGACTAGGTCTCTATGCACATAGCTGCGGAGCCTTTACAATGGCTTCTTACTCAGAAAATATCTTACAATACAATGATAGCATCCAACAAAAGAACAATGAGAGAACAACCCCTTTCCTTACAAAATTGTCTTCTTAAATAGACCATGCCCGAAGGTCATGTGTTTACAATGCTAAAGACCTAAACCCTTAAGGTTTCCAAAAACTGCTACGGTTTCACTAAACCATCCTGCTGGCCTCTAGTAGCGAGTGTGCTATCGTGGCAGTCCTCCACGCCTTTGTTCTGTCGCTTTCGGCCTTCCTGTTGTGTGCACACCAACAGGTCATCTTCATCGAGCCGTCCTTCCACTAACGAACTCGTACAACTGGGTCAGCTCCTAGTCGCTTTCTCTATAGACCGTTCGTCCTCTTAACGGCCTCGTCCAATTGGCTCAGCCTCCAGTTGCTTTCTCAGTGTCGTTCTCCACTTAACGGTCTCGTACCACTAAGTACACCCAACTGTTGCTTTTCCCGAGTCATTCTTCTCCTAACGAGCTTGTACAACTGGCCGCCTTCCTGATATGCTCATGCCCACAACTCGGAATCCTGGAGCATACTTGCCAAAATTAGACCACCGTTGGTCTATCCGGTACCTGTACCTGCCCTTCGTCCAACACTTCGCTTTGCTGGCTCCACGTGGCCTGATTACTTCGCAACACTGCTTCCTCGCAGAACTGATCTTCATGGTTGTTGCTTGGTTTTTCAACCAAGCATGTGCTAAAGATGCACCTATTAACTTGTAATAGCAGTTTCAATATAAAAAAAAAACAACTATGAATAAACTAATATAATCTAATATAACATAAGCATGTGCAAATAAATAAAAAACTAGATTTCAAACATAAGCAATAAGATCTAAGACAAAAGCAAGAAATTGAGAAATTTAATCTTTTGTATTACCTCAAATGGTGAGGATGGTGATTGTTGAGTAGCTCCAAGGTTGAGAAGCTCCAATGTCCAATGGTCTCTTCTTCTCCAATGCTTCAATGGGATTCTTCAAACTCAAAATGGGAGGCAATGGCTCTCAAAGGGAATTTGGCAGCATAAGGATACGATGAAATGTGGATGAAAAGTGAGGAGCCCCTATCACCTTTTTATAGTTTTTGGTGATGGGGAATACCATTATGGTTTTAAGGAAACCAATGGTATTAACCAACATGGTTTAGGTCTCTTTTTCCCTTTTTTTCCATTTTTGAATATTTTTATTCCCTTTTAATATTTTTGGGAATTTTGGACCCTTTTTTAGGGTTTTTTGTGTATTTTGAGGAAAATATATATATATATTGAGGGGAAAAAGGGTGCATTGTGGTCTTTATGGTGACTTTTTGATGGCTTTAGAGGCTCAAATGGTGAAAAAGTGGACAAATGGGTCATGTGAATAAGGGAGTGAGCTAGTGAGCACTTTTTGGGTGTTAACAGGGGTACTGCCAAAATTTGGTTACTGTGCACAACTTCGCAGCATCCCCCATACTTGCACAAAATTGTATCTTTTGTTGAGCCGCGCTTAGCTCCATAGCTCAAACTCCTTATGTTATCCAAAAATGTTATCAAAAGTGCCCCAATTGGGCTAGGCCCAACATGCCCCTAACACTTACATGTGGCTCGTCCCCCAGCCACCTTCTGCGTCAGCCTTCTGGATCTCGACAATGGAACCATTTGTTGGCTATAACTGACCCATAGGTTTTCAATAATACCAAGGTTCTTTGCGGCTTCCCTTTGACCAACAAAACCCCTTCGCACCGGCCCTTTCAGCAACAACCTGCGAATAGGTTGAGGTCTCACTCGAGGTGTATCTATGGGGTACTGCAGAATCAGGTTTCCACAGTATGTGATGAGTTGTTTGGACGGACGTACTGCGCAGCGCGGCAGGGATCATGCACTGCAAGGCGGGACTGTGCAGCGATAGGGTAACATCGCGGTCCGCACCACTAAGTCCTTCTACCGCGGGACTTCTACTGAGACTGCGAACAATCCAGTTGAACTTTATACTTGAAGTACACAAAAACACTTAAGGCACGGAACTGAGTATCACTCATCCACTCATTCATGCACTTAAATGACTATCACTCTAACATTCATTTGTACACTTAGGATGTTTACTATTTAAGCATACACTGCAGCTACAATTATACTATCATTCATTCGTCCCACTGCGCATAGGGAGGTACTTAAGCAATCTCTTAACACTTAAACAGATAATTGATTCACTTCTTTCAGAAGCAAAGCTAAGTATTCACCATTCATCTATTCATGCAGACTTAACATATCATCCCCATACTCTCCTAATGGCAAATGCATACAAAAGTATTCACATAATAGAATACTAGGAAATATTCAGACATTCACCTACAAAAAACAGATAAATGCAAGTATACACAACACTGTTCTAATCAATCACACAACACAATACTTAACGTGGTTCACTCCCCCGGGTAGGAAGCTACGTCCACAAGAACAGTTGTTATATATATCTTTAATGGAAGGGGACAACTGCTCTTAGTTTGCGCACTCAGCTGCAGACTCTCTTTTCTCTCAACTAGGTCTCTGCGCACACAGTTGCAGAGCCTTTACAATGGCTTCTTACTCATAAAAGATCTTACAATACAACGAAAGCAACCAAAAAAAGAACAATGAGAGAACAACCCCTTCCCTTACAAAATTGTCTTCTTAAATAGACCATGCCCGAAGGTCATGTCTTTACAGTGCTGAAGATCGAAACCCTTAGGGTTTCCAAAAAATGCTACGGTTTCACTAAACTGTCCTACTGGCCTCTAGTAGCGAGTGTGCTATCGTGTCAGTCCTCCATGCCTTTGTTCTATTGCTTTTGTCCTTTCTGTTGTGCGCACACCAACAGGTCATCTTCATCGAGCCGGCCTTCCACTAACGAACTCATATGACTGGCTCAGCTCCTAGTTGCTTTCTCTGCAAACCATACGTCCTCTTAACGGCCTCGTCCAACTGGCTAAGCCTCCAGTTTCTTTCTCAGTGTCGTTCTCCACTTAACGGTCTCGTACCACTAAGCATGCTCACCTGTCCCTTTGCCTGAGTCGTTCTTTGCCTAACGAGCTTGTACAACTGGCCGCCTTCCTGATATGGCCATGCCCACAAGTCGGCATCCTGGAACATACTTGCCAAAATTAGACCACCATTGGTCTATCCGGTATCTGTACCTGCCCTTCGTCCAACACTCCGCTTTGTTGGCTCCATGTGGCCTGATTACTTTGCAGCAATGCTTCCTCGCAGCGCTGATCTTCGCGGTACTGCCAAAATTTGGTTGTTGCACACAACTTTGCAGCATCCCCCATACTTGCACAAAATTGTATCTTTTGTTGAGCTGCGCTTAGCTCCATAGCTCAAACTCCTTATGTTATCCAAAAATGTTATCAAAATTTCCTTGAACCCCTAAAAATGAAGAATGGGTGTGCAGTCCTCCAGGGTGCACGACTAAGACAATATCATCTATGAGACTGGAAAATCTGGCTCCACAACCAACAATCTCCCACTTGGAGATTGATCACAGCAACTCCACCTGCTACACTTGTTGGACTTGGACTTGGAAAATTTCTCCTTTTCACTTTTATGCTAGAAGGCCAACTGAAACCGAGCAAGAACTCAGTTTCTCTCTGGTCACTACCTTTGTGAACATGTCTGTAGGATTCTGGCTAGTATGTATCTTTTCCAGCTTCAACAGTTCATCTTCCAGAACAGAGTGTATGAAATGGTACTTGAGCTGTATATGTTTAGTCCTGGAATGGAATGCTGATTTCTTTGCAAGATGAATGGCACTCTGGCTGTCACTATACAACTTGCTATCCTTCGACTTCTTACCCACTTCCTCCATAAACCTCTGCAACCAAATCATCTCTTTACTAGCCTCTGTAATAGCAACATACTCTGCTTCTGTTGTTGAAAGTGCAACAACTTTCTGCAATTTCGAAATCCAGCTTACTGTTGTTCCACCTACAGTAAACACATACCCTGTGGTGCTCCTCCTGCTATCCTTATCACCTGCCATATCTGCATCAACATATCCCTGTAGAACAGTGTCTGAACCTCCAAAACATAATGCCTGAGTGGTGGTACCTCTCAAATACCTGAGAATCCACTATACTGCCCTCCAATGTTCTTTACCTGAATTGTTCATATATTTGCTCCCAACTCCCACTGCATGTGCAATATCTGCTCTTGTGCACACCATGGCATACATCAAGCTGCCAACTGTTGATTGATAGGGAATCTTGGACATATAATTTGTCTCTTCCTGTGTCTTGGGACACATTTCCTTACTTAGACTAAAATGGCTGGCCAAAGATGTACTAACTCGTTTTGCATTCTGCATTCTAAACCTCTCCAACACCTTTTTTATGTACTCACCCTGAGAAAATGTCAATTTGTGATTTTTCCTGTCTCTTGTTATTCTCATATCAAAGATTTGCTTTGCAACACCCAAATCCTTCATCGCAAATGAATTAGCTAGCTTCCTTTTGAGTAAATTTATATCCTGCATGTTAGACCCTGCAACAAGCATGTAATCCACATACAATAACAAGATAATATATCTTTCATTGTCTAGCTTCTTGAAATAAACACAGTGGTCAAAATGACATCTACTATAACCTTGTTCTGTCATAAACCTGTCAAATTTTAAATACCACTACCTTGGAGCTTGCTTCAAGCCATACAAACTCTTTTTCAACCTACATACCAAGTCCTCCTTACCTTTGACCTCATACCCTTGTGGCTGCTACATATATATCTCTTCCTCCAAATCCCCATGGGGAAAGGTTGTTTTTACATCTAACTGTTCAAGATGCAAATATTCTACCGCCACTAGACTTAAGATAGTCCTAATTGAAGTCATCTTAACAACAGGAGAAAATATTTCATCAAAATCAATACCTTTCTTCTGTGCAAACGTCTTTACAAAAAGTCTGGCCTTGTATCGCTTCTTACCTCCTTCTTCTTCCTTCAACCTGTAAATCCAATTGTTCTGCAATGCTCTTTTACCAGTAGGCAACTAAACCAGATCCCAAGTCTGGTTTCCTACCAATGAGTCCATCTCCTCATTCATGCCTTCCTCCCACTTCTTTCTAGTTTCCACCTACATTGCTTATTCATAACATTCTGGTTCACCAGCATCTGTCATCAACAAATAATACATTGAAGGAGAGTATCATTCAGGGAGTCTACTTAACCTGGTAGATCTTCTTGTAGTTGCAGGAGTTTCAGGTGCTTGATGTTGTTCTTGATTTTCTGACACCTTTTGAACTTCATTTTCTTGAATTTCATCAAGTATTGTGTACTCTGTGTTTTCCTTTTCCTATCCCATAACTTTCTAGATGCCTTCCAACCTCTACCAGAACATTGTTAAGAGTGTGCACAACTCCCAACATGTCAGCAAGAGGTTTCATTCCAGATAAGTAGCAATGGAATGTTGTACAGTGCCGTAGGCCACTTACCCATGTATATTAGTAGTATACTGTTCATCAATGCAACTATTCTAATATGCATAATACACAACCTAATTGTAGGAACATCAGTATATACATTATTGAATAACATTATTTAAACAAACAACTATGTAAGAAATGACAATTCAAATACTTATCTTTGTTTGGTTGCTGGGTGGACTCCCTCTGAATCTTTGCAACTCCATTCTGATGTGGATTGTGAGAAGTGGTCAACTCCCTATGAATATTTGCATCCTTGCAGAAACTACTGAAGTGAGCTCCTTTGCTTTCTTGCAGGAACAGCTGGAGTGTGCTCCCTCTTGAACTTTGCTTCTTGGATTACCTATCCTTGAACTTACATCCATCCTTAATCACTATGCATGCTTATTAGTATCATCATTGTGTTATCCTTGAGGTATCATACATAACCACACATTTATTAGTATAATCTTAATACTATCAAAACACAATAATCTCAAGCATGTATAGTCAGGATCATTTCAAACACAGATAATAAACATTAGTATTCAAGGTTTCAGGGAAGTCTTCTTTTACTCATACATATTCTTATTTGATCATAGGAATCTTCTGGTTAGTTGAATCATCAATCAAGATAAGAGATATAATATGCATAAAACCCGTGATTATTCAAACCTATACCTTCATGATTCTTCTGGTTAGTCATATCATCAATTATGGTAAGAAACATAATATGCATACAACCATGATTATTCAAATATATGACTTCATGAATAATCATTATCAACAACACAACATTATAAGATCCTAACACAAGGTAGGATTCTAGCTTGATATAGGAAAAACATACCTGGATTAGCATGCTAGATAGTTATGTATAACATACCCGCATAAGGTCTTCTGGTTCTCTTCAGTGACTTATGCTAGTAACCTGCATGTCTCATACGTTAACCATTGTAGGACCAAGTTATACATACCTCGAAAGTAGATCTTCTATGTGATCCATGACAATAAATGAATCTTTGTCTTCATGTCACCATGATCATATGTTCTTGAAGTAGAACATGATTTGTCTTTCTTGGTGTACCTTTTATGTTAGCGAACAACATAAACCTCATACAACATCACAATACATTAGTACATTCATAAGTGTCAAAACCTTAATCAATGAATATCTTCTATTAAGGTGATACAACAAGTCTAGTAATTAATCAAGATTGTACTGTAATGATATGAAGACAAACATATGATAAAATTAACCATGAAACATACCTGTAAGCCATACCTGTCAGGATTGCTTGTAATCTTCTTATGGAAGGCCTTAGCCTCATCTCCCTTTGAGACAGGAACCTCTTCACTTATGTAGGTGACCAATCCATCTTCTTCTAGGATTAACCCAATCCACTTGATTTGCAAGAACTGGACCTGGAGCTGGATTAGGGTTTGTCAAAGAAACTCCAAAAATTCAAACTTCTGAAAGGATAGAAATATGTGCCTTGATGAGCTGATCAAGCTGGTATATTTAGAATTTGAAAACTGCAAAGTTTCACTCCTCAATTTTGCCTTTGAAACTTCTGGATTCATCGGATGTGACCCCGAACTAGGGTTTGATGAAGCCCACTCTTCTACCCAATCAAAAGGTTTTATCCAAAGCTCTAAGCTTCTATTTTTCTGACGAGCTTCCAGTCGTGGTTACAGATTTCAAAAATTTCCATTTTACAGAAGCCCTAATTTTCCACTTTTCTGATCAAAGTCCCGAACTAGGGTGTGATCAAGCCCGGCCTTCTGCCCAACCAAAAATTCTGATCTTGGTCTCTAAATTTATATTTTGATGAGTATCATTCAGCCGTGGTCTCCTATTACAAAAATTCCAACTTTCTCTGAAGCCCTAAATTCCGGAAGCCATGAATGAAGGTGCTCAAAAATAATTTTGTTTTGACAGAAATATGTACCTAATTGTTTCTGGTGTAACTCTAAACTTTTCCATCCACAGGGTCTGAAAATGTTTTTTGAGATAGCCTGACCTGTTATCTTTCCATCCCGACAGGTCTGACGTCAATTGGATTCTCTAAGAGAGAGTTATGCCAAGTGTCGCAACGTGACCTTTTTATGGGCTAATACAGGAGAGCGAACTTGTATGGTGTGCCACGTGTTACTGGTTCAACTTCGGTCTCTGAAACGTTTTCCTGAGATAGCACAATCTGTGTACTATATGTCTTGTCACTTTTTACGAAATTTCATTTGGAGCTTCCTATCCCAAGTTATGACCTTTTTCCCAAGGTCACCTGATTTTGACTAAGATCTGGAAGAGGCAAAAACCCTATATTGTACAGATCATAAATCACAAAGTACAATGCATTAGATGTTTTCCTTTGGACACAAGGTACATGGGGATCTGATCTTCGACCTGTAAAAGTTTCAGATCCGAAAACTTCACCAAAACGGATTTATAGCAAAAGTGCTACGATGACTGGTTTTTGCTATATCAAGCCCTA
Organism: Larix kaempferi; assembly: GCA_027924585.1. NCBI lineage: Eukaryota > Viridiplantae > Streptophyta > Pinopsida > Pinales > Pinaceae > Larix > Larix kaempferi. The sequence goes on from BSBM01001618.1 coordinate 338,260, forward strand.
GCATCGTAAGTACAACAAGTGTCATACATGCCATATCATGCCTTCTTTCAGGATAGCTATGATACCATGTTAAATTTTCAAAATTTACTTCAATCTGATCTAGGATCTTAACTGAGAGAACAAAATGTACAACAAATCTACAGCATATCAATCATGGACACAATAATGCAAGCACACAAGAGACACAGAGTTTACTTGAGGAAAACCATAAAGGTGAAAAACCCCAATAATTTCCTCAGAGATAGATAGAACAATGATACAAACAGAATACAAGAGATAGTCTTCTCCTAGCAGCAGAGCCTCCTCCTCCACAAGTGCGCCACTCTCCACAGTGTGAGTGAGAGAAATAGAATGTGTAAAATGAGAGAGACACACTCTCTATTTATACACTAACTTGACTTGACCTTTACTCAACTAGGTCGGCCTCATCTTAACCACTTAACATAATGCTGTCTGGGCCGACCCCCACTAGGGTGGTCTAATAACCCTTTGACCCACATGGCCGACTCCCAATAGGGTGGTCTAATAACCCTTTGACCCACATGACTTATATAGGGCCGACCCCAACAAGGTGGTCTAATAACCCATCAAGTATAAGTTACGACACTTACAATATAAATGACGACACTTCCGTATAGAGGAATAATAACATCTCTATAGGAATACAACCACTTCCATATAGAGGAATAATAACATCTCTATAGGAATACAATATAAATATATGTGAAATACATTCTGAAGTTACATATACATCAACAAATAACTCTATGTCGTGATGTAGTTGATGGAGGTTGTAGGTTCATTGATGTAATTGAGTGAAGGGTAAGTTTAATCCCAATGAAATCAAGAAAAGTTTCAATAAGAATTGAGAATATAATTAGATCCTAAACAAAGTAAAAGACAGGGATACTTATAAACCAAAAAAACCCACAAGTGCATACAAGGAATGATAAACAATCATTAAGGAAAAGTCAGGGAGGTCAATGACTCACCTATGAATGAAATTAATGGATCCGTAGGTGACAAATATATCTACAATTTTTTCATTGATATGATACTTTCTCGTCCACTTATCCATATGAGACAAGAGTAAATGTGTCATACAACCCACAAATGGTGTACTAGAAGGATGAGAAAATGAAATATAGTATTTGACCTTGTCAATAATTGTGTGCATTCATAACAATTATGTGGATGTTAAGAACATTGAAAAGATAATATTTAACTAGAAAATATTGACCAAATCAAGTACATATTGACCAAATAAAGTACACATGTCAATATTGATCCAAGATAAGGAAGAGAATAGTCAAGTAAGGAAGCCATAAGTAATAAACATGACCAAATTATGACCCAAGAAAATAACAAAAAATAACTTTTCTAACCACCAGACATAAAATGATAAAAACACATTCACACATCTAAAAATTGGGAAATTGGGAAATGGGATACCCAAGGAGGAACTATGACCAACAATAAGCTATCATTAAGGAAGTGGGAGGCCTCATGGCTATCTTTGGGCTTTGATTACATGACAAAAACTTCATGCACTATAAATTTAATCCATGGTAGGATATTTTATCCATGGAAGGTATAAAATTGAGGTGGCATGAAAAGACAAAGTGAGAAGAAAGGACAGATAATACAAATATAAAACAAGGAAAGTAACAATACTAAATGGAATGGTGCGTGAGGGGGAAGGCCCATAGAATAGTTGTGGAATGATATGGCTCCCTAGCATAAAGAAGGAATAATCTCATCTAGAAAGAAACATGCCATCACGAGATTCCTCTTAAAAACACATCAGAGGTGACAATGAAGGACCACAAAGTCGCACACTGGCACATGACGACAAGAAAACCACTGAAAGGAAATAAAACAAAAAGAAATTGTACATAAAAAGGGGGTTAACAATGGTATAAATGAACCTATAGCTACAAAAAAGGTGTGACATTATATATGCATGACAACATTGGCTACCAAAATTCCAATGTTTGTATAACTAGGAGATCAACTAGTTATAAGAGCATGATAGGTTAGTCACAACTAATTATAAGAGAATGATAGGTTAATCATGAATAATGAAATAACACTAAATCAAGAAACCAATAATTTGTAGTAGAGTGATAAGGGATGAATCTATAAATATGTGTCCCACTTTCTAGTGCGCAATGCGACAATGAAAATGTTACATTTTACATTTTTAAATTGAATCCCCATAAACTAATATAAGCCTTGTGAATTAGGATGCAGTGCAATAAAAAATTGTGTTATAGATTTATAATAATATATTTTAAAAAATAGTATGTCATTTAATATGAAAAAAATCATTTAATTATATGCTTGTCCTTGCATCTTTTTGGAAACGTTAACAATTGACTGGGGTAATTGTAAAGGGTATTTTTGGCACTAGTGAATTTTATGGATTATGGGCTTATAAGAAAGAGCACATGGATCCAAACATTAGGGACTTCACCCTTATGGAATGACGTCCTAAACTTAGGGGTGTTTTCTGTCACAGAGATATTATGTGTGCTAGAGACCCTAAGGCTAGGGACAATGTCTTTTGTTTGCATCTAGGTACATGTGTTGTAGAGAGGATAAGGTTGGGAGTAACATCCTTTGTTTGCATCTAGCTGGACGATTATCTCTTAGAAAGATAAGCATTATGAATATGTGATGCAATGCCATGTTATATATGTTTATGTTTGGCCTTTATTAACTTCTCTATTTCTCAGTTCTAAATGCATGAATTTAATGTACATAATCATGGACAAAATCATGGTAGGACTACATAAATGTCTTTGGATGTAATTTAAATAATTGGGTTGTTGTATATTTTTCTTCCACTGTCAAATTCTATATCTAGCCAATGAAATTCAAATTGGAAAATTGAGGTAAAATGTTATGGTGAAACTAAGCTACCCCATGGCCTCAATAGTGCAAAGAGGCTACTAGGTATGTGATAGATTTTGTTTCTAGTTGTATGGTTAATTGTTGATTTGTATCCCATTCATTTTATTAAGATTAAGTAACATGAACTAGAGTATCCTATATTTTCTATCATGCTATTTCATAAATTAAGTTGATGTAGTGTAACTCCTTTGTGTCCCATTTGTACTAGATACATGGCGACTTCTAGTTTGCTAGTGCTACTATTGTGTAGTTAGTTTCGTCTGAAGAACTATCATGTTTTTACATAACATGATAGGGAATTTGGAGCATATAATACCATACCTCAAAATCCAAGTTTATCAAATTTTCACATAGCATTCATTCATATGGTAATGTTGTAAGGTTGTTTCTCAATGTGTACATGGAATACATTATGATAGAAACACTTAAAATTATTGGACCACGACTCTATTAAAAGTGAATATGCTTCTATATCAACAAAGAACAAATTCCCACTACAAGCTCACAAACTTGAAGACTTGTGAAAGTCTAACTATCATCTAAACATTTATAAAAACTCGAACTCTCCCTATAGAACTTACTTTTGAATTGTAGGCCAAAATAGGCAATAGTATATTAAGTTTTGGAATGTATTGGAAAATGGATTCTACTATCTAAAATTGATAGAAAAATATAAACATACTAGCATCAACCCTCTCTAGAAATATGAAAATAAGAGAACAAATTGTGTAATGGATTACTACTTATATTTATTTTTCTAGTCCTTGATATGCAATGAAAGCCACACAATGTGTTAAATTGATCATGTATATGGCCATGTTAGACCATGTTCAATTATTCTTAAGTTCTTAGACAATTCACATTTTTACCTACCATTATGCTTGGTATTCTCAACATCCTCAGTGGCTAGGAAATTTTATGATGTGGATCCTTCTTACAAGACTTGTGTGAGTGGAGTGAAGTGAATAATAGAGATGAAGACATGAGCTAAGATGAAATAGTCTTAAAGGTATTTCCAATGCAAAATATCAATATTAAAAGAAACAAAGAAAGACCTCTCCAGTCCTAATATACACAAAATCAACAAAGCATCTATGTGTATGTGAATATGAAGGTTACATAAAAAAAATTCAACAAGTTTTAGGTGTATATTGCAAAAGGAACACAAGGTATAGCGAGATTGAAATTAATTAAGTTAGCAATATAGATCAATTTGATTCCTTCCACTCCCTCGTAGTGAAACTATTAGTAGAACAATCATGGCCAAGACGATAACTTAGATTTGGATCTTTTTTGTAAATTTTAGATTGGTTGCATTATTTGGACAAGAAAGGATGTGTTTAGGATTTACTAATTTGGTGAGGTACATGATATTATTTTTATTTTCAATATTCTTAGTTGTGAAGGTAGAAAATAATGTAGGGTAAGTTACATGACATAAACTTAGGATTTACTAGAAGCACTTGGGGTACATGACATAATGATTTACATATAATGCAATCCGTGCACATATTTGTTTTTAATTTACTTCGGAAAACTATATTTTTTATTAATTTTCAAAACCAACCATTGAAAATTTTAATCGCATTTTGTATACATGTGTGTGCATGAAAAAAAAAAACTTATTTTAAAAATTGAAATAATCTTTTAAAGAGGACCTGCTGATGTGGAGAATATATATATTTTTGAAATTTTTTGGTTGTGTACTTTTTGTGTTGTTGATTTTTCTTTGTGGTACTTCAAAATTGTGGACATGGTTTTTAAGTGTAAGTTAAAAAAGAAAATAAAAATAAAAAATCACATGAACTAAAAAACCCCATAAGTTATATGCCAATGGATAGGAAAATACCTTGACAAATCCATCGACATTAAGTATGGCAGCTAAGGTGCATCGCACAATAGGGTCTAGTCCTTCCAAAGAGACGAGTAAAATTAAATCTCTAGAAAAGGGGGCTAAAATCCTATTTTTAAAGCCCTAAATCTAGGTATTAGCTCGATCGAGATTTGAAAAATAATCGATCAACGTTTTGAGCGCATTTGTAAATGGCTCGATTGAGGGTTTAGCTATGGTTAAGCTAAAATATCGATCGAGCTACTGCCCATCAACTTTTTGCATTTAAGTCACTTCATTTTCTTCCCTTTAACAAAGAGCATGAATTACCTACCATACTTTTGCATTTATTAAATTCAATAACAAACAAATTGGCTGGTGGAGCCCTGTGTAGAAAAATTAAAGTCTTCTCGACGTTTCGGGCCAAGTAGCGCATCCCATCTTCAGGAGGAGATACTCACGTTTCTCACACAATCTTTGCCACCAATTGCTTATTAATAATGCTTGTAACCCTAAAATTAAAAGGTAATTCTCATGTCGGCCCATTAAGGTAAAGCATATTTTAATTTTTAGCATCTTTAATCCGATTAATAATAGGAGCCCAAGATTTGCTTAATCCGATTAATCTTAACCGTGATGATGGTTGGAAATTAAGCAAATCTTGGGCTCCTATTATTACTCGGATTAAAGATGCTAAAAATTAAAATATGATTTACCTTAATGGGCCGACATGAGAATTACCTTTTAATTTTAGGGTTACAAGCATTATTAATAAGCAATTGGTGGCAAAGATTGTGTGAGAAACGTGAGTATCTCCTCCTGAAGATGGGCTGCGCTACTTGGCCCGAAACGTCGAGAAGACTTTTATTTTTCTACACAGGGCTCCACCAGCCAATATGAATACTTGTGAAAGCACCAATGATATAACAAACAAATTGTATAAAACACAAAACATATGAACTAAAATTTATGAATTGTAATAACACTATAAGCTTTTTAACTATCACAAGGTGTACATTGTTTTTAAGATTTTCCACATAGAGATATATATTGTTTCAAATGAAATTGAACATTTTTGTTCATTCCAATCAACATGGCCGCATGAGTGAAATAACAACATACATGAGTGAAATAGCAGCATGTGGGCTACATTTTTCCTTTTTTTTTTAAATTAAGGAAGATTGATTGAGATTGATTGAGATTGATTGAGCTTCATACCTCAATCAAGGTATGAAGATAGATCGAGCACAAGAGCTCAATCAAGAGTTATCTAAATCCTCGACCGAGATTTTGAAAATAGCTCGATTGAGCACTTGGTTAAGTCCTCGATTAAGCTTTTGAAAGATTGATCGAGGGCTTAACAAAACATTGATCAAGCATATTTTTTCTTCAATTTGCACCTTCCTCTTGCTAGAAAGTGTTACCCATCTTCATGGGAACAAACTTAAGAACGAAAGTGCAGTTACAAATCACACATAAATGTTGCAATTGGGATGATAGGAATTAGATGGATGTTGCTTTTGTTTCTAATCATAGATACTGTAACTCAACTCAAAATGATTTGGAAATATTGTCAAGAGGTGGCCTCCATGAATAAATATAAGGAGGAATATTGCAAATGACCATTAACAACCGAAGAGAAACATTAGACAACCTAAGATGTTCATTGGGGAATGTTTGAGTCTAGAAGTAATACTAATGTCCTATGATTATATATATATGGTAGTTTCTCATGCTAAATCCTATCAAAGTAGCTACGAGAAAATGTCTATGTCACATGGAGGTTATGTGTACACAACATCGAGGCTTAAGATAAAATATTGAGGCTTGCAATTAAACTAAATTAATAGATAACAAAGTTAATCAATGATTGGGAATATCTTATCATTGACTCAATGAGGCCAAGATACCTTAGCCCTACCTATACGTGACCTATGCCTATACATAGAGAATTGAATCCCTGAACAAAGAGTAATCACAATTCCTATCTACCCTATATCTATTATGATGTGAACTTGATTTGTGTTATTTTGATTGAGACTTTGAACTTAATAATGATGTGATTTTATTTTATGTTATGATGTGAATGTAATATGATTTACCCAAACTAGAAACTAGACACTTGTCATCTACTTGATAAATTGAAACTTCCTTCCTTTAATCTCGATTTCATCATTCTATCCAGTTTGGAATGTGAGTCATTGAGTACAAGCATAGGCATAGTGACAACAACCATAATATAAGGTTGAAAACTCGAAGTTAGGAAACAATTCCTTGGCGGTGAAGTGAAAACAAAAAAGAGGGCACGCGGACGAACAGGGGAAAAAAATTCAACCTCAAACTCTAGGCCGGGAGTTTTAAAAACTCTAGGCCGAGAGTTTAAAAAACTCTCGGTCGAGAGTTTTGAGAGTTCAAACTCTCGGCTGAGAGTTTAAAAAAACTCTAGGCTAAGAGTTTGAACGAATCACCGCGCTGTATTTTCAAAAAAATCTCGGACGAGAGTTTGAACTAAACTCTCAACCGAGAGTTTCGAAGGTATTTTTCGGCCGAGAATTTATGTTCAACAAAACCTGCGAAAATATCTGGCATCTTTCTGGAACCTGCAACTTCAGCAAGCCCAAACCCCTGCAAATTTTAAGTATTATTTGTTGGACTTGGTAGAATTGGATTCATCTCTAAATCTAGTTTCCAATGATATTATAATTGTTTCATTTCGGTTTGAATTTCTATTTATTAATAATTTTTTTCTAAACCTTATCCCTTAAGAATTTTATTACTCTGAAAATCATCTGAAATGAAAATTCAATATCATAACAAAGACAAAACCAAAAAAATTGAAATTTCATAGAGATCATAATTGGCTCGTCCTCTTCAAAAGGGTACTTTTAGTTTTTACAATAAGAGTCACATTTGAAAGAAAATGCGAAGACAAAAACATGTGTCGATAATGCACCAATTTCTGAACATATGTTGTTTCTATAAATAATAAAAAATAGTTCCCAAGTCTTAAAAAAATCAAAATATAGTCCATGCACAAGTGCAGTGTGTGTAGATTATGAGGCTACATATTTTTTCCCTAAAATGAATAACCTTATATCAAAACACCGACGTCAACACAGGTCACTCATTATCTATACCTAAAATTTTCAAGTATATGCCGTTGGTTGCCAACAAATTTGTCCCACGATATGTCCATGAAAATAAATTAAAAAAATACGAGTAGAAAGCTAATTCAATTCTCTAAAACCTTTGTGTTTACTTCAAGTTGAAATTCCTAAGAGAGATATGGGTTTGAAGAGGTCGAAGTTGAAAGACATAGAATTTAATAGTTTTATTTGTCAAAAACAAGCCAAAATTGTTTCCCAACTTCAAGTTTTCACCCATAATAAAACTATCACATTGCGTTCACAAGTTGGAAATCCAAAAAAAAAGAGACAAATGAAAAAAAATTAATATTGTCCAAGAAATGACAAAAAAATCAAGCTAAAGAGATTAGAGAATATAATATGCACTCAAAATACTATGGTAGTGTCAAAAATAACATTCCTAGATGATAAAAGTAACAAACAATGAATAAGTTAACGAAATTAGAGAATATTTATTATGCAGTCAAAATACTCTGGTAGTGTCAAAAATAACATTCTTAGATAATAAAAGTAACAAACCATGAGAGATACAAAAGAAGATATCTAAAGAAGAATATCCTAAGAGGTAAAAGGCCTTATCTCAATGGCAACATCTTCACTAAAAAGGAAAGTAGAATGTTGAAAAGGCATGAAACTTTAATAATGGAATAAGTGAGCAAGTTGTAATAGTTATTATTAATATGTATTTAAAAGTGAAACTAATGTTCTTTCTCAATAAGAGTTTTTGATTAAATCACAAAATAAGAAATAACATAGGCTTAAATACTATAACTTGAGTGGGAGCACCACCTTTTTAACTCCACAACTTCATATACCCCACATCTACTATGTATATATTAGCAAGGGATTGACTATTCATAGAAGAGAGAGTTCACATCTTGTAGTAATATACTTTGTAGTAATATACTTTGCATAGATGAAATTGTGTAGATTGAAATCTAAATTAAGTACTTACAAAATAAATTTGTTGTAAATAAAACTTATGCTAAAACAAAAGAAATGAGAATTACACAAAAAGAAAAATTGCAATATCACGAAATAAATATAATTAATTAATAAATAAAGTTGTGAAACATGGAAAATTAGTTTCACTTTTGAAATGTTAACCTAATTTTCAGGATGATGAGTATTACTTTGTGTATGTGGAATGTAGTTACCCCAATTTAAGATCAATATCCAACCAAAGGAGAATGGATGGAAGAAAATTGAATCAAACAAATCAAGTTTAGAAATAAAGTGCACAAATTTATATTTTAGACTTTGAATTAAAATGATAGTACTTAATAAATATTTCATTAATCATGAAGCTATTAAGCTATAAAGATAGAAAACATCAATAAGATTAATGAAACTTAAAATTATTTATGTTTCTTTTGATGTTCAAATTAATCATTTCTATTTTTTTTGACATGTTAGAAGATTAGGTAGGTATTTATTGTAGCAAAGATTATGGAAATGTGATCTAAGGTAATTTTATATAGAGCATTCTAAGAGAAAGTGAATTCATCTTCAACATTAAGGTATCGTGTGGTCTCACAAAGATGACAAATTCTTTCCACTCATATTGTTTAGGAACTTGTCCATCACCATAATAATTTTCTTTTACTAATTAGTTTAAAAAATATATTTTTAATCTTTTATAGTTTATTATATTAATACTATTATAATTAATAATAAAAAATTGTATAGTAAAAATATTTTGATGTTTTAAATTTAAGAAAACTATCCTAATAGAAAAATATCTAAAATCTAAGTTATTATAATAATTTTGATGCTTTCGACGGAAGGTTATAACATAGAGTAATTATAAAGAAGTCAATTTTTTTTGGTAGAGAGAGAGTTGCAAGATATTAATAAGAAATTTATAAAATAAAATAAAACAGAATCATTTATCAAAAGGATTTAATTGTCATATATTGATATGGAAAGATAATTATAACCATAAATTTCATGAGATTAATGAATATTAAAAATATATATGGAGATAATTATAACCGTTGGAGCATAGAATGCTTTTTTGAAACGAGCCGATGTGTCCTGGAATGCTCACCATTTTTCTTTTTGAATTTTTTGCACCATTTGCTTTTTGAAATTTTGGCTTTTTAATGTCTTTTTAGCTTTTTAGTGGAACGGTTGAGCATGGAGGAGCTTTTATGAGCTATTTAGGGGAGCGACTGAGCATGGAGGAGGAATTTGTTTCTGAATCAGCCAGGAATGTTCCATCGCTTGATCGGAAACATGAACGAAGGTTATCAAATCACAGAGTTGTGATCTTTGATTATATTCTTCAATCTCTATTCGCTTCATTTTATTATCGATGTTAAGCAACTTATCAATGTATTCATACAATCTTTTTTTTCTTGTTTTCCAGTTTGTTCAATCTTTTCAACTGTTTCCTCAATTTTAGAGATTGCAGAGTTGTATGGAGATCATGTAAATGGTTCAAGATCGAGAATCATAAATAAGGTACAATTTGCCTCTAACTTTTTCATTGTTATTTTTTAATCGTTTGATTCATTACGTGAATTTCAGAATTCTGTTAGTCATTTTAATGGTAAAAGAGTTATATGTGTTAGACATATTTAGATTTATCATTTATCTTCAAGACATCTCCAAACTATTTCAAGGGTTTTTTCACGCCGTCGTACTTGATATCGTCTAAGATTTATAGAACCCAACCCAGAGGGCATAGCATTTTATCAAACCAATTCAGCAGGGCTGAAGAAAAGAGTTCTTTGTTACCACTTGATTTGGGCATTTACTAGAGTCCGGGCGGCATTTGAGACCTTCCAACGGCTTCTGATATTGACCGACCTGTCGATCAGATTCGCTGATATCCTGCTTATTAATCCAGTTGGTTACGAGAGAATCCACGTAGACGCAAGAATCCATATTGGTCTAGCAGCTCAGATTCAACATGAGCTACCCGACCATCCAACGGAGTCACCTGATCACCCAACGAGACCAAATCCTGTTCCAAACGCCTGAATTTCATAGCAAGTTTCTCCACTCGTACCTGCAATATAATCAAATCCAACCCAACGAATTTCAAACAGATGGTGACGACTGTGAATTCCACACTGCAATTACGGTATGATTTCGTTAAATTTTAATAATTAGAATTCTAGAAGGAATCACATCTTAAAACTCATTAATACTTACCACCGTATAAGTAATTATAGCCAAAACAATGTATCGTAGATCCATCTTAATCGTAAATGAATCCATGTTAATCGATTCTTTAAAACAGTGAAGGATTTGCCCCGGTAAACATGGGAAAGTGTGCCCCTGTCCGGTTGTCATGAACATATTTTAGATATCAGTTTGTGTTTTGAAGGAATCAGGGATTTGAATTTACAGTTAATAACACCAACTGGTTGTATATGATTATCTAGAGGATATATGATCATCTATAGAATGATTTACAAACCCAAATTACCTGAATCTCACGGTTGAAGAATGTGCGGAGCACAAATATTGATGATATTATTAGCCTCTCGAACCTATAATCCGCTGGTGTGATGTTGTGGACAGATGATGCAGCAAAAATCGCCTGAAAGAATTTAGGGTTAGATATTATTAGCCTCTTGAACCTGTAATCCGCTGGTGTGATGTTCCTGGACAGATGATGCAGCAGAAATCGCCTGAAAGAATTTAGGGTTAGATATTATTAACCTCTCGAATCTGTAATCAGCTGGTGTGATGTTGCTGGACGGATGATGCAGCAGAAATTACCTGAAATACTTTAGGGTTAGATACTGTTAGCCTCTCGAAACTGTAATCTGCGTACTGTTTGGTAAAATTAATATCTCTCCCTCACAACTGTTAACTGTTGCAATGGGCTTCAGCCTCGATCTCTCCTCGAAGGCATAATTATGGTGCGAATCCTCTAGATGATAACTTGCGTATGCATTTCCATGCTATGTTTTCTATGTGGGTATTTGTTACCTTAACAGATTCTTTAGGTAGGTAGCTCTATTTTGCAAATGGATATTGAAAGAAAGATTAGAGATCTGCTATATCGCTCTTTATCACAAATATGGCGAGTGTTTTTTATGGAATGTAAATTTTGATGTAGATTTTGCTATTTAATTTTTAATTAAATATTTAGATTTATGGGGTTTGTGTTAAAATAATTTTGGATACTTTTTTGCCAGAAAACTTGCTTTACTTTATAATTCAAATTGTAATATCAAACTCGAGTGATCATGTGATTTGGACTTTTAAAATGGGAGTGATAATGTGATTTGGACTTTAAAAAATAGGAATGTAGCATAATAAAATAAGAACGGTGTAAAAGGACTATAACCGCCTTTATTTATTTGTAGATTTTGAAGGTAGTAAGTTTTAGGAAATTGAGATTGGAATTGTAAGACCTATTAATCATGAATATAGCTAAAAGTAGGTCAGTTTCAAGAAAATGCTTCGAAGTTTTGGGATCGGACAACGCAGTCTTATAATTAATTATATTTTGTATACATTTCAATTAAACTTATTTTGGTAAGTTTATATCATAAAAGTTATATATATATATATATATATATATATATATATATATATATATATATATATATATATATAACTCATATTTAAATAAAATCAAAATAATAGGAATCTGTTTTAAGAGTTTTGAAAATTTGTTTTATTTATTTTCCAATATCATCCTAATATACTTTTACTTTTGATTTCTGAATCATTTATTCCTGGTTTTCTAAAAACACTCAGATTTAGATTCACTTTCAGTAAAACCATAATTATCCTATCACTCATTCATTCACTTTTAGAAGGGATCATTTTTAGAAGGGAACAACGCTGATAAACTCTTTTGCTGGGGAGCATTATGTTACACGGTGGCTGATGCATATCTTTCCCCAAACTATTTTCAAGCATTTATTCGGGAGAGGATAGTACCAAGGATAACCAAAAAATGGAGATCACGAAACAAATTTTTTATCAGTGCACTTTCAAACCTTATAAAAATAAGGATTTATAAGTGAGAGAAATTCCTCCACCTTTTTTAATTCAGATTAATTCTATAGCATGGGGTACATCTAGTGACAGGTTCATAAAATCATCAATTACTGATCAATGCACGGGTCCATGATATGCTTCAAATTTTAGAAATTTAAAGTCATTTAACAGTGTTGTTAAAGTCAATTAACAATGAAATTTAAAGTCATTTAACAATGGTATTAATATGAAAATTTTAAATTTGTACAAACTTAAATAGATTCCAGTGATGTTATATATGGTTGCAAATTGGAAGTTTTCACATGAAGTTGTTGAAAGTGTTACTAATACATTCCAATTTTCAAAATATCTTTAAATTTAAAAGTATTTTAAACATATAATAATTTCAAGGCATCAAATCATTAAGTTCAGATGGTCGATTATATTTGTGAAATGCTTATTATTTAAGTTTGCATCTTTAGTTTTTTTGTTTTATTGTATAAACCTTTATATCAAGCAACTTATCAATGACAAACATTGTTTTTGTTTTTTCAATTTGATTAGTATTTTCTTCCAGGTCCACCATTTCGCAGAATGCAGATCTGTATGGAGATCGTGAAATGGGCTCACAATCAAGATTCAAGCAAGTTCAATTAGCCTCTCACTCTTCCATTGTTATTTTTTAATCGTTTGATTTATTGAATTTAAAAAAATAACGTTAAATTTCAAAGTTCAGTTATTTGCCTCTGTCAGTTTAATGGTCCGTAGGATTGATTTTATAAATGTATTTAACATATTTAGATCAAATCAGCTACATGGGTAGGGTAGGATTGATTGATTTTATAAATTTATTGAACATATTTAGATGAAATCAGTTATATGGGTAAAGTAGGATTGATTTTAAAAATTTATTCAACATATTTAAATAAAATCAATTTGTGTTTTGAAGTAATTTGAGATTTGAAATTAGTGCGTCTGATCACACCATGTTGTATATAAAAATGATTCACAAACCATTTCCCTATAGATCCTAAACCCAACTTGAATCTCCATGGTGATGGTGATCTGTTTGTGGGACGGCAAGGACAGATTATGTAACAGAAATCTCCTGAAAACCTTTGGGGTTACCTATTAATTAATATATCAATATCCTTCCCTCATAGCCGTTGGAATGTTTTCAACCTGGACCTCTCCCCCGAGGAATAATTATAGTGGCATATGCACTTTTGGATAGGGATGCTAACATAGAAATGCATTTACATTCTATGTTTTGTATGTGGATTACATATCCTATATATCTGGCTCTTTCTAGATTACATATACAGATTCAAACAAGCTTTAAAATGATGCTGACTGAATTCATTTATACAGTTTGGTCAGATAGAAGGAAACTCTAAATATTAGGATATTTAAAAATATTTAAAACTTTTATAATAAGTGTGTATGTTTTTTTTATGTAACTACTGTAGTAAATTAATGTGTATGATTGTGCAGCTAGAAACTGCATCAACGAGATTGTAACCCTTCCTCCTTGCATGTGTCCATTCACTTCTATCTGTTCTGTAAAACAAATTAATTTAAGTCCCTTGTCACAGAGTTTTCAAATAGAATCCCAAAATATGCAATGGTGTGCTGGGATTCATAGGAAAGACTATTCACCGCATAGCTTAATAGTTCTAGTGGATGCTCCCATAGTGGTAGGCTCTGTGTGGATTGGTACAAGCTGCAATGGCTGTCAAGTTCCATCTGCACAACCATTGCTTAACAATTTTTTGAGAACTTGACATACTGTGCCTTAACTATCACCTATCTTTGATATTTAGATATTTTAAAATTCAGTCCTGATCTATGTATGATTCTTCTGGGAAGTTTTCCATAGCCATCCCCACTTCCCATAAACAAGCTTCAAGCTTTCCATAGCGCCATTTCCTCGGTAGGTGTAGGTGGGTGAGTGGGATTTCTTCTATATGGCAAACCGGGCCGCATCATCAGGTGTGTTCATCCATCGAACATCCCGACGGTATCGAAGGCAGATATCGAATCGGTGATCAGGCATCGAGAATCCAATCGCTTCAGTCAAATTTCATAATATCCCCGCCACCGCTTAAGGACCTTTAGGCATTCTTGGTATAGCTTCGAATGGAAGCCCCGGCCCTCATAATGGAATATATTTAAAAATGACGAATCTCTACGATCAATGGGCAATTATCTCCCTCTGCATATACTAGGAATAAACAAAAAAACTTCCATGGGACCAAATAGCTCTCTTATTATTCGCGCATACCTATTGATGCCAAGCATCTCATTCACTCGTACCCTTTCTGTCTAGTATACTTTTGATGCTGGGATCCTTGTTTTAGCGTAATAGATCCTGCATTGATGGGAAGTACGAGCACAGCCGGTTATTGTGGCTCCACTTGCTTTAGCGCCAGCTACTCATGCGCGTTGTTTTCCGTCATCTCCGAACAGTAGCGGTCATGCATGTAATCAACCTAGCTATATTAAATGTTAGTGCCTTCCGAAGTTGAGGTTCTCAAGATTCCCAATTCCTATTTGAAAGAGGCACCAGATTGCGAGGGGGTAGTGGGTAAAATTTCTAGCCATAAGAAGGTTATTCAGAATATTCCCTCCCTGCGGTGGCATATGAAACTAAAGTTTCGGTGACAAGGTGAGTTGGGGGGATCAAGAATCAAATCCTAAAGGTTAAAGTCAAAAGAATCTAAAATAGGCATGGAGGTTGATCCATAAAAACTTGGATAAATATGCAATTTGGAGTTGTTCCGGTTGATCAAACGTGATGATAAAAAAGCTACGACCCATAACAGAAAGGAGGACAGTTAAGAATAGGCTGCTTCGGCTTCGAATAAGATAGAATAAGGATTGAAAATACATATTCTTAGAGTGGAGGAGTACTTTTTCATTCACCGGGAGGAATCAGTTTTGCAGGGAGGATTCATTTTTGTCAAGTGCATAAACTTTCGCTCTATATTTAGCACTGCAATTGATGCTGTTATTAAACAGGCAGGAAGGTTAAAATGTCTTCACAATGGTGCCAATATTGCTTCAAATATAGACCTTCTTTTCCAGCTACAAAGGCTGCTATCAGAGAAGAATCTTAGGCATTTCCCTCCCTCTACAGTCGCGGGATGTAAATGCCTACACCACCCTCCCTCGAATAAAGAGCGGGGGTGGTGTAGGTAGGGAACTTAGAGTTAGAGGCTTAGGCAGGTGAGGTAAAAACCTATTTGTTAAAAGTCCATTGGGCACCCGAACAGCTAGTTGGGTATCTGGGGAGTTGTTGGGGATCTGAAGGGTAATTTGTTTCCATATGGGGTAACGACTCAAATTTTATTTAGTCAAATAGCTGATTGAACGCATGTAAGGTGATTCCTTCCTTCCATCCGAGATTGTCTGGCTTTAGTGAGTAAATAAAAGAGGGAAATTCAAACGATGCAACGACTGGTTGAAGGTGACATAAAGAAATAACATTATATAAAGGCCCAATCTAACCACTGGTGAGGCTTCTGGAGAAGATCCAAACCTGAAATAGGTACAAGGGACACCAAGTTAGTTGAGAAGGACGGGGTATAATAGCAATAATAAGTTTTTTCAAGCAGATCTCCATCTGAAGCAGGCACAAGGGTTGGGGCTGAAACCGCAACAAGTCTGGAAGGAAGGGAAGGGTGATTTCAAAAGAATAGCAATAAGAAGAAGGTTCTTATAGTGCCTGCCCCTCCAATACAAACTCAAGGTGAGGTAGGCCACCGACCCAAGAAGAAGAACCAAAATAGTATATCAAATCCATCCATATAGATTTGATAAGTTTCTGAAGACAAGTCGCATATGAAACAGAAAGGAGTGGTGCGCAGTGAATCTGAAAAAAAAGATAATAGATTAAGAATCAAATCCTAAAGGTGAGGTGGGTACGGGACTTCAACTTCTAGGCAATCACAACTTAGGTAAGCTAGAAAAGGCAATAAAAGCCTAGGAATGAAGTGTTTCTAGCCTGACTAAAGTACAAGTTCCTAAAAGACTATGCATAAGAAGGTGGCTCGTAGAGAAGAAACCTAAAGGCGGCACTAGTGGTTGCTGGTTGTCAAACATAAGGGTCTTCCTGTAGTCTCAACCTGGCCTGGCCCTCCTAGAAGATGGGTTCGGTACTAACAGGTAAGAACATAAAAAGGTATTACCTTTTTTCATGATGATGTGATAAGCATAAAGCCTGCTTGTTCACGATGATGCGTTGTTTCGCTGGTTTATTTGTGGGTTGTTAAGGAAGTTACCTTGATGAATGTGTCTCTGTGGTGTGTGTGCGCATCCGATTTATGGCCTCCTGCTTGCGACTTGCTTGATCTATACTTTGAGTTCAATGGAATGACTGGCTCAGGTTTTATGATATATGAATCCCTTGTATTGCTTATGTATTGTAAGGTGCAATGCTTTAAAGACCTTCTTGCTCACAAAGACATTAACGAAGTGCCTTTATGATTTAGTTACATACAACTTATTCATTCCGCCTGGGGAATGTCAGTAAACTTATTTGGGTTTACTTTTCTGTCTTTTCAAAATTGAGAAATCAATGAAAGGCTCTTGACTGAATAAGCCCCTACTTCCACCCGGCAGAAGAAACCTGACGAAAGCAACTAGCTATTTGAAACTTCACCCTATTAAAAAATCGCTTGTATTATTTACGTATTTGAAACTTCACCCTATTAAAAAATCGAGTGCATAAATGCTATCTCCCGAGTCCATTTCCTTGGGGGATGGGTGCTATTTGCTATCGAACCTGTTGACGTTTGGGTTTTTCAACGATACAAGTTGCAAAACATTGCATGAATTCACCTGATCAATTCCCCTGTGATCAATTCCGCTGCCTCGGACCTTTTCAACGCAATCAACGCAACAAGAGAAGAGGTCCAGTGTGATCAATTCCCCTGCCTATGGAAGGATATCCACTAAATGATACGTCTTCATTCGTGTGCACCAAATGCCCCTTTTGATCCGGGTATCTTATTTCCTCTTTTGAGAAACTCCTCTGGTTGGTTCTGCTCATTCATTTGTGATTAAAGCTCTTCTAAATGGGTCTAGTATGAGACCCCACTGTCTGGCTATTATGCGTATGCTATATCGACCAACGGAACCTTTCTTCCTGGCTCAATGGTCTTTGGTTCGGCTCCACTTCTTGTCCGGATTCATGTTGTTCGGATTAATGCTCTCAGGTGAGCCAGGGAGACAACCTAATGGAACTTACTACAATCCTTCGGTAAGATAAAAACCATGACTATCTAGGGCAGTGGCACTCTATGATCAGTCAACATGATTGGTTAACGAGGTACGGCTGCTATGCATTACCTGCATTTTCATCAGTGAATAAAGTAAAAGGCCGGGAGTTCCATCAGTCGTTGGTCTCTCGTAGACCATTTGTCAAGAAAGTTCATTCTATAAATTCTGTGTATCTCTGCAAGCCGTGGGGTTCCTTATGGTACTGGTGCCTATGCTGCCTATGCCTTTGGTGCAGCGGGATTTCGAACAAGACGGTAAAAGCTAAAAGGTAAACCACCTGCATTTGATCTGCAAATCGATTTGCATTTGCACTTTGAACTGCATCTAACCATGGCAGTGCCAACTAAGCATTTGCATTTTGAACTGGATCTAAGTCATAAGGGCCTTGTGATTTCTTACTGTTTTTTTTAACTATGATCTAATGTGGTTTGTACAACATTCCTTGAAACCCTCCCTCTATCTAAATGCTTAGGAGTTACGGTTCCAAATCTCCCTTTTCACATTTCCCAAATTCACTATGTGGATTCTCTTGTTGAATGTTGGATGCATAGTTGGCACTGCATTTGCACTTTGAACTAGATGCTTAGTAAACCTTGTTTGAAAATTCTTAGTTGGCATCGGCATGGTTAGAATTCACAAGGCCCATGAGAATTTATAAGATATGTTTTGGTGTTCTAGGTATAAACGATTCACAACCTGTTCCCCCACTTTGAAGAATGGTTGTCCTTGATGCCAGGTGCTGAAAATCTGCTCGCAATCTCCTCACCCTTTATATATATATCAAGAACAAGCACCATACTTGTCCAAGAACAATATTGATAATCTCCCTCATCTGCATCCAAGATGGATATAACCTTTAGCTCCGAAAGATTAGAAGAGAAGTTCATAAGATGTTTTGTGGCAGCTATCTATCATGTGGCGTGTTCTACCTGCAAAATGTTCATCAATCTACCCCTTCTATTTATATAACAAGCATCAAATTGTGAATGTAAACTAGGGTGGGTTTGTAATATTCTCAATAAAATATCCTTACTTTCAGCCATTCAGATGGGTTATCAAGCAACTAGTTAGGGGATAGTGATCGAGAGCGTTAAAATTACTTTATTTCACAATCTATCAAGTCACTATGTCTATGGTTATTCTGGTCTATGAGAGTTTACTTTAGGGTTACTATGTCTAGGGTGACTTTTAAGGGTTACTTCGTAAATGTTCCTAAGATGAGTAACTTGCATTTTTTAAGTCTAATTTTAATATTCCACACTAATGATGGAGAGTCTTAAAGTAAATCCCCTTCCTTGTCCTCCTACATCGAGAAAGCAATTCCTCCTTGACCCATTAAGAAATCTATCCATTAATAATCTTTTCCTTTCATGCCTTAAAAGGCCCTTTTTCTTCGATTGAAGATCACTTTCCAACTTTTAATGTGTGGGACCCATCAAGGTAATATTTCATGAAGTATCTCATTAAATGAATGGTTGAAAACCTCTCCGTGAGCTTTTGGTGACTTTGTCCTTCATGGATATGGAACCAATAAAAAAATAGTCAATTCGGAAAAATACGAGGGAAAACCCAAGTAATAACCGAGATCACTAATATCTTATCACAAAAAACTAAATGGTATTTTCGGTGAACTAAACGGAATTTTCTCTTTGTCACGGAGAAGCATTCTTATCTTCTCGTAAAAACTATAGAAAATTTTAAATTTTTCATATTACATAATATAGCATCCCTTCTTATCAAAAGTAATGACTCACTATTTAGTGAGGGAATGATTCGAGTGAGTTGCTTTTAAAGAAGGTCGGCCTTCTAATGACTCATTTCTCAATAAGGTAAATTTAAGATAGTAGGGGCCTCTACTTTTCATCTCACTAAAATGGTTACGTGGCAAATTAACTATGCCACTATTGTAAAAAATAATAAAATGACTTATTATCTAAATTAATCAAATTAGGCGGTAAGATGGTTTCACTCTTTTGCCTTCCTTCTTGAGCAAAGGGTAAGTGATTGGGTTCTAGTCTTAGGTACCACATCCTTTGTGAGTAAGTAGGTTAAGACTCACTGGCATTCTAGTAATGGCCTGGAGAACCTGAGTAGGGAAGAAAAATAAAATAGATTTGGTCCACCTTGTTGGGCTTCAAAACCCAGTTCTTAAGGAGTGCTTCCACGAAATAAAACTCCCCTTTCTTTTTGAGGTGAATCAGAAATAGGTGAAAGGGATAGCTAGAAAGGTTGTACATCTATCGCAAATCTTTGAATCTTCAAATCTATAGGTGGGCCTGGGGTTAGTGAATATTGAATGGCATCCTGTTAGCTTTGAGGTGGGGACATATAACTTGCTTGTTAGGGATGACTAGAAGGGATAGCTAGTTCTAGACTGAAATGACATATTTCTGTGTAGACCTTTTTTCTATAACTAGCTAGGCAAGTACACAATCCATCTATCCTTAATACCCTAAGATAATCGTGTATAAAACTGTACTTATTTACTATCATTTAAGAATTTTTTTTGGATTAGCTAACATATTGAAATTATTTGTAACCAATATCCCTTATCTTTCATTAAGTAAATGAAACCAATGTTACACTCTCCACGTCATCATTGTAATAGCTAAACAATCACAAGATAGAAAACCATCGATTATAGTCTAGAAATGCTTTAAATGGATGGAGGTGATGGAAAATGGAACTGGATATTATGACACTCAATATTCTTTATAGATGAAGTTGATGGGAAATGTTCACAAACACAAACATATTTATGGATGGAGGTGATGGGAAATGGAACTCATTTTCCTTTCCATTTGGAAAATTTCAATGAAACATACTTTTATCAAAAATTTCAAAAAAATAGATTCCAATACCAAGTGGACCCATTCCCATAATTATCTTAAACAACAACTAAGTGGAGCCTTTCTCCGATAAAGTAATGGAGCCATGGTATCCTCAGCCAATTTTAATGCTGGTTAGAAACAATTATCATGGAATGTTATATTTGTATGAATCGTCATACTCTTCAAGTTAGTTTATTTTATTCACTCAAATACATTTTTATTGTTTTATGTTATGTTTAGGAATGTGTAGTTTATTTTATTTTATTATCTTTTGTTTAAGAAGGTGTAGTTCTAATTTATTATATAACTGTCAAATATTGGGAATGTGTAGCTCTAATTTATTATATGACTGCTAATATTTGAATGTGTAGCTTTAACTTATTATATGACTTCCTAATACAAACTATAGATGTTATATTTGTATCAATTGTCATCTACTTCAAGTTAGTTTAGTTTCTTCATTTACATATTTTTTTATTATTTTATGTTTTGTAGTGTTTTGTTTTACATGATTGTGTATTGGTGGTAAGGAAAAATGGTGCTATTCTTATTGGATTTTGTTAATTGTGGTAGGAAACAATTATCACCCTTTAGGAATATTTAGCTTTAATTTATTATATGATTGTTGAGTTCAAATCATGGATGTTATATTTGTATTGAAATTGTCAAAATTTTAAGTTAGCCTTATTAAATGCATTCACATATCTCTTTATTGTTTTTATCTTTGTAACGCTTATGTTGTTATTAGTTGTGTAAATTAGATATTCTAAAAGCATTATTTATTTATTTAATGTAATAAAGTTAGAAGATCAAATTATTTAAAGGAGATCAAATTATATATATATTCCTATTAAAAGTCTTGTGTAAAGTATTGGTAAAGGAACATTTTGGAAAATTGCTTGGAAACAATTTTCTAACTCAGCATCTTGACACATGTGCCTTTGTTGTAGCGAGGAACTAGGATGTCATTGCGCTAGTAATAGGTGGAGGGAGGTAACTCCCAGAGAATCCCTCCTAGTACACCCCAATTTGGGTGGTCGACTGTGTATACACAAGGTTTTTAAAGTGGTATAACGAGGGACCCCCCTTTTCTAATGCTCTACACAAGCAACCTAGGAACTAGTATGCCACATATCCCTAACACTTAATGAGTAACTCTTATATACCATAACCCTATAACCTTTAACTATTATAGCTCATAATCATTAGTACTATTAACCTCTAATCCTTATCGGAGATAACCCCTAACCCTTGAAACCTCTAACTCGTAACCATAATAACTCTTCTATTATAACTCTTATAATCCTTAACTACTAATCCATAAACCATATCACCCATTACCTTTATCCTATAATTACCAACCCTTAATATCTATAATATATGACCACTTTAAAACTTAGTAATTATAACCCTTAATCCTCACAATATATATTACTCACAACCCTTGTAACCCTTATAATAACTAACCACAATAAACATTAAAACTTAAAACCTTTAATGATTTGAAACCATAATAAAAACTTATTATGAAACTTTTATAACCCATAATCCCTATAACTTGTCATTAACCCTTAACTACTCTAAACCCCAAAAACTATAACTCATAATCCCTTATAAACCTTCTAAATCATAACCCCTAACCATTAACTCCAAATTTGTATACACTATATGCCATTTAGCCCCAACAATATATAAAATGCATCCCATATAATCTCAAACTCCTGCCACTCCTAAACTCTATGAACCCTATAAACTATAACCCCTAGAAAGTAACAATATTAATCATAGTCCATATAACCTCCAACCTCTCTCTCTCTCTCTAAACATAAACCCCAACCTCTATCTCTCAACCCATAATCCCCTCTCTTTCTAAACCCCTAATCCCCAATCTCTCTCTCTCTCTCTCTCTCTCTCTCTAAACTCAAAACACCTAACCCCTAGTCTCTCTCTCTATCCCTCTCTCTCTAAACCCCTAACTCATAAAATGTAACACCTAATATCTTTCTCTCTTTTTAAACCTCTAACTCCTTATCTCTCTCTCTCTAATTCCCTAACCCCGAATCTCTCTCTCTCTAAACCCATAACCCCCAATCTCTCTATCTCTCTCTCAACCACTAACATCTCTCTCTCTCTCTCTATAACCCTCAATCTTTTTCTCTCTAAATATCTAACCCCTCATCTTTGTCTTTAAACCCCCCTTCTCTCTCTATCTATCTAAAACCCTCACCCCTAATCTCTCTCTCTCTCTCTCTCTCTCTCTCTCTATATATATATATATATATCTTTCTCTCTAAACCCCTAACCACAAATCTCTATCTCTCTCTCTCCCTCCCTCTCTCCCCGCTAACCCCCAATTTCTTTCTCTATCTATTTATCTAAATCCCTTACTCCTAACCCTTTACCAATAATCTCTCTTTGTTTATCTAAACCCCTAACTCCCGATCTCTCTCTTTTTATCCTTCTCTCTCACTAAATTCCTAAACCCAAAATATCTCTATCTCTCTAAATCCCTAAGCCCAAATCTCTCTCTCTCTCTCTCTCTCTCTCTCTCTCTCTCTCTCTCTCTAAAGTTCTAACCCATAATCTCTCTCTCTCTCTCTCTCTCTCTCTAAACCCCTAACCCCCAATCTCTCTCATTTTCTTTCTTTATCTCTAAACCTCTAACCCCCAATATATATATATATATAGATATATATATCTGTCTCTCTCCAAAACCATAACTCCCAATCTCTCTCTCTCTAAACCCCTAATCCCACATCTCTCTCTCTCTAACTCTTTCTATCAAAATCCCCAACCCTAAACCTCTCTCTCTAAAACCATAACCTCCAAACTATCTCTCTCTTTCAAACCCCTCTCTCTCTCTCTATCTATCTAAATCCCTAACCACTAACCCCCAATCTCTCTCTCTCTTTATGTATCTATCTATGTTTCTAAAACCCTAACCCCTAACCCCCAATCTCTCTCTCTAAACCATTCAACCCTCAATCTGTATCTCTCTATCTCAACACCCATTAACCACCCCTCTCTCTCTCTAACCCCCAATCTCTCTCTTTTTTACCTCTCTCACTATCTGTCTCTCTCTCTTATCCCCTAAACCTTAATCTCTCCCTCTAGGCCCCTAACCCCAATTCTCTCTCTCTCTCTCTCTCTCTAAACCCCTGAACGCTAACCCCCAAACTCTCTCTACCTATCTATCTAAAGCACTAACTCCTAACCATTAACCCCCAAACTCTATCTATCTATCTATCTAAACCACTAACTCCTAACCATTAACCCCCAATCTCTCTCTCTCTATCTCTCTCTAAACCCCTAACTCCTTATCTCCCTCTTTCTATCTCTTTCACTCTAAACACTTAACCTCCAATATCTCTCTCCCTCTCTAAATCCCTTACCTTAATTCTCTCTCTATTTATCTCTCTCTAAACCTCAAATCTCTCTCTCTAAACCCCTAACCCACAATATATCTCCCTCTAAACCCTTAACCAATTCTCTTTCTCTCTCTCTATATCCAAAACCATAACCCATAATCTATCTCTCTGTCTAAAACCCTCACTTCCATTCTATCTCTCCCTTCCTAAACCCCTAACCATGAATATCACTCTTTCTATCTTTCTTTCTCTAAACCCCTTACCCCCAATCTATCTCTTTGTAAACCCCTAACCTCTATTTTGTCACTCTAAACCCCTAACCTCCAATATCTCTCTCTCTCTCTCTCAACCCCTAACACCCAATCGATCTCTCTCTCTAAACCCATAACCTCCAATCTATCTCTCTCTATAAACCCCTAACCCCCAATACCTCTCTTCCTCTCCCTCTCTCTTTCCTTCTCTCTCTAAAAACCCCTAACCCCCAATCTCTCTGTCTCTCTCTAAACCCCTAACCTCCAATATCGCGCTCTCTCTCTATAAACCCATAACGCCCAATCGATCCCTCTCTCTAAATCTATAGCCTCCAATCTCTCTCTCTCTCTCTAAACCCCTAACCCCCAATCCCTCTCTTCCTCTCCCTCTCTCTTTCCTTTTCTCTCTATAAACCCATAACCCCCAATCTCTCTATCTCTCTTTAAACCCCTAAACACTAACCCACAAACTATCTCTAACTATATATCCAAACCACCAACTCCTAACCCTTAACTTCCAATCTCTCTCCCTCTAAAATTCTAACTCTCGATCTCTCTCTTTTTAAACCCTTAAACCCCAATATCTCTCTACCTCTCATCTCTAAATGCCTCACCCCAATTCTCTCTTTCTCGTTATGTCTCTCTCTCTCTATACCCCTAATCTCAAATCTCTCTCTCTAAACCCCTAACCCCCTATCTCTCTACCTCTAAACCACTAACCCTCAATCTCCCTCCCTCTCCCTCTCTCTCTCTAAACCTCTTACCTCCAATCTATGACTCTCTCCAAACCCCTTACCTCCAATCTTTGTCAATGTCTAAACCCATAACCCCCAATTTCTCTCTTCGTCTCTCTTTATCTATAAACCCTAACCCGCAATCTCTCTCTCTCTCTCTATAAAAAACCGTAAACCCAAATCTATCTCTCTCTCTAAACTCCCAACCCCAATCTCCCTCTCTCTCTCAAACCCTAACCTTCATTATATGTCTATCTCTCTCTCCCTTTAAACTCTTAACCACCAATATCTATATTTCTATCTTTCTCCCTCTCTCTCTTTCTCTCTCTAATCCCATAACATCCAATCCCTCTATCTAAACCCCTCTCCCTCTCTCTCTAAACCCCTAACCCCAATCTATCTCTATCTCCTTCTCTAAACCCCTAACCTCCAACCTCTCTATTTCTATCTCTCTCTATGAACCCCTTACCTCCAATATCTCTCTCTAAACACCTAACCCATTATCTCTCTCTCCCCCCCCAAAAAAACTTATCACCTAATCTCTCTCTTTCTAAACCCCTAACCCCCAATCTCTTTCTCTCTCTCTCTCTCTCTCTAAAACCATAATCCCTCTCTCTCTCTCTCTCTCAGCCCCTGAACCCTAATATATCTTTTTATAAACCCCTAACCTCCAACCTCTCTCTCTAAACCAATGACCCCGAATCTCTCTCTCTCTCTCTCTCTAAACCCCTAATCCTCAGTCTCTCTCTCTCCCTAAACCCCTAACCCCCAATCTCTCAGTTTCTCCCTCTAAAACCCTAATCCCTAATATCTCTCTCTCTCTCTCTCAAACCCCTCGCTCTCTCTACCTCTCTCTCTCTCTCTCTATATATATATATATAAACCCGTAACCCCCAATATCTCTCTCTCTTTCTCTAAACCCTTAACCTCCAACCTCTCTCTCTCTCAACCCCTAACCCCCCCCTCTCTATCTATCTATCTAACAATATAAATCCTTAACCCCTAACCACCAATCTCTCTCTTTCTCTCTCTCTCTCTCCAAACCGCTAAACCCTAACCCGCAATCTCTCTATCTCTAAACCAATAAAACCCTAGTCTCTCTCTCTCTTTCTCTATCTATCTATCTATATAAACCCCTAACTCTTAACCCCTAATCTCTCTTTATCTCTCTCTAAACCTCTAACCTCTCATCTCACTCTTTCTCTCTCTCTCTCTCTCTCAACCCCTAACCCCCCCCCCCCCCCGCTCTCTCTCTCTCTCTCCAAATAAACACCGAACCCCTAACCACCAACCTCTCTCTCTCTATGTATCTATCTATATCAAACCCCTTCACCACTAATCTCTCTCTCTCTCTCAATCTATAATCTTAACCCTTAAACCCCCAAATCTCTCTCACTTTCTATCTCTTTCTCTCTCTAAACCCGTAACCCTCTCTCTCTCTCTCTCCCCTCTCTCTCTCTCTCTCTATATATATATATATTTCTAAATCCCTGACCCCCAATCTCTCTATATCTCTCTCTAAAACTCTAACCCTTGATCTCACTCTCTCTAAACCCCTAACCTCCAATATCTCTATCTCTCTAAACCCTTGACCCCAATCTTTCTCTATCTCTTTTTCTCTCTCTAAAACCCTCAATCCCCAATATCTCTCTCTCTCTCAAACACTCACCTCCATTGTCTCTCTCTATCTTTCTCTCTAAACCCCTAACCACTAATATCTATCATTATTTCTCTCTCTAACCACTAACCTCCAATATCTCTCTCTCTAAACTCATAACCACCTATATCTCTCTCTAAACCCATAGCCCCCAATCTCTCTCTCTCTAAAACCATAACCCCCAATCTCTCTCTCTCTCTCTCTCTCTCTCTTGAAACCTGTAACCCCCGACATCTGTCTTTGTAAACCCTAAACCCCAATATCTCTCTTTGTAAACCCCTAAACTCCCATCTCTCTCTCTAAACCTCTAACCCTGAATCTCTCTCTCTCTCTCTCTCCCCTCCCCTATCTATCTATCTAAACCCCTGACCCCCAATATCTCTCTCTTTCTCTCTCTAAACCCTCTACCTCCAACCTCTCTTTGTCTCTCAACCCCTAACCTCCAACATCTCTCTCTAAACCTGTAACCCCTAATATATCTCTCTCTTTAAACCCCTAACTCCCAACATCTCTCTTTGTAAACCCCTAACCCGCAATATCTCTCTCTGTCTCTTATATATATATATACCCTAACCCCCAACTTTTCTTTTTGTCTCTCTCTATCTCAAAACACCTAAGCCCCAATATCTCTCTCTCTGTGTCTCTAAACCCATAACCCCAAATCTATCTCTCTCTCTCTCATTCCCTAACCATCTTTCTCACTCTATCTCTTTCTCTCTAAATGCCTAACCACAAATATCTATGTTTCTATATTTGTCCCTTTAAACCCTAAACCCCCAATTTCCCTCTCTCTCTAAACACCTAACATCCAATCCCTCTCTCGCAATTTCTAACCCCTAATCTCTCTCTTTCTCTCTCAAAACGTAACCCCAATATCTCTCTCCCCCCTTTCCCTAAACCCCTAACCTCCAACCTCTCTCTTTCTATCTCTCTACAAACCCCTTACCTCCAATCTCTTTGTTTCTTTCTCTCTATCTCTAAACCCCTAATGCCCAATCTCTCTCTCTTTCTCTATCAAATCCTCGCCTCCATTATCTCTTTATCTAAACAACTAACCACCAATATCTCTCCTTCTATCTTTCTCTCTCTAAACCAATAACCTCTCTCTCTCTCTCTATACATATGTATATACCTGTAAAACCCAAGCTCTCTCTCACTCTCTAAATGCCTAACCCCCAACATCTCTCTCTCTCTCTCTCTCTCTCTCTCTCTCTCTAGATCAACCCCCCTTAACCCCTAATCCTCCCCCTCTCTCTCTAAATCCCTAAACACTAATCTCTCTCTCTCTAAACCTCTAACTCTAAATCTCTCTCTTTCTAACTCTTTCTCTCTCTAAACTGCTTACCTCCAATATATCTCTCTTTCTAAACCCCTAAACCTCATTCTCTCCATTTCTCTCTCTCTATGTATATATATATATATATATATATATATATATATCCAAAAATGCAGCCCCCAATCTGTCTCTCTAAAACACTCACCTCCATTCTCTCTCTATCTACACCCCTAACCCCTAATATCTCTCTTTCTCTCTCTCTCTAAACCCCTAACTCTCTCTCTCTCTCTCGCTATCTATCTAAAACACTAACCCGCAATCTCTCTCTTTCTCTAAATCCATTACCACCAATCTCTCTCTATCTAAACATATAACTCTCTTTCTCTCTCTCCAAACCCCTAAACGCCAATCTCTCCCTTTCTCACTCTATCTCTAACCCCCCCCTCTCTCTCTCTCTATATATATATCCAAAAATGTATCCCCCAATCTCTCTCTCTCTCAAATTCTCACCTCCAATCTTTCTCTTTCTCTCTCTCTCTCTCTCTCTAAACCCCTAACCTCGAATATCTCACTTTCTATGCTTCTCTCAATAAACCCCTAACCCCCAATCTCTCCCCTAACATCCAATATCTCTTTCGCTCTCTAAACCCCTAACCCCCAATATCTCTCTCTATGTAAACCCCTAACCTCCATTTGCTCTCTATCTATCTCTATTTCTAAATCCCTAACCACAAATTTCACTCTCTAAAGCCCTAACCCCCAATATCTCTCTTTGTAAACCCGTAACTTCTGATCTCTCTCACTCTAAACCCCTAATCCCCAATCTCTCTCTCTCTAAATCTCTAACCACCAATCTCTCTCTCTCTCTCTCTACCCTAAAGTCCTTAACCCCAATCTCTATTTCTCTCTAAACCCCTAATGTCCAACCTCTCCCTCTATCTCTTAACCCCTAAACCTCTCTCTCTCTCTCTCTCTAAACCCCTAACCCCCCAAACCCCTGACTTCCTAACCCTTAATCCACATTCTCTCTCTCTCTCTCTCTCTCTCTCTCTCTCTCTCTCTCTAAACACCTAACCCACAATCTCTCTTTTTCTACATGTCTCCCTATAAACCCCTAACCCTGAAGCTCTCCCTCTCTTTCTCTCTCACACAAACTCTCTCTAAAACCGTTAGTTGCAATCCCTCTCTCTCTCTCTCACAACTAGTAACCCCAATCTATCTCTCTCTCTATAAACCCCCAACCACAAATCTATCTCTTCCTATCTTTCTCTCTAAACCCCTAAACCCCAATCTCTCTCTCTCTCTATTTCTAACCCCAAATATTTCTATCTCTAAACACATAACCCCCAATCTCTCTCTCTCTCTAAAACCATAATCCCCAATCTCTCTCTCTCTCTCTCTCTCTCTCTCTCTCTCTCTCTGTAAACCCCAACATCTATCTTTGTAAATCCCTAAACCGCAAAATCTATCTTTGTAAACCCTTAAAATCCAATCTCTCTCTAAACCTCTAACCCCGAATCTCTCTCTCTCTCCCCCCCCTCACTCTATATGTATCTAAACTAGTAACCCCCAATCTCTCTCTCTCTCTAAACCCCCTCCCTCCAAACTTTCTTTCTCTCTCAACCCCTAACCTCTCTCTCAACCTCTAACCTCCAATATATCTCTGTATAAAACCCTAACCCCCAATCTCTCTCTCTCTCTCTCTCTCTCTCTCTCTCCTAAACCCCTAACCTTCAACATCTCTATATCTCTCTATCTCAACCCCTAACCCCCCTCTCTCTCTATCTAAATTCCTAACCCATGACCCTTAACCACCAATCTCTCTTTCTCTCTCTCTCTCTAAACCCCTAAACCCTAATCCATAATCTCTCTCTCTCTCTCTCTCCAAAGCACTAAACACTCAATCTCTCTCTCTGAACCTCTAACCCCTAATATCTCTCTCTCTCTCTCTCTAAACCCCTAACTCCCAACATCTCTCTTTGTAAACCCCTAACCCCTAATCCCTCTCTCTATATCTCTCTTATATATATATATATACTCTGACCCCCAATTTTTCTCTTTGTCTCTCTCTATCTCTAAGCCTCTAAGCCCCAATATATCTCTCTGTGTCTCTAAACCCATAACCCCCAATCTCTCTCCCTCTCTCTCAAACCCTAACCTTCGTTTTCACTCTATATCTTTCTCTCTAAACGCCTAACCACAAATATCTATTTTTCTATATTTGTCCCTTTAAACCCTAAACCCTCAATTTCCCCCTCTCTCTAAAAACCTAACATCCAATCCCTTTCTCTCAATTTCTAACCCCCGATCTCTCTCTCTCTCTTAACCCCTAACACCAATATCTCTCTCTCCCTTTTTCTAAACCCCTAACCTCCAACATCTTGATTTCTTTCTCTCTGTCTCTAAACCCCTAATCTCCAATCTCTCTCTATCCTCTCTCTCAAATCCTCACATCCATTCTCTCTCTATCTAAACTCCTAACCAACAACCTCTCTCTCTCTCTCTCTCTATCTATCTAAATCAACCCCCCTTAACCCCTAATCTCTCTCTCTCTCTCTCTCTCTCTCTCTCTCTCTCTGTGTGTATATATATATATATAAACCCCTAACCCTTAACCTCTCTCTCTAAAAATCTAACTCCCAATCTCTCTCTCTCTATAAACCCTAACATCCAATCTCTCTATCTCTCTAAATCCTTAAACACCAATCTCTCTCTCTCTAAAACACTCACCTCCATTGTCTCTCTCTCTCTATAAATCCCTTACCACCAGTCTCTATCTCTCTAAACCGCTAACTCTCTTTCTCTCTCTCTCTCTAAATTCCTTACCACCAATCTCTATCTCTCTAAATCGCTAACTCTCTTTCTCTCTCTATCTCTAAACCACCCCTCTCTCTCTCTATATATATATATCCAAAAATGTATCCCCCAATATCTCCCTCTTTCTAAAACTCTCACCTCTAATCTCTCTCTTTCTCTCTCTCTCTCTCTAAACAACTAACCACGAATATCTCTCTTTCGATGCTTCTCTCAATAAACCCCTAACCCCCAATCTCTCACTATGTAAACCCCTAATGCCCAATATCTGTCTCTGTCTCTCTTTCTCTCTCTAAACCCCTAACCCCCAATATCTCTCTCTATGTAAGCCCTTAACCTCCATTTTCTCTCTATCTTTCTCTCTCTCTAAATCCCTAACCACCAATCTCTCTCTCTAAATCCCTAACCCCCAATATCTATCTTTGAAAACCCGTAAGCTCCAATCTCTCTCTCTCTAAACCCCTAAACCCCTAACCCCCAATATCTCTTTCTCTCTATAAATGTCTAACCACAAATCAATCTCTCTCTCTCTCTCTCTCTCTCTCCCCTAAAGTCCTTAACCCCAATATCTATCTCTCTCTAAACCCCTAATGTCCAACCTCTCTCTCTATCTCTCAACCTCTAACCCCTAAAACGCAATCTCTCTCTCTCTCTCTAAACCCCTAAGCTCCTAAACCTTAATCCCCGTTCTCTCTCTCTCTCAATCTATCTCTCTAAACCCATAACTCCTAACCCTTAACCCTCTCTCTCTCTCACTCACTAAACACCTAACCCCTAATCTCTCTCTTTCTATCTCTCTCCCTCTAAACCCCTAACCTCAAATTCCTCCCTCTCTATCTCTCAAACACAAACTCTCTCTAAACCCCTTAGCCACAATCCCACTCTCTCTATCTCACACAACTAGTAACCCCCAATCTCTCTCTCTCTCTCTCTAAACCCCCAACCAAAAATCTCTCTCTTTCTCTCTTTCTCTTTAAACCCATAACCCCCAATCTCTCTCTCTCTCTCTCTCTCTCTCTCTCTCTCTCTGTATATATATATATACCCTTAACCCCCAAGCTCTCTCTTTCTCTAAGATCCTAATGGTCGATCTCTCTCTCTCTCTAAGCCCTTAACCTCCATTATCTTCATCTCTCTCTCTAAGCCCTTAACCTCCATTATCTCCATCTCTCTCTCTAAACACCTAACCATAAATCTCTCTCTCTCTCTCTAAAACCCTAGATCCCAATATGTCTTTTTTTAAACCCCTAACCTACAATCAATCTCTTTAAACACTTAACCCCCAATCTCTCTCTCTCTCTCTAAACATGTAACTACCAATCTCTCCCTCTCTAAACACTTAACCCACAATATCTTTATATTTTTAGAGAACTAAACCCTTAATCTCTCTCTATATATCTTAACCCCTATATCCTAACCCTTAATGCCCAATCTCTCTCTCTCTCTCTCTCTCTCTAAACCCCTTACCTCCAACCTCTCTCTCTCTCTCTAAACCCCTTCCCTCCAACCTCTCTCTCTCAACTCATAATCTCTCTCTATCTCCTTAAACCTCTAACCCCCAATTTCTCTTTCTCTAAATATCTAACCCCCATTCACTCTCTCTTTAATCCCATAACCCCGAATATCTCTCTTTATAAACCCCTAACCTCTCTCTCTCTCTCTCTCCTTCCTTAAACCCCTAATCCCCATTCTCTCTCTCTCTAAACACCCAACACCTAATCTCTCTTTCACTATCTCTCAATTCCTAACCTCTCTCTCTCTTTATATATATATATATATAAACCCCTAATCCCCTATGTATCTCCCTTTTTAAACCCCTAATCTCTCTCTATCTCTAAATTTCTAACCCCCATTCTCTCTCTCTTTAATCCCATAACTTTCTCTCTTTCTCTCTAAACCCATAACCCCCAACATCTATATTTGTAAATTCCTAACCCCCAATATCTCTCTTTGTGAACCGCTAACCTTCAATATATTTCTCTAAAGCCCTAATCCCCAATCTCTCTCTCTCTCTAATCCCTTAACCCTCAATCTCTCTCTCTCTCTCTCTCTCAAAATTGCTAACCCCCAATCTCTCTCTCTCTCAAATTCTGACATACATTCTCTCTTTCTCTCTCTCTCTCTCTAAACCCCTAATGCGTAATCTATCTCTCTCTAAAACCCTAACCTCCAACCTTTCTCATTATCTCTCAACCCCTAACCTCTCCCTCCCTCCCTCTCTCTCTCTCTCTATATATATATATATTATATAAACCCTTAATCCCCTATTTATCTCCCTTTCTAAACCCATAACCCTCAATCTCTCGCTATCTATCTAAATCTCTAACCCCCATTCTCTCTCTCTTTAAAACCATCACCACCAATCTCTCTCTCTCTAAACCCCTAAGCACCAACATCTATACTTGTAAACACCTAACCCCCAATATCTCTATTTATAAACCCCTAACCTCCATTCTATCTTTCTAATCCCCTAATCCCCCCCGCTCTCTCTCTCTCTATATATATATACTGCTAACCCCTAATCTCTCTCTCTCTCTAAAACCCTTACCTCCAACCTCTCTCTTTCAACCCCTAACCCCGTTCTCTCTCTCTCTCTCTATCCATCTAAATACCTCACCCCTAACCACCAACCTCTCTCTCTCTCTCTCTCTAGCTCAAACCCCTTAACCCCTATTCTCTCTCTCTCTCTCTCTAAACCCTTAACCCTTAACCCCCAAAACCTCCTTCACTCTCTCTATAAACCCCTCACTCCCAATATCTCTCTCTCTTTCAACCCCTAATCCCAATCCTCTATATTTCCATCTCTCTCTGTCTAAAATCCTAACCTCCAATCTCTCTCTCTCCCTAAACCCCTAACCACCAATACCTCTCTTTAAACCCCTTCCTCCAATATCTCCCTTTCTCCCTCTATCTCTAAACCCCTAATCCCCAACCTATCTCTCTCTCTATATATATATATCTAAACCCCTAACCCCAAATCTCTCTTTCTCTAAACCGCTAACCACAAATCCCCCCCTTCTCTCTTTCAAACCCCTAACCCCCTCTCTCTATCTTTCTATCTATCTAAATCCCTAACCACTAACCCCCAATCTCTCTCTCTCTCTCTCTTTATGTATGTATCTACCTATCTTTCTAAAACCCTAACCCCTAACCCCCAATCTCTCTCTCTAAACAACTAAACCCTCAATCTCTCTCTCTCTCTCTCTATCTCAACACCCATTAACCACCGCTCTTTCTCTCTAACCCCCAATCTCTCTCTTTTTCTACCTCTCTCTCTCTCTCTCTCTCTTATCCCCTAACCCTTAATCTCTCCCTCTAGGCCCCTAACCCCAATTCTCTCTCTCTCTCTCTCTCTCTCTCTCTCTCTCTAAACCACCAACCCCTCACCCCAATTCTCTGTCTCTCTCTAAACCCCTGAACGCTAACCCCCAAACTCTGTCTATCTATCTATCTAAAGCACTAAATCCTAACCATTAACCCCCAAAATCTATCTATCTATCTATCTAAACCACTAACTGCTAACCATTAACCCCCAATCTCTCTCTAAACCCCTAACTCCTTATCTCCCTCTTTCTATCTCTCTCTCCTTAAACACCTAACCTCCAATATCTCTATCCCTCTCTAAATCCCTTACCCTAATTATCTCTCTCTAAACCCCTAACCCACAACCTCTCTCCCTCTAAACCCCTAACCAATTCTCTGTCTCTCCCTCTATATCAAAAACCATAACCCCTAATCTCTCTCGTTGTCTAAAACCCTCACTTCCATTCTATCTCTATCTCTCTCTTCCTAAACCCCTAACCACAGATATCACTCTTTCTATATTTCTCTCTCTAAACCCCTAACCCCCAATCTCTCTCTTTGTAAACTCCTAACCTCTAGTCTATCTCTCTAAACCCCTAACCTCTAAT
The DNA here is from genome assembly GCA_027924585.1 of Larix kaempferi. Classification (NCBI taxonomy): domain Eukaryota; kingdom Viridiplantae; phylum Streptophyta; class Pinopsida; order Pinales; family Pinaceae; genus Larix; species Larix kaempferi. The sequence continues at coordinate 373,228 of BSBM01001618.1, forward strand.
CTCTCTCTCTCTCTCTCTAAACCCCTTACACTCAATAGATCTCTCTCTCTAAACCCATAACCTCCAATTTCTCTCTCTTTCTCTAAACCCCTAACCCCAATCCCTCTCTTCCTCTCCCTCTCTCTTTCCTTCTCTCTTTATAAATCCCTAACCCCCAATATCTCTGTCTCTCTCTAAACCCCTAACCTCCAATCTCTCTCTCTCTCTCTCTAAACCCATAACACCCAATCAATCTCTCTTTATAAACCCATAGCTTCCAATCTCTCTCTCTCTCTCTCTCTCTCTCTCTAAACCCCTAACCCCCAATCCTTCTCTTCGTCTCCCTCTCCCTTTCCTTCTCTCTCTATAAACCCATAATCCCCAATCTCTCTCTCTGTGTAAACCCCTAACCTCTGTTCTCTCTATATATATGTCTATCCAGTCCCATAACCACCAATATCTTTCTTCCTATCTCTCTCTCTAAGCCCCTAAGCCCCAATATATCTCTTTATAAACCCATAACCCCAACATCTCTCTCTGTCTCTCTATTTATCTATCTAAACCCCCAATCTCTCTCTCTCAGCCCCTAACTCCCAACCTCTCTCTCTCTCTCTCTAAACCCCTAACCCCCACTCTTTCTCTCTCTCTTTCTCTCTCTAAACCTTTAAAATCCAACCTCTCTTTCTCTTTAAACCCATAACCCCCTCCTCTCTTTATCAATCTATATAAATCCCTAACCCATAACCTCTAACCCCCAATCTCTCTCTCTCTCTAAACCCATAACCCTTAACTCCCAAACTCTCTCTCTCTCTCTCTCTCTAAAAAACTAACCCCTCATATTCTCTCTCTCAACCCCTAAAAGCTAACCCACAAACTATCTCTAACTATATATCCAAACCACTAACTCCTAACCCTTAACCTCTAATCTCTCTCCCTCTAAAAATATAACTCTCGATCTCTCTCTTTCTAAACCCCTAACCTCCAATATCTCTCTCCCTCGCTAAATCCCTCACCCCAATTCTCCCTTTCTCTTTCTCTCTCTCTCTCTCTAAACCCCTAACCTCAAATCTCTCTCTCTAAACCCCTAACCCCCAATCTCTCTACCTCTAAACCCCTAACCCCCAATCTCCCTCCCTCTCCCTCTCTCTCTCTCTCTAAACCTGTTACCTCCAATCTATGACTCTCTCCAAACCCCTTACCTCCGATCTTTGTCAATATCTAAACCCATAACCCCCAATTTCTCTTTTCGTCTCTCTCTCTCTCTCTATGTCTGAACCCTAACCCGTAATCTCTCTCTCTCTCTCTTTATAAAAAATCGTAAACCAAAATCTATCTCTCTCTCTCTAAACCCCCAACCCCAATATCCCTCTCTCTCTCAAACCCTAACCTTCATTCTATGTCTATCTCTCTCTCTCTCTAAACCCCAAACCCCAAACATCTATATTTCTATCTTTCTCCTTCTAAACCTATAACCCCCAATTTATCTCTCTCTCTCTCTCTCTCTAATCCCATAACATCCAATCCCTCTATCTAAACCTCTCTCTCTCTCTCTCTCTAAACCCCTAACCCCAATCTCTCTCTATCTCCTTCTCTAAACCCCTAACCTCCAACCTCTCTCTTTCTCTCTCTCTCTTTGAACCCTTTACCTCCAATATCTCTCTCTAAAAACCTAACCCATTATCTCTCTCTCTCTCTCTCTAAACCCCTGAACCCCAATATATCTCTTTATGAACCCCTAACCTCCAACCTCTCTCTCTAAACAAGTGAACCCCAATCTCTCTATCTCTCTCTCTCTAAACCCCTAACCCTCAGTCTCTCTCTCCCTAACCCCCAATCTCTTAGTTTCTCTCTCTAAAACCCTAATACCTAATCTCCCTCTCTCTCTCTCTATCTATCTATATAAACCCCTAACCCCCAATATCTTTCTCTCTCAACCCCTAAACCCCCCCTCTCTCTCTATCTATCTAACAATACAAATTCTTAATGCCTAACCATCAATCTCTCTCTCTCTCTCTCTCTCTCTCTCTCTCTCTCTCTCTCTATCCAAACCGCTAAAACCTAACCTGCAATCTCTCTATTTCTAAACCAATAAAATTCGAGTGTCTCTCTCTCTCTATCTAGCTCAGCCCTCCTTAAAACCCAATCTCTCTCTCTCTCTCTCTCTCTCTCCTCTCTCTCTCTCTCTCTATATCCCTAACCCACAATCTCTCTCTCTTTCTCTATCTATCTATCTATATAAACCCCTAATCTCTCTCTATTTCTCTCTAAACCTCTAACCCCTCATCTCACTCTTTCTCTCTCTCTCTAAACCCCTAACCTCCAATCTCTCTCTCTCTCTCTCTCTAAACCCTTGACCGCTAATCTCTTTCTCTTTCTCTCTTTTTCTCTCTCAAACCCTCAACCCAAAATATTGCTATCTTTTTCAAAATCCCTAACCCCCAATCTCTCTCTCTCAACCCCTAACCACCCCCCCCTCTCTCTCTCTCTTGTCTAAAAACCTTACCTCCAACCTCTCTCTCTCAACTACTAACCACCCCCCCCTGTCTCTCTCTCTATCCATCTAAATACCTAACCCGTAACCACCAACCTCTCTCTCTCTCTCTCTCTCTCTATCTCAAACCCCTTAACCACTAATATCTCTCTCTCTCTCTCTCTCTCTCTCTCTCTCTCTCTCTCTCTATCAATCTAAACTCTTAACCCTTAAACCCCCAAATCTCTCTTTGTAAACCCCTAAACTCCAATCTCTCTCTCTAAACCTCTAACCTTGAATCTCTCTCCCGCCCTCTCTTTATCTATCTATCTAAACCCATGACCGCCAATATCTCTCTCTCTCTCTCTCTAAATCCCCTACCTCTAACCTCTCTTTCTCTCTCAACCCCTAACCTCCAATCTCTCTCTATATAAACCCCTAACCCCCAATCTCTCTCTTTCTCTCTAACCCATAACCCCCAATATCTCTTGCTCTCTCCTAAACCCATAACCTCCAACATCTCTCTCTCTCCTAAACCCCTAACCTCCAACATCTCTCTCTCTCTCTCAACCCCTAACTCCCTCTCTCTCTCTTGCTCTCTCTGTCTGTCTATAAACCCCTAAACCCTAACCCCTAATCTCTCTCCATCTCTCTCTCTAATGCACTAAACCCCCAATATCCCTCTCTAAACCTTTAGCCCCCAATTTTTCTCTTTGTCTCTCTCTATCTCAAAACCCCTAAGCCCCAATATCTCTCTCTTTGTGTCTCCACACCTATAACCCCCAATTTCTCTCCCTCTCTCTCAAACCCTAACCATAGTTCTCACTCTATCTCTTTCTCTTTAAACACCTAACCACAAATATCTATTTTTCTATATTTGTCCCTTTAAACCCTAAACCCCCAATTTCCCCCTCTCTCTCTAAACACCTAACATTCAATCCCTCTCTCTCAATTTCTAACCCCCAATATCTCTCTCTCTCTCAACCCGTAACCCCAATATCTCTCTCTCCCTTTCTCTAAATCCCTAACCTCCAAACTCTCTCTCTAAACCCCTTACCTCCAATCTATTTGTTACTTTCTCTCTATCTCTAAACCCCTAATGCCCAATCTCTCTCTCTCTTTCTCTATCAAATCCTCGCCTCCATTATCTCTTTATCTAAACACCTAACCACCAATATCTCTCATTCTATCTTTCTCTCTCTAAACCAATAACCTCTCTCTCTCTCTCTCTCTAAAGCCCTTAGCCTCCAATATCGCTCTCTCCTTGCAAACCCCTAACCCACAATCGCTCTCTCTCTCAAACCCTAACCCACAATCTCTCTCTCTCTCTCTCTATCTATCTATCTCAACCCCCCTTAACCCCTAATCTCTCTCTCTCTCTCTCTCTATATATATATATATATAAACCCCTAACCCTTAATTCCCAATATCTCTCTCTCTTTAAACCTCTAACTCTCAATCTCTCTCTCTCTCTAAACCCTAACCTCTAATCTCTTTATCTCTAAATCCCTAAGCACCAATCTTTGTGTCTCTAAACCTCTAACTCCTAATCTCTCTCTTTCTAACTCTTTTTCTCTCTAAAACCCTTACCTCCAATATATCTCTCTCTCTAAACACCTAAACCCCAATCTCTCCATTTCTCTCTCTCTATATAAAACCCTAACCCCCATTTTTTCTCTCTCTCTCTCTCTCTCTCTGTATATATATATATATCCAAAAATGCAGCCCCCAATGTCTCTCTCTCTCTCTAAAACACTCACCTCCATTCTCTCTCTCTCTGCACCCTAAACCCTAATATGTCTCTCTCTCTCTCTCTCTCTAAACCCCTAAACCCCAATCTCTCACTATGTAAACCCCTAACATCCAATATCTCTCTCTCTCTCTCTAAACTCCTAACCCCCAATATCTCTCTCTATGTAAACCCCTAACCTCTATTTTCTCTCTATATGTCTCTCTCTCTAAATCCCTAACCACCAATTTCTCTCTCTAAAGCCCTAACCCCCAATATCTCTCTTTGTAAACCCGTAACCTCTAATCTCTCTTTCTCTAAACCCCTAATCCCCAATCCCTCTCTCTGTCTCTCTCTAAATATCTAACCACCAATATCTGTCTCTCTCTCTCTCTCTCTCTCTCTCTACCCTAAAGTCCTTAACCCCAATCTCTATCTCTCTCTAAACCCCTAATGTCCAATCTCTCTCTCTATCTCTCAACCCCTAAACCGTAATCTCTCTCTCTCTCTCTCTCTCTAAACCCCAAAACCCTTGACCTCCTAACCCTTAATCCCCATTCTCTCTCTCTCTCTAAACACTTTACCCCTGATCTCTCTCTTTCTACCTCTCTCCCTATAATCCCCTAACCCTGAATTTCTCCCTCTCTATATCTCTCACACAAACTCTCTCTAAACCCCTTAGTCGCAATCTCTCTCTCTCTCTCTCTCTCACAACTAGTAACTCCCAATCTCTCTCTCTCTCTCTCTCTCTCTCTCTCTCTCTCTCTATAAACCCCAAACCCCAAATCTATCTCTTTCTATCTTTCTCTTTAAACCCCTAATCCCCAATCTCTCTCTCTTCGTGTGTGTATACATATATATATACCCTTAACCCCCAAACTCTCTCTCTCTCTCTCTAATCTCATAATCCCCGATCTCTCTCTCTCTCTCTCTCTCAACTCTTAACCTCCATTATCTCTCTCTCTCTCTCTCTAAACACCTAACCATAAATCTCTCTATCTCTAAACCCCTAGCTCCCAATATGTTTTTTTTAAAACCGCTAACCTGCAAGTGATCTCTTTAAACCCTTAACCCCCAATTTCTCTCTCTCTCTAAACACGTAACTGCCAATCTCTCTCTCTCTCTCAATATCTAAACACCCAACCCCCAATCTCTCTCTCTCTCTTTTTAGAGAACTAAAATCCTAATCTCTCTCTATCTATTTTAACCCCTATATCCTAAGCCTTAACCACCAATCTCTCTCTCTCTAAACCATTAAACCACCAATCTGTCTATCTCTCTCTCTCTTTCTAAACCCCTTACCTCCAACCTCTCTCTCTCAATCCCTAACCTCTCACTCTCTCTCTAAAATCCTAACCTCCAATATCTCTCTCTCTATCTAAACCCCTTGCACCAAATTGATCAATCTCTCTCAACCTCCAACCTCTAACATCTATCTTTCTATCTCTCTCTCTAAAACCCTTACCTTCAATCTCTCTCTCTCTAAACCCTAACCCCCAATCTCTCTCTCTCTCTCTCTCTAAACCCCCTACCTCCAAACTCTCTTTCTCTCTCAATCCCTAACCTCTCTCTCAACCCGTAACCTCCAATCTCTTTCTGTATAAACCCCTAACCCCCAATCTCTCTCTCTCTCCTAAACCCCTAACCTCCAACATCTCTCTCTCTCTCTCTTTCAACCCCTAACCCCCCTCTCTCTCTATCTAAATTCCTAACCCACGACCCTTAACCACCAATCTCTCTTGCTCTCTCTCTTTCTCTAAACCCCTAAACCCTAATCCCTAATCTCTCTCCCTCTCTCTCTAAAGCACTAAACCCCCAATCTCTCTCTCTAAACGTATAACCCCTAATATCTCTCTCTTTATATATAAACCGGTAACTCGACATCTCTCTCTCTCTAAACCCCTAACTCCCAACATCTCTCTTTGTAAACCCCTAACCCCTAATATCTCTCTCTATCTCTCTCTTTTATATATATATATACCCTAACCCCCAAATTTTCTCTTTGTCTCTCTCTATCTCTAAACCCCTAAGCCCCAATATCTCTCTCTGTCTCTAAACCCATAACCCCCAATCTCTCTCACTCTCTCTCAAACCCTAACCTTCGTTCTCACTCTATCTCTTTCTCTCTAAACGCCTAACCACAAATATCTATGTTTCTATATTTGTCCCTTTAAACCCTAAACCCCCAATTTTCCTCTCTCTCTAAAAACCTAACATCCAATCCTTCTCTCTCAATTTCTAACCCCCAATCTCTCTCTTTCTCTTAACCCCTAACCCCAATATCTCTCTCTCCCTTTCTCTAAACCCCTAACCTCCAACCTCTCTCTTTCTATCTCTCTCTCTAAACCCCTTATCTCCAATCTCTTTGTTTCTTTATCTCTATATCTAAACCCCTAATCCCCAATCTCTCTCTCTCTCTCTCTCTCAAATCCTCACCTCCATTCTCTCTCTATTTAAACCCCTAACCACCAATATCTCTCCTTCTATCTTTTTCTCTTTAAACCACTAACCTCTCTCTCTCTCTACATATATATATACCCATAACCCCCAAGATCTCGCTCTCTCTCTAAACCCCTAACCCCCAACATATCCCTCTCTCTAAAGCCCTTAACCCCCAACATTGCTCTCTCCCTATAAACCGCTAACCCACAATCGCTCTCTCTCTCTCTCTCAAACCCTGACCCCCAATCTCTCTCTCTCTCTTTCGAACCCTGACCCCCAATCTCTCTCTCTCTCTCAATACCTAACCCGTAACCACCAACCTCTCTCTCTCTATCTATCTAGCTCAACCCCCCTTAACCCCTAATATCTCTCTCTTTCTCTCTCTCTTTGTCTCTCTCTCTCTCTATATAAACCTCTAACCCTTAACCCCAATATCTCACTCTCTAAACCTCTAACTCCCAATCTCTCTCTCTCTAAACCCTAACCTCCAATCTCTCTATCTCTCTCTAAATCCTTAAACACCAATCTCTCTCTCTAAACCTCTAACTCCTAATCTCTCTCTTTCTATCTCTTTCTCTCTCTAAACTCCTTACCTCCAATATCTCTCTATCTCCAAACCCCTAAATCCCAATCTCTCCATTTCTCTCTCTATCTATAAACCCCTAACTCTCATTCTCTCTCTCTCTCTCTCTCTGTCTCTTTGTATATATATATATAAAATGTAACCCCCAATCTCTCTCTCTCTCTGTAAAACACTCACCTCCATTCTCTCTCTCTCTCTCTCTCTCTCTCTCTCTCTCTCTCTCTAAATCCCTTACCACCAATCTCTCTCTCTCTCTAAAGCTCTAACTCTCTTTCTCTCTCTATCTCTAAACCCCCCCCTCTCTCTCTATATATATATATCCAAAAATGTATCCCCCAATTTCTCCCTCTCTCTAAAACTCTCACCTCCGATCTCTTTCTTTCTCTCTCTCTCTCTCTCTCTAAACCCCTAACCACGAATATCTATCTTTCTATGCTTCTCTCAATAAACCCCTAACGTCCAATCTCTCTCTCTCTCTCTCTCTCTCTAAACCCCTAACCTCCAATATCTCTCTATGTAAACCCCTAAGCTCCATTTGGTGTCAATCTTTCTCTCTCTCTAAATCCATAACCACCAATCTCTCTCATTAAATCCCTAACCCCCGATATCTCTCTTTGTAAACCCGTAAGCTCCAATCTCTCTCTCTCTCTAAACCCCTAACCCCCAATATCACATTCTCTCTCTAAATCTCTAACCACCAATATCTCTCTCTCTCTCTCTCTCTCTCTCTTCCCTAAAGTCCTTAACCCCAATCTCTATATCTCTCTAAACCCCTAATGTCCAACCTCTCTCTTTATCTCTCAACCCCTAACCCCTAAACCTCTCTCTCTCTCTCTCTAACCCCTAACCCCCCAAACCCCTAACCTCCTAAACCTTAACCCTCTCCCTCTCTCTCTCTCTCTCTCTAAAAACCTAACCCTTGATCTCTCTCTTTCTACCTCTCTCCCTCTAAACCCCTAACCTCAAATATCTCCCTCTCTATCTCTCAAACACAAACTCTCTCTAAACCCCTTAGCTGCAATCCCCCTCTCTCTATCTCACACAACTAGTAACCCCCAATCTCTCTCTCTCTCTCTGTAAACCCCCAACCACAAATATCTCTCTTTATCTCTTCTCTCTAAACCCATAACCCCCAAACTCTCTCTCTCTCTCTATGTATATATATAGATATATATACCCTTAACCCCCAAACTCTCTCTCTCTCTAAGATTGTAATCCTTGATCTCTCTCTCTCTCTAAACCCCTAACCTCCATTATCTCTATCTCTCTCTCTAAAACCCTAGCTCTCAATATGTCTATTTTTAAACCCCTAACTTGCAATCAATCTCTTTAAATGGTTAACCGCAATCTCTCTCTCTCTCTCTAAACATGTAACTACCAATCTCTCTCCCTCTCTAAACACCTAACCCCCAATCTCTTTATATTTGTAGAGAACTAAAACCCTAATCTCTCTCTATCTATCTTAACCCCTATATCCTAACCCTTAACCCCCCATCTCTCTCTCTCTCTCCAAACCACTAAACCCCCAATCTCTCTCTCTCTCTCTCTAAACCCCTTACCTCCAACCTCTCTCTTTCAACCCCTAACCTCTCTCTCTCTCTCTCTCTAAACCCCTTCCCTCCAACCTCTCTCTCTCAATCGGTATCCTCTCTCTCTCTCCTTTAACCCCTAACCCCCATTCGCTCTCTCTTTAATCCCATAACCCCCAATGTATATATCCCTCTCTCTATCTATCTATCTAAACCCATAACCCTCAACATCTATATTTGTAAATTCCTAACCCCCAATATCTCTCTTTGTAAACCCCTAACCCCCCCCCCCTCTCTCTCTCTCTCTCTCCTTAAACCCCTAATCCCCATTCTCTCTCTCTCTAAACACCCAATCCCTAATCTCTCTCTCATTATCTCTCAACCCCTAACCTCTCTCTCTCTCTCTCTTTATATATATATACCCCTAATACCCTATTTATCTCCCTTTTTAAACTCCCAATCTCTCTCTATCTCTAAATCTCTAACCCCCATTCTCTCTCTCTTTAATTCCATAACTCTCTCTCTCTCTCTCTCTCTCTAAACCCATAACCCTCAACATCTATATTTGTAAATTCCTAACCCCCAATATCTCTCTTTGTAAACTGCTAACCTTCAATCTATTTCTCTAAACCCCTAATCCCCCAATCTCTCTCTCTCTCTAATACCCTAACCCTCAATCTCTCTCACTAAACCACCATTGCCCAATCTTTCTCTCTCTCTCTCTCAAAAATGCTAACCCTCAATCTCTCTCTCTCTCTCTCTAAACACTTTACCTCTAACCTCTCTCTCTCAATCCCTAACCTCCTTACCTCCATATTCTCTCTCTCTCTCTAAATAACTAACCCTTAACCACAAACCTCTCTCTCTCTCTCTCTATCTAGATAAACCCCCCTTAACCCCCTAATCCCACTCTCCCTCTATCTATCTATCGATCTATCTAAGCCCATAACACACAATCTCTCTCTCTCGGTGTCTCTCTAACACCCAATCTCTCTCTCTGAAATTCTGACATACATTATCTCTTTCTCTCTCTCTCTCTCTCTAAATCCCTAACCAATAATATATCGTTTTCTATCTTTCTCTCACTAAACCCCTAACCCCCACTCTCTCACTTTGTAAAACCCTAACCTCACACCTCTCTCTCTAAACACTAAGTACCAATCTCTTGCATTGAACCCATAACCCACAATCTCTCTCTCTAACCCCAAATCTCTCTCTCTTTCTAAACACCTAATGCACAATCTCTCTCTCTCTCTAAAACCCTAACCTCCAACCTCTCTCTATATGTGTGTGTGTGTGTGTGTGTATCTAAACCCTTAATCCCCTATTTATCTCCCTCTCTAAACCCATAACCCCCAATCTCTCTCTATCTCTCTAAATCTATAACCCCCATTATCTCTCTCTTTAACACCATCACCCCCAATCTCTCTCTCTCTCTAAACCCCTAACCACCAACATCTATACTTGTAAATGCCTAACCCCCAATATCTCTCTTTGTAAACCCCTGACCTCCAATCTATCTCTCTAATCCCCTATGCCCCCCCCTTCTTCTCTCTCTCTCTCTCTCTCTCTATATATATATATATATACTGCTAACCCCAATCTCTCTCTCTCTCTCTCTCTAAAACCCTTACCTCTAACCTCTCTCTCTCAACCCCTAACCCCTCTCTCTGTCTCTCTCTCTCTATCCATCTAAATACCTAACCCCTAACCACCAACCTCTTTCTCTCTATCTATCTAGCTCAAACCCCTTAACCCCTAATCTCTCTCTCTCTCTCTCTCTCTAAACCTTTAACCCTTAACCCCCAAAATCTCTCTCACTCTCTCTATAAACCCCTCACCCCCAATATCTCTCTCTCTTTCAACCCCTAACCCTAATTCTCTATCTTTCCATCTCTCTCTCTCTCTAAATGCCTAACCTCCAATCTCTCTCTCTTTCCCTAAATCCCTAACCACCAATCCCTCTCTCTAAACATGTAACTCCTAATCTCTCTTTAAACCGCTTCCTCTAATATCTCTGTCTAAACCTGTAACCCCCAATCTCTCTCTATGTCTCTCTCTAAACCCCTAACCCCCAATCTCCCTCTCTCTCTCTAAACCCCTAGCTGCCAATCTCTCTATTTATATATCTATCCCTTTAAACCTATAAACTCCACCCTCTTTCTCTCTCTCTCTATATCCCTAACCCCCAATCTCTCTCTCTCTCTCTCTCTCTCTCTCTCTCTCTCTCTAAATCCCTAACTCCTAACCCTTAACCACCAATATCCCTCTCTCTCTCTTTAAACACCTAACTCCTAATCTCTCTCTTTCTATGTCTCTCCCTCGAAACCACTAACCCAAAATTTATCCCTCTCTCTATAAAACCTTAACCCCAATTCTCTCTCTATTTCTATCACACACTCTCTCTCTAAACCCCTGATCTAGAATATATCTCTCTATCTCTCTCTCAACTAGTAACCCCCAATCTCTATCTCTCTCTCTATCTAAATAACTAATCTCCATTCTCTCTCTCTAAGCACCTAACCTCCAATCAATCTCTTTAAACGCCTAATCACTAATCTCTCTCTCTCTCTCTCTCTGTATATATATATATATATATACCCTTAACCCCCATACTCTCTCTCTCTCTCTAAATTCCTAATCCCTAATCTCTCTCTCTCTAAACACCTAACCTCCATTCTCTCTCTTTAAACACCTAACCACAAGTCTCTCTCTCTATATATATCTAAACCCCTATCCCCCAATATGTATTTTTTTAACCCCCTAACCTACAATCAATCTCTTTAAACCCTTAACCCCCAATCTCTCTCTCTCTCTCTCTCTAAACCCCTAACCCCCAATCTCTCCCTCTCTAAACCCATAACCCCCAATCTCTCTCTCTCTCTAGAGCACCAAACCCCTGATATCTCTTTATCTATCTAAACCCCTATATCCTAACTCTTAACCCCCAAGCTCTTTTTCTCTAACCCAATAAACCACCAATCTATCTATCTCTCTATATGCCTTAACCCCTAACTCCTAACACTTAATCCCCGATCTCTCTCTCTCTCTCTCACACAGAAATCCTAACCACTGATCTCTCTCTCTATCTAAACCCCTAACCTCCAACCTCTCTATTTATCTCTAAACCCCTCCCCCCCCCCACTCTCTCTCTCTCTAAATATCTAACCTCTAATCTCTCTCTCTCTCTAAACCCCTAACGCCCAATCTCTCTCTCTCTCTAAACCCCTAACCCCAAATATCTCTCTCTAATCACCTAACCTCCAAAATCTCTCTCTCTCTTTCAACCCCTAACCTCTCTCTCTCTTTCTATCTGAATCCCCAACCCTCTCTTTCTCTCTCTAAATTCATAACCCCTAACCCCCAATCACAATATCTCTCTCTTTCTCTCTCCATAAAACACTAAATCCCCAATCTCTCTCTATATATCTATCTCAACCCCCATTAACCCCCCCTCTCTCTCTAAACCCATAACCCTTAACTCCCAATCTCTCTCTCTCTCTCTCTCTCAACCTCTAACCCTTAATCTCCCTCTTTCTATCTCTCTCTCTCTCTCTCTAAACCTATAACCCCAAATATCTCCCTCTAAACCCCTAAACCCAATTATCTCTCTCTCTCTCTCTAAACCACTAACCCCTCACTCCAAATATTTCTCTCAATATCTCTCTAAACCCCTAAATGATAACTACCAATCTCTCTATATCTATTTATTTAATTCCCTAACTCCTAACCTTAAACCCGAAACCCTCTCTCTCTTTCAACCCCTAACTCTCGATCTATCTCTTTTTATCTCTATCTCTCTCTAAACCCATAACCCACAATATCTGTTTCTCTCTCTAAATCCCTAACCCCAATTCTCTCTCTCTCTCTCTAAACACCTAAACTCAAATTTCTCTCTCTCTCTCTCTAAACCCATAACCCCCAATATCTCTCTGTCAAAAATCCTTTCCCCCAATATCTTTCTTTCTATCTCTCTATAAACCCTTACCTCCAATATATGTCTCTCTCTAAACCCCTATCCCCCAATTTCTCCCTTTGTCTCTCTCTCTCCCTCTAAATCCTAACCCCAATCTCTCTCTCTCTCCCTCTCTCAATAAATGCCTAACCACAAATATCTCTCTTTCTATATTTCTCCCTCTAAACTCCTAACACCCAATCTCTCTCTCTCAGTAAACTCCTAACCTCCAACCTCTCTCTCTCTTTCTCTCTCTGAACCCCTTATCTCCTATCTCTCTCTCTATCTAAACCCCTTATCTCATCTCTCTCTCTCTCTCTATCTCTAAACCTCTGACCATCTCTCTCTCTCTCAACTAATAACCCCCAATCCCTCTCTTTCTCTTTATATCCCTAATATCCACTCTCTCTCTCTCTCTCTCTCTCTCTCTAAACCCCTGACCTCCAATCAATCTCTTTAAACCCCCCGAACCCTAATCTATATCTCTCTCTCTCTAATCCCATAACCCCCAATCTCTCTCTCTCTCTCTAGACCCCTAACCCCCAATATATCTACTTGTAAACCTCTGATCTCCAATCTCTCTCTCTAAACCCCTAATGCCAAATCTCTCTCTCTCTCAACCCCTAACCACCAATATCTCTATCTATCTCTCTAAACACCTAACCCCCAATCTCTCTCTCTCTCTCTCTCTCTCTCTCTCTCTCTCTTTCAACCCCTAAGCCCTCTCTCTCTATTTATCTATATAAATCCCTAATCCCCAATCTCTCTCTCTCTCTAAATCCTTAACCCCCAATCTCTCTCTCTCTCTCTCTCCCTCTCTCTCTCTAAATCCCTAAGCCCTAACCCACAATCACAATATCTCTCTCTTTCTCTCTCCCTAAACCACTAAATCCACAATCTCTCTCTATGTATCTATCTCAATCCCTATTAAACCTCCCTCTATCTCTCTCTCTAAACCCATAACGCTTAAATCCCAATCTCTCTCTCTCTTTCAACCTCTAACCCTCGATCTCTCTCTTCCTATCTCTCTCTCTCTCTCTCTCTAAACCCCTAACCCCAATTATCTCTCTCTCTCTAAACCACTAACCCATCACCCCAAATCTTTCTCTCTCTCTCTAAACCCCTAAATGCTAACACCCAATCTCTCTATATCTAGTTATCTAATCCCCTAACTCCTAACCTTAAACCCCAATCTCTCTCTCTCAGCCCTTAAATCTCGATCTATCTCTTTTCTCTCTCTGTCTCTCTCTCTAAACCCCTAACCCCCAATATATCTTTCCCTCTCTAAATCCCTAACCATAATTCTTTCTCTCTCTCTCTCTAAACCCCCAACCTCAAATCTCTCTCTTTCTAAACCCCTAACCCCCAAACTCTCTCTGATAATGGTGACTATAGTAGGGATGTGTCGACTCTAATTAACCATGTTACAATGAACTGGTGAGATTTAATTAATATAAATGAAGAAATCATCTAAACTTGCCTAAGATATTTAACTATTTTGAATTCAAACTAAACTTGGAGGGAAAAACTTAAATTCATAAATGGAAGGAAAAATGAATTGTTTCATATAATATCAAAGAAGAAAATATACTTACTACAACCTTGTTGCTTGAGGTGAGCCCTTCCTCCTTTTCTTTGAGCTAACATTCTCCATCCTTACCTTTGATCCTTCAATAGCTTTGTGTTGAAGATCAGCTTTCCAATCTTGAAATCCTTCCAGCATGCTTTTTACGCTCACTTTTTGTCCATTACTATGCCCCAAATGCCTTTGTTTTATAGCATTGGGAAATGGGAATTCAGGATTCAACTTTCAATGTGGGATAATACATTTTCTTGATTTTTGATTATTTTCACTTAAAAACCCACTTTTCCATTATTTTCAGGATTTTGACATTAATTTCCAAAATTTTTAGGATAATTAATACACCTATGATGTATTCTTTCCACCCTAGGACTTGTAGAAACTAGGTTTTGGCCCTTTAAGTGGCTTTAGACTTGGCCTCCGTAAAGCAACCTTTGTCTCCACATACTTCTTCCTTTGTGGAAGTAGTGGTAAGATGAGAGATTAAATCTCTCAATTGTTCCATATTTTCGGTCTTCATGTTGCGTGAGAATGGTAAAATGTGCTTCCGCCTTCACTTGTTAAGGGTCTTAATTTGATTGGTAATAGATGCCCCCTAAAGTGTGAGGTCCGAAGTGGAGCTAAGGGCCGAAATACATTACTTATTCATACTGATACTCTTTATTGATCAAAGAAAGGATGAAAAAGGATTAGCTCATCGGCGCAGGATTCAAGAGAACACCTACAAGTCAAACATATCAATTTCTCAAATATACAATATCTTCCTAAGACGGGCAGTAAACAAGCATGGCCATGAACAATACACATTGGATCCATGTCAAGTAAATTTTTCAGAAGTGTAAACATGCACTTTGATGAGTGTGAGAACAAGGTCTTCATCGAATTTTTAACATGGTAGTTTAATCTTGCGTAGCTCAGGGAGTGCATCGATGAGTGATGCAACTATTTTTCCCAAGGTATTCAATACAAACGACGATAGTACAATTTTATATCATGTGAACAAATGAACTAATGTTGAGCATAATAAAACACCATCTGATTACCGATCATTGATGTATACTGTTAACAGATGCAAAGAGACCCACCGATAATGATGATGGACTCTAAGGTACTAAGTACAAACTATCAAGTGCGAAGAGATGTTCTGAAGTCGAACACTTGTAGAATCAAATAATCAGGGGTCATTGATGTATACCCACTGTCATTTGCGAGGAAACCTGCCACTAATGACTGCAAGATCCAAGGTACTCCTGGGTTTCTAGATCCATTTCCTAGATGATAATTTCGTGTCGATAGGAATAGATCCATCGGAAGGAGGGAATTAATGCATCCCACATCAATCGATATGAAACATAGATCAATAGAATAATATAATTTGGTAGAACTGCGAGATCCAATACTGTATACTGACCCAAGGAAGGTTGACATGATTGGTCAGGAATATTTGAGGAATGGACAACACTGTTTGAACTTCCCTTGAACACATAACACGACGCAGAATGGAATCTGGAAACATAAGACTCGAGTAATTGACCTTAATGAAATCCGCCACTGCTAGATGCATTAACAAAAGCTCCATTGGTGACGCGAAGGATAACCCATCGATGGAGATCTGTTCAAAATACGGGTACATTTTACATTTTCCTAAGGAAAATGTAGATGGTGTACTGAAAGCAGATACCAAATTATGTGTTGTGTTCAAGGGCGACAAGGACTGACTGTTTCCATTTTCTTCAAAGATATAATATGAAATGATTCAATTCTCCCCCCTTTTTTGGATTTTTGTGTTTTTTAATTTTTATTCCCTTACATGGGAGGGAACGAGTGTTGCATGGGCATACTCCTATATTTCAATGGCACGGATCAGGCCAAGGAAAAGATCCACATTGCAAACAAGGGATGAGCTTGTTGTGCTCACTCTTACAGATGTTCCCTCCATAGGTAGGCTATCTGAAGCAGGATTATGTGTCGACGGATGGTGAAATAAATCCATGTAACTGAGTTTATCCAATTTGGTATAATGGCCAAGTAGGAATGGGTCAATGAGGTTTACTTCATGCTGAATCTTGTGAAAAAGTCCAAAATCATAAATCACCATGAATCGTGGTTTATCTTACCTAAATCAAATAGTTTGAACTGCCAATGTCTCCAAGTCCTGTGATCAAAACCATTTGACTACCCAACTGTTTAGTCAGAAACTGGTTCAAAAGTTCATTTAATGTCTAAAAAAATATAGCTAAAATTGAAGAATTATGCATCATCCTATCGTTCAAAAGGATACGGTTTATACATGTACGAAGAAAAGATAAGTAACTCACTCATTTTTTACCATATTCCTTGTATGTGTAGCCGATGGATGAGAGGAGGCATCTCCTTTCAAAATAGATTTCTAGAAGCTGTGAGCCATTATTCAGTGATGTGCCAGTTGTAGGTGAGTCTTCATGCTAGACTGGGAAGTTTGAAACAATTTCAAATTTTTTTTGAAGTTTCCAAATATATTCATTTTTTTATTAAACTTTTTGGGTTTTATCTTGAAGAAAAAGAAACAAAAAGAAAAACCATGTTTACACTATTTTGTTTTATGTGTGCAAAGTTACTATCCAAAATGTCTAGAACCTCAACACAATTTTTGGTTTATGATGTAACCTAGTTATTTCAGCTTTTACTTATGTCTTTAAATGATATGATCAATTAAATTTGCATGAATAACATAGATGCTTTATTTTTTCGGAATGATGTTAATGACTTAGATGCCAATCAAGTACGTAGTTGGCTAAGGAATCATCCAAACTATTCAGACTTCTAGGAACATGAATGTATTCAATGAACTCAAAATGTCATTTTAATTAGGCATTCTAATGATCTACATTGCACATTCATGTTAGAAAAACAGGATTGCAGAGCAATAACAATAAACATAAATGAAAATATAATCACACATACACATTACAAGAGAGACATAGATATATCGTGGTTCACCCAAGATGGGCTACGTCCACACTGAAATTGCCAGTCCTTTTATTATACTGTCCAGCAAAGTGAAGGGATACAACCTGCAGCACAGCCGCTGCACTTCCTCTTCACTGTCTCACAATCTCTCTTCTCGATCTCATATATCTTTACAATGCATAAGACCTAATACATCAACCCTAGCCGTATTACAATCTCTTTCTTATAAAGGGGAAATACAAAGGGAAAATACCACAGGTTACCCAAAACCATGGGCCCGTAAAAACAACCCCAAAAATTTCCTTCGGGGGCGCTGCCCCCAGACCCCAGTGGGGGGAGGCTTCGCCCCCCCACACCTCCCCTGTTGGGGAGAGTGTACAATCCTTTTACATATCATATAAAGCTGGGGTACAAACACGGCTGAATAATAATGTCTCTGAATCTGGAGATCAGGCTCCAACCCCAACAATCTCCCACTTGGAGACCGATCACAACAACTCCACTGCTTCTGCACTTGCTGAACCTTAGACTTGGAAATTTTCTCATCTTCACCTTCATGTTAGAATGCCAACTCAAACCGAGTAGGAACTAAGTTTCTCTCTGGTCACTACCTTTGTGAACATGTCTGCAGGATTCTGGCTAGTATGTATATTTTCCAGCTTCAATAGTTCATCTTCCAGAACAGAGAGTATGAAATGGTACTTGAGTTGTATATGTTTAGTCCTGGAATGGAATGCTGAATTCTTTGCAAGATGAATGGCACTATGGCTGTCACTATACAACCTGCTATCCTTCTGCTTCTTACCCAATTCCTCCATAAACTTCTGCAACCAAACCATCTCTTTACTAGCCTTTGTAACAGCAACATACTCTGCTTCCATTGTTGAAAGTGCAACAACCTTCTGCAGTTTCGAAATCCAACTTACCGTTGTTCCACCTATAGTAAATTCATACCCTGTGGTACTCCTACTACTATCCTTATCACCTGCCATATCTGCATCAACATATCCCTCTAGAACAGTTTCTGAACCTCCAAAACATAATGCCTGAGTGGTAGTACCTCTCAAATACCTGAGAATCCACTGTAGTGCCTTCCAATGTTCTATACCTGGATTGTTCATATATCTACTCACAACTCCCACTGCATGTGCAATATATGGTCTTGTGCACACCATGGCATACATCAAGCTGCCAAATACTGATTGATAGGGAATCTTGGACATGGAATATGTCTCTTCCTATGTCTTGGGACACATTTCCTTACTTAGATTGAAATTGCTGGCCAAAGTTGTACTTACTGATTTTGCATTCTGCATTCTAAACCTCTCCAACACCTTTTGTATGTACTCACCCTGAGACAATGTCAATTTGCAATTTTTCCTGTCTCTTGTTATTCTCATACCAAGGATTTGCTTTGCAACACCCAAATCCTTCATCACAAATGAATTAGCTAGCTTCCTTTTGAGTACATTTATATCCTGCATGTTAGACCCTTCAATAAGCATGTCATCCACATACAATAACAAGATAGTATATCTTGCATTGTCTAGCTTCTTGAAATAAACACATCTACTATAACCCTGTTCTGTCATAAACCTATCAAATTTTAAATACCACTACCTTGGAGCTTGCTTCAAGCCATAAAAACTTATTTTCAACCTGCATACCAAGTTCTCCTTACCTTTGACCTCATACCATTGTGGCTGCTGCATATATATCTCTTCCTCCAAATCCCCATGGAGAAAGACTATTTTTACATCTAACTGTTCAAGATGCAAATCTTCTACCGCCACTAGACTTAAAATAGTCCTAATTGAAGTCATCTTAACAATAGGAGAAAATATTTCATCAAAATCTATACCTTTCTTTTGTGCAAACCCCTTTACAACAAGTTTGGCCTTGTACTGCTTCTTGCGTCCTTCTTCCTTCAACCTGTAAATCCATTTGTTCTGCAATGCTCTTTTACCAGCAGGCAACTAAACCAAATCCAAAGTTTGGTTTCCTACCAATGAGTCCATCTCCTCATTCATGCATTGCTCCCACTTCTTTCTAGTTTCCACTTGCATTGCTTCTTCATAACATTGTGGTTCACCAGCATCAGTCATCAATAAATAATACATTCAAGGAGAGTATCATTCAGGGAGTCTACTTAACCTGGTAGATCTTCTTACACTTGCAGGAGTTTTAGGTACTTGCTGTTGTTCTTGATTTTTTGGCACCTTCGGAACTTCATTTTCTTTAATTTCATCAAGCACTACGTACTCTGTGTTTTCTTTTTCCTGTTTCTTTCCCTGCAACTGATTTTTATACATGACCTTTTCATTGAATATCACATCTCTACTCCTGATTATTTTGTTATTTTCATAATCCCTTAAGTGATAACCAAATTCATCAACCCCATATCCAATAAAGGTACATTTCTTGGATTTAGCTTCAAGCTTTGTTCTATTATCTTTATCAATATGGACAAATGCTTCACAACCAAACGTTCTCAAAAATGAGTAGTTTGCCTTTGTATCTATCCATGCCTCCTCTGGAATACCACCTTCCAAAGCACTTGAAGGTCCTCTGTTTATTAAATAAACAACAATATTTACGGCATCCGCCCAAAACTGCAAGGGCAACCCTGCATGCAATCTCATACACCTTGCACGATCCATGATCATTTTGTTCATCCTTTCAGACACACCATTTTCTTGTGGTGTTCTTGGGACTGTCTTCTCTCTACGAATCCCATGGTATGAACAATAACTATCAAACTCTTTGTTGTATTACTCACCTCCATTATCATACCTCAGACACTTCAACCTTTTTCCTGTCTCATTCTCAACCAAAGCTTCCCACTTCTTAAAAGTAGCAAACACATCAGATTTTTGTCTAATGCAATAAACCCAAGTTTTTCTAGTTTCATCATCAATAAATGTAACATAATAATGAGAGCCACCAAGATATTGTACCTAATTCGGTCCCCATACATCTGTATGCACAAGCTCTAACTTTTCATTCTTCTTCTGTTTCCCAACCCTGAGAAATATGACTCTCTTTTGTTTTCCATAAACGCAGTTCTAACAGAATTCCAAACTTACCTACTTCAAATCTGGAAGCAACTTCCTTGAGTGGAGAATCTGCATCCCTTTCTCACTCATGTGGCCAATCCTATAGTGCCACAATGATGTATCTGTTCCTGTGGAAGCTAAAGAGATAGAATGGTTAGTATTATGAGGACATAAATACAATGTACTTACCCTGTCTCCTTTTGCTATCACCATTGATAATTTAGTGATCTTCCACCACGTTTATCCAAACGTAGATAGACAGCCTCCATCTCCCAACTACCCTATTGAGATCAGAATTCTTTTCATAGCAGGAATATGCCTTACATCTTTCAGCAGCCAATCAGTTCCATTTTTAAATTTTATCCATACCTTACCCATTCCAACAATTTTACATGGGTCATCATCACCCAATAAAACATGTCCAAAATCGCCTGGAACATAATCATGAAAATATTTCCTATAGGTTGTAGCATGACATGAAGCCCTTGAATCTACTACCCAATAATCACTAATATTGTCTAGTGCAAGAATCAAAGCATCTTGTAACACATCACGTGCTACATTTGCTTCCTGGGTAGTTTCCTGCTGTCCATCTCCTTTCTTCTTTAGAGATCTGCAGTCTTTCTTCAAATGTCCTTTCTTTCCACACTTCCAACACTCTATTTTTTCCATTCTGGACTTGGATCTTCCCATTTTAGACTTGCCACGATTACCTTGGCTCTTTCCTCTCTCATTTTGTCTTCCCCTGCTCTCCATGGTCAATGCATTACCTAATGTCTCACCTGTGCCTTTTCTTCGCATTTCCTCACTAAGAATAACACCAATAACATCATCAAATTTCAAGGTGTTTGAACCAGAGATAGAGTTACTTACAGCCATGACCAAGCTATTCCAGCTTTCTGGCAATGAACACAATATTAGAAGAGACCTAACCTCATCATCAAGGTTCACACTTACAGAACTTAGTTGATTTGTAACCGTATTAAACTCATTTAAATGATCAGTAACAGATCCACCTTCAGACATCTTCATATTAAATAAATGCTTCATTAGAAATACCTTGTTGGAGGCCGAGGGTTTTCATACAGCTTACCCAATGCGCTCATCAAACCCTCCGTTGTCATTTGTTTTGAGATATTGAAAGCCACCGACGAAGCCAGGGACAGTCATATTGTCCCCGGTTCCTTTCTGTCAAAAACCTCCCATTCTTCGTCCTTCATGGCCACCGGCTGCTTTGCTCTTCCTCCCAACGACAGGAATAGATCCTTCTGGTACAGATAGTCCTCCATTTGCATCTTCCATAATTGGAAGTTTTGGTCTTTAAACTTATTGACCTTGAGCTTTCCTTCTTCTGCCATTACTCCCACTCAAACCAGAAACCCTAGTTTCCTGCGGGTTTAATTGCTAAATAGACCTTTGGCTCTGATACCAATTGTTAGAAAAATAGGATCGCATAGCGATAACAATAAACAAAAATAATATAATCACACATACACATTATAAGAGAGACATAGATATATCGTGGTTCACCCAAGATGGGCTCATCCACCCTAAAATTGCCAATCCTTTTATTATACCGTCCAGCAAGGTGAAGGGATACAACCTGCAGCACAGCCGCTGCACTTCCTCTTCACTGTCTCACAGTCTCCTTCTCGATCTAAGAGATCCTTACAATGCATAAAACCTAATACATCAACCCTAGCCGTATTACAATGTCTTTCTTATAAAGGGAAAATACAAAGGAAAAATACCACGGGTTACCCAAAACCATGGGCCTGTAAAACAACCCCAAAAATTTCCTTCGGGGCCGCTATCCCCGGACCCCCCAGCTGGGGGTAATTACCCCCACAACCCCCCAGTTGGGGAGAGTGTATAGTCCTTTTACATATCATATAAAGCTAGGGTACAAACACTGCTGAATAATCATGTCTTTGAATCTAGAGATCAGGCTCCACAACCAACAATTCATGAGCCCTCTGCTCCATCCAAATTGCAAAACTGACATTGTTGTTCCTCCATTCATTTTTCCACAAGGAGGTTACCACCAGTGTCCCACCCTCCATCCAAATCCCAGGTACAATCATTTATCCAGTTGAACCAACTAATTAGTTCATTGGAAACTTACCTCCTTGTCTATCATTTTATATTACTGAGGTTCCCTTCTACCTCACTACTCATGATTCAACAGTTCTTTTAAGCACCCCCTTTTTCCATATGCCCATGCATCTGGGAAGCTACAATTGTGAAGTACAACTCCAAATCCTCTCTTTAGTGAATTATGCATCAGAGAAACCATTTACAAATGGTGCTTCTTATCACCGCTGTAGATCACATATAGTCACTTATTTACAACAGCATCCCTAGTCACCTTTGTTCAAAGTATTCTGCTATGATTCACCCTTATGTCATCAGTACCCACCCCTATAAGTGTCCCCCATTGCATTCATATTTCCTGGTATCTCAATTGTGTCCCTCCCCAAGATTCATTTCACATATGCTGCCAGCTCAACCATGTCGCCATACTCTGAACAAAGGAAGTTTGAGTCCCTATTACTCAGTTGTGCTCGTATCCGCCAACATTGTCTTAGTCCCATGTCTAGTTCTATCACTCTTTGGTTGTATCCCTCGTGCTTATATCAAGGAAACATCATTTCCTTTCCAATTTCATGTTTCCCTCTATCGACGTCAACACATTCATTCCAGAGGATAGACCTAGAGGTACCATGTACCTTGGACTGATAACCCTCATTGATGAGTCCCTTGGACCACCTGAAGGGAGACCTCAGTGCCCTTTGGAATGGTTTTTTCTCGCATGCTCGGCATCAGATACGTTATTGCACAAATAATATTCATATATGTTAATGGTTATTTCATTATTTGGTCAAAGACCCCGGATGTCCCTTGACTCTAGACCAGTAGTGAGTCTTTATGGAAACCCCATGATATTTTGTTTCTGGGATATTTGGGCTCCGTTCATGACAATGTTTGGAATCCCTCTAGCTACATGCTTCCTTATGTATCCATTTCAGTTGTACTTCATTGCACCAGTTAGATTTATACCCTCATTTGTTTGAGTCATTACAGATGTTTGACCCCTTTAGATCCAACAATGCATCAATTAATGAGATTCTGCACTCCATGAGAATGTGATTGTTCATATTCCAGTTATTCAAATCATCCTTGGTTGTACCATGATTACACTCCATATTTGCGTCCATTTTGGACATTTATGATGTACACATCAATTTATCCATGTATTGATCAGGCCTCCATCCAGTTTTTAATTTGAGACGTATATATGAGCATGGGAATTCCCGCCTCGTCCATATATTTGATATTATATGCACCTCATTCATATTGAATATTGTATCTATAGGTAATGTCCCCTATAGTCCCATTGAAGGGTGATCTCCTCCAACACAGTCCTAATTCTCCATGCCACCATCACACTAGAATAGAAGTTCCTATGATGTATATCGGTCATACAATGAGCTCCTAACCTCACACATCAGGGGTAATCTATTAACACCTAATTTTTTTCTTCCTACCTTGTAGTTAGCCCCATCACACATATACATCATTACCACATTCCATTCTCACTATTTCGACCTTGGTGACAAAAAAAATCAAAGTCGCACATAAAAGGGCCATTTTACAAAATTAATTTACTCAATTATCTAAAAAATGAGCAATTTATTCCTTGACTTGTTTTTTGGATGTTTTTCCTTTTTATCACTCAACAAAAAGAAGAAATCTAGCATGGCACCTATAATAGCCCAATTTGGAAAAATGATAAAAAAGTGAAAGGAACAAAATCAAAGGCAAAAGAAAAAAAAAAGAAAAAAAAATCAAATCCTTATCCTAGGTCTATTTGCCATGCCTATAAATGAACCATCAAGGTCCATCACTCAACACCCATTCTCTATACATTACTCAAGTCATTACTCTGTGAAAATCACCTGTTATAGGTCAAATCTATACTTCTCCATCTGTGATCACATTATGATGTCGATCACACAAAAGGACAACATGGATTGAAGAGCTAGATTGCCTTGGATGATGTATGGACTAAACCTACTCTCTTAAGTTGAGAATTTCCCTGATTTCCCTAATCTTTTGACATGTGCGCTACTCTTTGGGAAGCAAACCAGTGCACATTTGGAAGTATGCCCTACTTTCCTCAAGGGAAACCAGTGCACATTTGCTAGTATGCCCTACTTTACTCAAGGGAAACTAGCGCACACCTCAGAAAAAGTTGCAAGCGCTTGTTGTAAAACACTGAAGTTGCATACTGCTACTATGCTTTGAGGAAACTCATGCACATATTAAGATGAAATCAAAAAATATATTAAGTTGACGAATTGGGATTAGTTGAAGTTGGTTCTGCAACTTCCCCAACCTCCCAATCCAACCACCTCTTCATTACAACTGCCTACCTTGTCCCATAAATACAAGGAGAATCCATGAGAGAAAACTAGACTCAAACTAGATAGGAAGAACTAGAAGAAAGGCTTTAAGCACTGTTACACTGGAGGAAAGTCCCAAGTCATTGTGAAGAGTAGGAGCCCAGGACTCAGTTGCAGAAACATCTTGACACTTCAGGTATATTGTACTGATTTCATGTTTCTTTAAAAATAAAAAGGTCAAAATACCCTTCCTGTCCCAAATCAGATATCTATTAGATTGTATATCTATTTGGATTAATGCTTGATTATATTTGATGTTAAATTGCTTTATAATTTAATCATATGTTATTTGGTCAAGATACGCTGAGGTAGGTATCTTTTGTATTGCAAGTTCGTCAAGCGGAAGATCAAGTGAAAGCTAGGACCAACCGTCGGTTAAAGGTATGTCTTTCGATATCCCAATCTCTGTCATTTGTAGGAACTAAATGCAATATAATTAATGTATTTACCTGTCAACCCCGACCAATTGGTAGTCTCCATCTCCTCACTATAAGGTAGAAATCCTGAACAACAGACTGGCGACTTCGTTGGGGAGTAACCGTGTAGTTATTCTTCTCTAGGAGACCTAGTTTTGGTTTTCTTCCAGCCCTTTTTTCAATTTTTTATTCTTTAAGAGGTCTTTTAGGTTCGTGTTTACTATTCCTTGCTACTTGATTCATCTCAGTTGGCTGTTGCAAAGCCTATTTTTGTATTTTTGACATTTGTGCGATGGTATTCCCTAGTAACAGTAGCGCATATCTCCTGATTGGCGTTGCTCTCTACATTGCACAGTTGCACACATATCCTAGTGTGCGTTGGTTTCTGCACTGCACAGTAGTGCATTTTCCTGTAGTGTCCAGTTTTTTGTTAGGGTTTGATTTTCAGTGGTTTGATTCCACTTCCAGCATGTTGCTTTTCCTTCTTGATTGACCCCTGAGACTTTTATGTCTCTTTTGAGTCTTGTTGGCCTCTCTGGAGTCTTTTTAGTTAGTTTGCTTGCTTGATTACTTGTTTAAGTGTCTTTGCCGCTTACTAGCCCTTTTTGAAGTTAGTGCACTATTCTCTTTCTGACATAGCTGCATACCTTCACCCTAGTTGGTATTGCAGTCATACAGACCTGCATTTTGAATGTTTGTTGTTTGTTGCAACGTTTAGCATGCTTTCACTTTGTCTTATCCTTTCCATTAGGGTTTGACTTCAAGTTTGAGTCCTTAGGGTTGCTTTCGAAAGGTTGCTTGGTTCAGATACTTGCTGATTGTCTTATCAATTCAGTCCAAGTAAGTCAAGTCTTTCTAAGTTGTTCTTTCTGTTGAATCCATGTGTTTTTAACGTAATTCTTGGTTCACTTGCTTACTTTTTGCTTAGCTTAGTGTTTTATTAGGGTTTTTATACTTAGGAGCAACCTGTTTAGGTTTGCCTTTCCGTCATGAGTGTCTCTTTTCCCTGCTTCTTTTTCACTTTGTTTCCAATACTCAAGTTTTTCTTTTGAAAAAACTTGGTAAGTCAAGTCTTCATCGAGTCTCTTGATTCGTTTGCTTTGATCCATTTAGATGTTTGTCTTATACACGCATTATATTTAGATCTTGCTTGCTTTTGTACAAGTTCTCTTTATTTTACATTTATCAGAAAAGACAAAAAATTGTTCAAATAGATTAGTAGTAAGGTCTTGCATTATTTTGAGGTAGCATAGTTTGCTTTGAAATATTAAAAGAAAAATACAAAAAGATTTTGATTTTAGGATTGCCTAGTTTTCGATTTTTGAAAGAATACAAACGGAAAAGAGAAAAAGTTTTTGTGAATTTGAAAGCTTTTCTTTACATGCACTTTATTTTCATACAAATCATTCCACACACCGCACTACAACCCTTGAGTAACAAGTAGCCCTTAAAAAGAAATATTAATAAAATTTATTAGCAACATTTTTCTTTTTAGGTATACACGACATCAACTAGCTTAGGCTAGAGTTTCAAGCTTAAATCACCTTAAACTGCTCGGAACTGGCTTCATTACTCAACAATCGTAGTACGACTATCTTTTAGGTAAACCCATCTATATCAAATAGTCCTGGGAAACTCTAATTAAACCAGAGCTAAGAACGAGGCCATGGGCGATTGGAACTGTTGAGGATATCCCCTCACTTTGCTCTCAACCATAAACCAGAGTTGACTCGCATACGGGGGTCCTTTTGGACATCGAGCTTTGCTAACCTGTCCATGCATTTCAACTAGGCTGACGACTGTCCCCCCAGATTTTGAAATTGATGATAGCCTTAGTATCAGACCTTTAGTATTCTACATAGGTAGAGTGGGAGGTTATTCCCACTTCACCTCAGAAAGATGTGGAAGGTAACCCTTTGGCAGTAATCCCGGGAAGGCGGTTTGGTAATTCAAACGCTTGCACCCAATGGACCTCCAGAGTGTTAGATTATGGTAACTTCAGGATGTCCTCCATGACTCAGATGCCTTTAATGGAGGCACATTAGTACCATAGGCATCAGGATGGAGTAGAGAGTGAGATTGACTCTACTCAGTGGCATGATCTCAATAGGGGCTGCATGCGGAGCTTCAGTGGAGATTGACCTCTGCATGCATGAGTTTTGCATGACCTGCCAGCATTCAGTGAATGCATGCAAAAGTGACCTTTTGCATGCATGCATGCAAAAGTGAGTTTTGCATGCATGCATGCAAAAGTGAGTTTTGCATGCACCGAGAATTAGGGTTTTGGAAAACCTAATTCATCGGTGAGATTATTTATAGAGGCAGGGGGTCTCTAGATGGGGTTACTTAGTTGCATTATCAGAGAGAGATATTTCCAGAGTGAGGGGGACAAATCTATCCATGTGGGGAAACTTTCTAAGATAGGGAGGAGTTGCTGCAGGAGCTAGGAAGGTCAGATCTGAGCTAGATCAGTGACCTTCAGTTCCAGAGAGACTAGATTGTCGGTACTGTGAGCTGAGAGAGCTCCACAATGTGATTACTGATCAGATTGGAGGAGGCCGAGTTTGCTTAGAGGAGGACATTTTTCCTAAGGAGGAGAAGCTCGTTGTGAGCTGGATCGACCGAGTTGGAGTCCAATACTTCCAGGATAGCCTTGCCTTGAGATTTCAGGAAGGTTAGAGACGATTGGAGCTCAGATCTGTTAAGATCCGAAGCAATACGAGCATTTGACATCCAGAGGAGGAGGGCGCACTTGTGCATGCAGAGAGGGCCGATTTCATCAGTGGGAAGTCTTCAGAGAGAGCAGATCAGAGCAAGATGATCAGTAGAGGGAAGATCCATCAAAGGCACCGTCAGAGCACTCAGATCTAGATTGGCAGTTAGGGCACACTTCATCAGTGCATGCATCAGCTAGATGCATGCAAATTAGTGTTTTCCCTAGTCAGAGGGATTGAGTTACCGGCTAAGGTAATTCTGTATTGTACTGCTTCTTTATTCTTCTATATGCTCTGGGCTCGATATTGAGAAGATAGTCCCATAGTTAGTTGGTTTCTCCTAAAAGGGTTCCAGGGTATATCTGTTGTCTGTTGTCGTTGATTGCTATTATATGTTGTTGGTAGATGCATATCTAGTGGTTTGAGTTTATTTCTTTCTGAGCATATATTGATTTAGAGACTCATACCACTTGAGGTCTCAAACTGATACAGAGGGAGTAGTGATCTCTATATCAAATATTTACATGGTATCAGAGCCCTGTTGAGGATCAGGGTGGGAAGTCACACATAGATCTATAGTGTTGGTGACTACATCTGAGATAGATCTAGTGGATCTATGGAGAGAGAGACTAGATCTACCAGATCTGAACATTCCTGTTCAGGTCAGAGATTGTAGAGGTCAGATCTATCAGATCTGTGGTATTGGAGACTATATCTGAGATATTTCTAGTAGACCAGTGAAGATAGAAACCAGATCTACCAGATCTGAAGAGCACAGCTCAGATTTGAGGTTGTAGAGGTCAGATCTATCAGATCTGTGAGTTTGGAGGTGAGATCTGAGATAGATCTTTCAGATCTGGAATGAGTAGAGTACAGATTTGTGGCAGGTATATCAGATTTGAAGCATAGTGTTTAGATATGTGAGAGCATAGTCCAGATCTTAAGAGCAGAGTTCAGATCTGTGAGAGTAGAGTCCAGATCTGAAGAGTAGAGTTCAGATCTGTGAGAGCAGAGTCTAGATTTGAAGAGTAGAGTCCAGATCTGAAGAGCAGAGTTCAGATCTGTGAGTGCAGACATCAGATCTATTAGGATAGATACCAAATCTATCAGATCTGTGAGTTCAATAGTTAGATCTGTGATAGATCTACCAAATTTGTGATCAGGAGATATTCTTGTGCACTATGGGTTACAGTATTTTAGTTTTGCATAGTCATGGCTACTAGCTTGAGAGTAGAGTACAAGTTGATGGGAAAACCTGTATGCGGACTCAAGGAGACCTTGGATACAGTTTCAGTATCAGTGACAGAGGGAGAGCATGATGCTTCTCTTAGGATGACATTGATAGAGGAGGAGTGCAGATCTGCATATCAGAGTGCAGCAAATGCAGTCAGAAAGTCTTCCAGTTCAGTGGGAGCAGCTGTAGTAGCATATGATGTGTTTGATCCTGGTCGATACTTCTCCAGCAGTACCTTCCTCATTGAGAGGAAGTGTCAGTACAGAGATGTGCATGAGATATGCATGTGCATGAGGTTTTGCATGTTGCATGTGCATGAGATATGCATGCTGCATATGCATGAGATTTGCATGCACATGAAGACTGCGAGATGGTTGATTCAAGATGAGCAGTTGGCAACAGCAGAGGAGGTTGATAAGTTCTCTTCTCAATTTGAGAAGGAGTTCTCACTAGCCACAATCTAATCAGGACATGATAGCATCCCACCAAAGATTCAGGTTGATCAGAGATGGAGAGTGGACATTACTCTCAGTAGTCATATGACAGGGGTGCGAGATGCATTTATGATTCTAGAGCATACAACAGTACAGTTGACTCGGGATGGTCAGGGGGTTGAGCATTTAGTTGCTAGTGTGGGCAGAGTGATATTTCTACTTGACCATGGGGAGCTTCTGGAGGTATCAGGAGTGTTCTTTGTTCCAGGACTGAGAGGGAGTGTTCTCTCAGTGGCAGCATTGGCAACTGTAAGATTCCCTGTAGTGTTTCATAGGGATCCGTTCTTCACCTATCCTAGAGGAGTAGCCCCAGTGTTGTTGGGTCACAGGATTGATGGTGAGTACTTGGTTCATGGACAACCTACTTCAGGTACATCAGGATGGCTGAGTGCATCCTCTTCAGCTTTAGAGGGGGTGATGGGTGAGATACCCACAATAGAGATGAGGCCAGGAGGAGTGGGCCTGTTCAGCAGATGGGTGAGCAAGAGGCTCACCATGATGAGGATCAGGGTAGTGATTACCGAGTTTCGATGGATAAGCTAGATGCTCATGACAGTGATGAGTCACAGGAGATTGAGCCTTTGGGCTCATATCAGAGGGATGAGCATATTGCTCATGCAGGCACCAGTCAGAGAGTGAGCTGGTATGACATGGTCGAGATGGACTTAGCTCAGGAGAGAGCTCAGTCAGTTCAGTCAGTGTAGAGACAGAGGGAGTTGACTTACAGAGCTGAGTCAACTCACGGTCATAGGCAGATGGTCTACAGAGTAGTATATCCACTTGACAGAGGTCTTCAGGGTTGGTTACAACAGCAGAGACTCAGAGGGAGTCTAAGTTAGAGTGCAGTGACAGAGTCAGCAGTGGTTGACAGAGGGGCTTCATCAGAAGCCACACATATGGAGATTGATCAGGTTGGTTCAGATCAGAGAGCAGTGGCTGGTAGATCAGTGAGATCAGTGTTAGCAGCAAGGGCATGCAGATTAGTGAGATCAGTGTCTGCTACAGAGGACTTATTGGATCCAGGTATCCATGGTAGGACTTCCCTCGTTTAGAGGGAGTGTTAGATTATGGTAACTTCAGGATGTCCTCCATGACTCAGATGCCTTGCATGGAGTGACATTAGTACCATAGGAATCAGGATGGAGTAGAGAGTGAGATGAGCTCTACTCAGTGGCATGAGCCTAGTAGGGGTTGCATGCAGAGCTTCAGGGGAGATTGACCTATGCATGCATGAGTTTTGCATGAACTGCCAGCATTCAGTGAATGCATGAAAAAGTGAGTTTTGCATGCACTGGGAATTAGGGTTTTGGAAAACCTAATTCATCGGTGAGATTATTTATAGAGGCAAGGGGTCCCCAAATGGGGTTACTCAGTTGCATTATCAAATAGAGATATTGCTAGAGTGAGGGAGACGAATCTGTCCATGTGGGGCGACTTTCTAAGATAGGGAGGAGTTGTTGCAGGAGATAGGAAGGTCAGATCTGAGCTAGATCAGTGACCTTCAGTTCCAGAGAGACTAGATCCTTAGAGCTGTGAGCTGAGAGAGCTCCACAGTGTGATTACTGATCAGATTGTAGGAGGCCAAGTTTGCTTAGAGGATGACGTTTTTCCTGAGGAGGAGAAGCTCGTTGTGAGCTGGATCGACCGAGTTGGAGACCGAGACTTTCAGGATAGCCTTGCCTTGAGATTTCAGGAAGGTTAGAGATGATCGGAGCTCAGATCTGTTGAGATCCGGAGCAGTACGAGCATTTGACATCCAGAGGAGGAGGGCACACTTGTGCATGCAGAGAGGGTCGATTTCATCAGTGGGAAGTCTTCAGAGAGAGCAGATCAGAGCAGGGTGATCAGTAGAGGGCAGATCCATCAAAGGCACGGTCAGAGCACTCAGATCCAGATTGGAAGTTAGGGCACACTTCGTTAATGCATGCATCAGCTGGATGCATGCAAATTAGTGTTTTCCCTAGTCAGAGGGATTAAGTTACCGGCTAAGGTAATTCTGTATTGTACTGCTTCTTTATTCTTCTATATGCTCTGGGCTCGAGATTGAGAAGATAGCCCCATAGTTAGCTGGTTTCTCCCGAAAGGGTTCCAGGGTATATCTGTTGTCTATTGTGGTTGATTGTTGTTATATGTTGTTGGTAGATGCAGATCTAGTGGTTTGAGTTTATTTATTTCTGAGCATATATTGATTTAGAGACTCATACCACTTGAGGTCTCAGACTGATACAGAGGGAGTAGTGATCTCTGTATCAAATATTTACATAGAGGATGCCATGTAACTGACTGTTGATACTCTGTTAGTCTGTTCTGGGCCCTAATCATCCCATACTTGCTTCCGAGAGTATTTTCCATCTGTTTGCTTGGTTTGATTACTTAGGAAATTTTGTAGTGGTATGTTGTTTGCTCCTTAGTTGTAGTGGCCACTA
This sequence comes from Larix kaempferi, assembly GCA_027924585.1. NCBI lineage: Eukaryota > Viridiplantae > Streptophyta > Pinopsida > Pinales > Pinaceae > Larix > Larix kaempferi. Next base: position 405,252 of record BSBM01001618.1, read on the forward strand.
GTTTTTTACTTAGTTTACTTTTTTATAGTTGTGGAGGACCAACATATTCATCGGTCTTGGAGGTTGCAACACCTTCCTCCTCCCATTGTGGAACCTCCACCGCCAGTGCGATGCCGGAGGATAGATTCCCATGGTTCTTTTGAACTTACGGGTGAAATAGAGGTTATTGGAGAACCACAACCCAGAACCCCAGATCGACAAGTCTTTGATACTGTCGAGGTTGAGGACCTAACTTCTAGAGAGTTCAGTACTCCTTTCAACCCTCCTCTTACTGGACCCAACGATCCTTTACTAGTACCTGTTGGATTTCAACAACCTGAGTACAGTCCGTGTGCTCTTTGTGTTGCTTGTTTTTAGTCGTCCTTAGAGATTGCTGGTTTGTTGAGTCGGAAACTATGGAAAGCATCTCGGTGAGCACCAATCAAGGGACCCCTGTTGAAGGGGATCCTTGTGCTTTTCCATTCATTGGGAACATTGGTACTCCCTTAATGGCTACCTTGAATCTTCTGGGATTCACTATAGGGCTACTGATTTGGTTGTTTTCCACTTTGAATGCCTTGCATGCTCCTAATGCTACTCAAGTAAGCACCTCACATCAAGAGCATCAAAACCCTATGCTTGCTTCGCCAGTAACATCTTATCCTCCTCCTTCTACCTCATGTGGTGAAAGTAGTAATACTAGTAACCAATAGTCTAAAAGGAATAGACGGAGGAAGAATAGGAAGAAGGTTCCAAAACAAGGGGGCAGGCACCCAACCTCTGGAATTCATGTTGGGGGCACCTACACAACCTCTGGTGTTCATGTTGAGAGAACTCGTTCAGTCACTGGAAATCATACTGAACCTTGCCACCCAGCCTCTGAAGGTCATGCTGGGGGCACCCACCCAACCTTTGGAGGTCATGTTGGGGGAAAACTTTCAGTCACTGCAAATCATACTGGAAGTATTTCTTCAACCACTGTTTCTCATGTTGAGGACACGTCATTGATCACTGCTGGTCATATTAATGAAGAGTCACCAGTTACTGTGAGTCATACTGGAGGCATTGAATCAGCCACTGCAAGTCATGCTGAGAAAGTTGACATTATCGACAAACCTAATAAACACAAGCTTAACTTCCCTTGTAAGTTTTGTGAGGGAGACCACCTGACCTATTTGTGCCCTGTACTTCTAGAAGTGCAAAGAGTGTGGTCCATAGTTCAACAGTCTTCTGCTTTTGAGCAACTAGCCACTGCAAGTCATGCTGGGGGCAAGCTGTCAGCCAATGCTATTCATGTTGAGAGTACTATTGTTGTAAAGGAGTCTAAGCTTATAGGATGGAAGCCAAAGTTCCCTTGTAAACGTTGTAAGGGAGATCACCTTATTCACCTGTACCCTGCTATTCCAGAGGTGCGGAGAGTGTGGTCCATGTCTGATGGATCCTCTGCTCCTGAATTGTCTATAGATTCCCAACATCCTGATCAACTTTTGGTTGATGAAGTGGTTGAACCAATGCAATATTTGGTCAACCCCACTCTTTCTTCGGAGAGAGAAGTGATCGAATCGATGCAATCCTTGACCGATCCCATCAGTCCTTTAAAGACTGATGCACCTGTCCCTGAAGTCTTCTGTATTACCAGTTCGGATGTTTCGGAAGTGGGAGGCACTTCATTTGTGTTGAGTAAACCCCTGCCAAGCTCTGGGATCATTTCCTTTGATTGGAATAGTCTAACTGGGCCTCACCTTCCTTCTTCTACACCATTCCATATAAAGGTTGATATCGGAAACCATGTGGTTCACTGAAGTATTGTACATGAAGGAGCCTCTATTAGTATCTTATCCCCTTATGCTTGGAGAGATCTAGGTTTCCCTAACCTTGTTACAGCTGTTAATTGGTCGTTGAGGTTCGATAGAAGACCTAGTGAACCATTGGGATTCCTCCCTCAGGTACCTATTATTTTGAGTGGAAAAACAGTCTTAGTTGATTTTATTGTTTTAAAGGACCCTATGGATTTTGATATGATCCTTGGGCATGATTACGTATATGCTATGCAAGCTGTGGTGTCTACACTTTTTCGTGTGATGCATTTTCCTCACAACGAAAGCATTGTCACTATCGATCAAGTTACATTTGTTGATCCCTCTTATTACGCAACTATAGACCAAGTGTATCCCTTGCCAGTAGGCACTAGCATGTCATAATCAAATATTGTGGCATATTGTTCCTTGAGTCCAATTGCTACTAAGAAGAAGCCTCTGAATTCATGCTTACCTTCTAGGGACTGGCTCCCGACAATTGACCAGGTGATGACTCCATCTAAATGTTTAGATATGTGTTCCATCTGGAATAATATACTTCCCTCTGATGAATTTTTCCTAGAGTCTATAATGCAGTCTACCATTCATTTGGACATTGATCCACTAACGAGCATTCTTCCACCTTTCCTTCGAGCTCGTTAAAAACAGTGAGGAGGCTACGAGCATTTCTTTCACCTTCACTTTGAGCTCGTTAAAAATAGTAAGAAAGTTGCGAGCATTTTTTCACCTTCACTTCAAGCTCATTAAAAACAGTAAGGAGGTTATAAGCATTTATTTCACCTTCACTTCGAGCTCATTAAAAACAGTAAGGAAGTTGTGAGCATTTTTCTATCTCCTTTGAGCTCGTTAAAAATAGTAAGGACATCACGAGTTTACTTTTTCGGGCTCGTTAAAACTTTACGAAAAAGATTTTTATAGAGTTCTTTCACGCTCTTGTTTGACTCTTTAATATGACAAGATTGCCGAGTATAGTTGTCTTTTCAGACTCTTTAAAGGATTTGAAGCGACATCTGCTTAAGTATAAGTTTAACCCTTTTCCGGACTTTTGCGGATTACTTACGAAAAAGGAATACTCTAGTCATCCATGGCTAGAAGAGTTCTCCTCTCATTGTTTTATACTTTTTCAGGGGAGGGGAATAACTGTACGAAAAAGGACCTTTTGGATCCTTCTTTAGGGTTTTCAGGCTCTCGAAACATGAAAACACCAAGCGAGCACTCACCTACTCGGGCTCAATGTGAAATCCACGAGAGGGTAAATAGAGGATTGTTTAAGTTTTTCAGACTCTATAAATAGGAAAACACCGGCGAGCCTTAACCTACTTGGGCTCGATATTAAAATCCACGAGTGGGTGTATGGAGTTATTGTTTAAGCTTTTCAGACTCCTTAAAATTGAAAACACCGGTGAGCAAGAACAGGTCTCGGCTAGATATTAAAATCCAGAGATCAGTACTATAGAGTATTCTTCTATTTCTTCTTCAAACTCTGTAAACAATGAAGAAGGTGCTGAGTCTTCCTCCCATGGGATTGTTAAACTCTTTACATGGTTGGACCTATTGAGTTTTCTTTTCTTCTTGGACTCATTAAAACAACAAGATGGATATTCTTTTACAAAAAAGAATAAGCGATAAGAAGGGTGTATCACATCTTTTTTCAATTTCAAAGGTAGTTATGTCGGTCATGTCCTTGAACGCAACACCTACTTGAGTCTTCCATGTCAATTGGGTTTTAGTTTTTGGCCTTAAGGTGAACTTGATCTCCGAGTTGTCAAATCCCCCGGTTGGTTATTCTTCCAACCATATGGAGGGTTTGTCAATGTCTCCTACATTGCAGACTTATATAATTTCCCCCTTATGTTAAAAATTTCCTAAGTCACTTTGTGTCATGCTCACTATTCAAGGATATAGCCTATGTCGGCCATTCTGCAGTTTACCTTGACTTCATGTGTCATCCATCCCGGTGTCAGTTTGTTTCATCTTGTTACTTGTCCGACTCCACATCAGCTCATACCTTTTGAAGGTTCCTCGTGTTGGATACTGTAGGATGCATTAAGGATTCCCTTCCAGTGGAATTCTTCCCATCGACTTCAACTCATTATGCTATGGGAACGAAGTCTAGAGTTTCGGTTAGTAACTTGGGGATGGTAGTCATCAGTGGCAGTTTCCCTCGCTGTTGAATAAATGGGAATACATCAATATATCTTATTCGACAGGTTCCTCAAGTGTTCGAATTCAATTCCTCTTATTCACACTTGTTGGATCGTACTAGGTACCTTAAACACCATTATCATTATCGATGGAAGTCCTCGCGTTTGTTAACGGTATACATTAATGACCGGTAATCAAATGATACCCCCCATGTTCAACTTCATCTCATTTATTCGCATGGTTAGGGTTTGTACCTTGGGTTGTTTGGATGAAAATATTGGGATTATGATAGCATCACCATATTTATGTTATCCCCCAAGTTGCGCAAGACTGAGCCTCACTCATTTTGGCTCTTCATGAGACATAGATCCAGCTTGTTGTTATGGCTATGATCTCTCTTTTGACATGGATCCACGCTTGTGTTTCAGTGGCCATGCTCTATATATACATCTCCTAGCTATGTATCGGAGATCATCCTACACATCTATATGATGTTAAGATTGTAATTGCTCGCTAACCTTGATCATTGTTTCAAGTTTTTTTGTGACTTGGTTCTGTGGTTTCTTGCTCCACCTTTGAATTGGACTTATAATGTATTTCGGCCATCGTTTCCCTTTGACCTCACACATTAGGGGGCATCTATTATAGGTTAAATCTGCACTTCTCCATCCATGATCACATTATGTTGTCGATCACACAAAAGGACAACATGGATTGAAGAGCTATATTTCCTTGGATGATGTATGGACTAAACCTAATCTCTTCAGCTGAGAATTTCCTTGATTTCCCTGATCTTTTGACATGTGCGCTACTCTTTGGGAAGAAACCAGCACACATCTGGAAGTATGCCCTACTTTCCTCAAGGGAAAACAACGCACATCTGCTAGTATGCCCTACTTTACTCAAGGGAAACTAGCTCACACCTCAGAAAAAGTTGCAAGCGCTTGTTGTAAAACACTGAAGTTGCGTATTGTGCGCTACTATGCTTTGAGGAAAATCGCACACATCTTAAGATGAAATAAAAAAATATATTAAGTTGACGAATTGGGATTAATTGAAGTTGGTTCTGCAACTTCCCCAACCTCCCAATCTAACCACCTCTCGATTACAACTGCCTACCTTGTCCCATAAATACAAGGAGGATCCATGAGAGAAAACTAGAATCAAACTAGATAGAAAGAACTAGAAGAAAGGCTTTAAGCACTATTACACTGGAGGAAAGTCCCAAGTCATTATGAAGAGCAGGAGCCTAGGACTCGATTGCAGAAACATCTCGACACGTCAGGTATATTGTACTGATTTCATATTTCTTTGACAATAAAAAGGTCGAAATACCCTAACTGTCCCAAATCAGATATCTATTAGATTATATGTCTATTTGGCTTAATGCTTGATTATATTTGATGTTAAATTGCTTTATAATTTCATCAATGTTATATGGTCAAGATACACTGAGGAAGGTATCTTTTGTATTGTAGGTTCGTCAAGCGGGAGATCAAGTGAAAGCTAGGACCAGCGATCAGTTAAAGGTATGTCTTTCGATATCCCAATCTCTGTCATTTGTAGGAACTAAATGCAATATAATTAATGTATTTACCTGTCAACCTGGCCCAGTTGGTAGTGTCCATCTCCTCACTATAAGGTGAATATGAATAAGATGCATGCTAAAAATAATGCTCGTGAATATGAGTTGTTTAGTTAAAAGTAATCATAATTCTTGATATTTAAGTGTTGAATATGTAATATTGTACTTCCGAGAATGCTTGCATATAGATTGACATTTTGTATATGAATTATTTTCATGCATGTAGTTCCAAATTTGTAGGAATTTACTTATGTGTCACTACAAGTTAAGTTGACATGCAGTGGTTATGCTACATGCTAGTAGATATGCAGTGGTTAAAGGAAGTCACATAGTGGATCATGCGGAGATTTGGATTTGCGTGCACAATATATCTGTGTGATAAAGTACTGATAATTGTACGATCACGCCAGGTTAAATTAGTGTGAGCAACATTATGCATGGAATAAATTGATGTACCTATAGGGAAATTCTTAGGGAATAAAGATGATGTGGCGCAGACTGTTGTGTAGTGAGTTAATTCAACAATAGACATAAGATTGTATTTGTAAAATACATAAGAAATAAAGGGAAAATATCCATCATGGTCACGATAGTCCACAGAGACCATAGGTGATGCAACAAAGTGGTATTAGAGTAGTGGTTTCAACACTAGGACTTTGAGTGCAATAAAAGGGACCCAATGCAGTAATGTTAAAGTGATTATTAAAGTTTGTTAGCTAATACTAATAGTCTTTCCTTTGTGCATAGTGCTAGCAACTACGACAGTAAGACCATTATAGAAAATGAAATAATGAAGCAAGAAGAAGAATCATAAAATTAAATAGTTGAATGATCATCATGGATTATGCGCAAGATCTCTATGATCATGGAGAAGATGTTATGGGGGGGAAGATGTGTGAGGTGGTAATGCAAAAAAAGAGTCCAATGGAAGGAGGGCATAGATCACACCTCCATATATGGTTGAATCCATCATGAGTATCAATTAAAGGATAATGAAGGCGCAAGAACATAAGCATTATATAAACACTTCCATACTGTGTTGATGTATATGTAACTTCGGAATGTATTTCACATATATGTATATTGTATTCCTATAGAGACATTATTATTCCTCTATACGGAAGTGTTTGTATTCCTATAGAGATGTTATTATTCCTCTATATGGAAGTGTCGTCATTTATATTGTAAGTGTCGTAACTTATACTTGATGGGTTATTAGACCACCTTGTTGGGGTCGGCCCTGTAGAAGTCATGTGGGTCAAAGGGTTATTAAACCACCCTAGTGGGGGTCGGCCCAGTCAACATTATGTTAAGTGGTTAAGTTGAGGCCGACCTAGTTGAGTAAAGGTCAAGTCAAGTTAGTGTATAAATAGAGAATGTGTCTCTCTCATTTTACACATTCTATTCTCTCACTCACACTTGGGAGAGTGGCGCACTTGTGGAGGAGGAGGCTCTGCTGCTAGGAGAAGACTATCTCTTGTATTATGGTTGTATCATTGCTCTACCTATCTCTGAGGAAGTTATTGGGGTTTTCCACCATTATCGTTTTCCCCAAGTAAACTTTGTGTCTCTTGTGTGCTTGCATTATTGTGTCCATGATTGATATGCTGTAGATTTGGTGTACATGTTGTTCTCTCAGTTAAGATCCTAGATCAGATTGAAGTAAATGCTGAAAATTTAACATGGTATCAGAGCTAGCCTGAAAGAAGGCATGATATGGCATGTATGACACTTGTTGCACTTATGATGCTAGGGCTTGATACAGCAAAAACCAGTCATCATAGCACTTTCGCTATAAATCTGTTTTGGCGAAGTTTTTGGGTCTAAAAATTTTATAGGTCGAAGATCAGATCCCCATGTACCTTGTATCCAAAGTACAACCTCTAATTCGTTGTACTTTGTGATTTATGATCTGTACAATATAGAGTTTCTGCCTCTTCCAGATCTGAGTCAAAATCAGGTGACCTTGGGAAAAAGGTCATAACATGGGATAGGAAGCTCCAAATGAAATTTCATAAAAAGTGGCAAGTAGTACACAGATTGTACTATCTTAGGAAAAATTTTCAGAGGCCGAAAGTGAACCAATCACACGTGGAATGCCGTACAAGTTCGCTATGCTGTTTTATCCCATAAACAGGTCACGTTACGACACTTGGCATAATTATCTCTCAGAGAATCCAATTGAGGTAAGACCTATCGGGATGGAAAGATGATAGGTCAGGCTATCGCAAGAAAATTTTTCAGACCCCATGGATTGAAAAGTTCGGCGTTACACCAGAAACAATCAGGTACATATTTCTATCAAAACAGAATTATTTTTTAGCACCTTCAATCATGGCTTCCGGAATTTAGGGTTTCGGATAAAGTTGGAATTTTTGTAATCGGAGACCACGGCTGAATGCTACTCATCAAAATCGAAATTTAGAGACCAATATTAGAATTTTTGGTTGGGCAGAAGGCCGGGCTTGATCAGACCCTAGTTCGAGACTTTGATCAGAAAAGTGGAAAATTAGGGCTTCCGCAAAAATGGGAATTTTTGAAATCTGTGACCACGGCTGGAAGCTCCTCATAAAAATAGAAGCTTAGAGATTTGAATCAAACCTTTTGATTGGGTAGAAGAGTGGGCTTCATCGAAACCCATTTTGGGGTCACGTCCAGTGAATCCAGAAGTTTCAATGCCAAAATTGAGGAGTGAAACTTTGCAGTTTTCAAATTCTGAATATACTAGCTTGATCAGCTCATCAAGGCGCATATTTCTATCCTTTTGGACGTTTGAAATTCAAAGTTTGAATTTTTGGGGTTTCTCTGACAAACCCTAATCTAGCTCCAGGTCCAGTTCTTGCAAATCAAGTGGATTGGGTTAATCCTAGAAGAAGTTGGATTGGTCAACTGCATAAGTGAAGAAGTTCCTATTTCAGAGGGAGATGAGGCTAAGGCCTTCCATAAGAAGATTACAAGCAATCTTGACAGGTATGGCTTACAGGTATGTTTCATGGTTAATTTTATCATATGTTTGTCTTCATATCATTACAGTACAATCTTGAATAATTACTAGACTTGTCGTATCACCTTAATAGAAGATATTCATTGATTAAGGTTTTGACACTTATGAATGTACTAATGCATCATGATGTTGTATGAGGTTTATGTTGTTCTCTAACATAAAAGGTACACCAAGAAAGACAAATCATGTTCTACTTCAAGAACATATGATCATGGTGACATGAATACAAAGATTCATCCATTGTCATGGGTCACATAGAAGATCTACATTCGAGGTATGTATAACTTGGTCCTACAATGGTTAACCTATGAGACATGCAAGTTACTAGCACAAGTCACTGAAGAGAAGCAGAAGACATTATGCAGGTATGTTATACATAACTAGCTAGCATGCTAATCCAGGTATGTTTTTCCTATATCAAGCTAGAATCCTACCTTGTGTTAGGATCTTATACTGTTGTGTTGTTGATAATGATTATTCATGAAGTCATAGGTTTGAATAGTCATGGTTGTATGCATATTATGTTTCTTACCATAATTGATGATATGAATAACCAGAAGAATCATGAAGGTATAGGTTTGAGTAATCACGGGTTTATGCATTGAAGATTTAACTAATCAGAAGAGTCCTATGATCAAATAAGAATATGCATGAGTAAAAGAAGACTTCCTCGAAACCTTGAATACTAATGTTTATTATCTGTGAATGATCATGACTATACATGTTTAAGATTATTGTGTTTTGATAGTATTAAGATTATACTAATAAATGTGTGATTATGTATGAGACCTTAAGGATAACACAATGATGATACTAATAAGCATGCATAGTGATTAAGGATGGATGTAAGTTCAAGGACAGGTAATCCAGGAAGCAAAGATCAAGAGGGAGCACACTCCAGTTGTTCCTGCAAGAAAGCAAAGGAGCACACTTCAGTAGTTTCTGCAAGGATGCAGATATTCAGAGGGAGTTGACCATCTTTCTACATTCCACAACAGAAAGGTGTAGAAGAAGCTACTTCAGTAGCTCCTACAAGGAAGCAAATACTCAGAGGGAGTCCACCCAGCAACCAAACAAAGATAAGTATTTTTAATTATCATTTCTTGCATATTTGTTTGTTTAAATAAAATTGTTCAATGATGTATATGCTCATGTTCCTAGACTTAGGATATGTATTGTGCATATTAGAATGATTGCATTAATGAACAGTATACTACTAATATGCATGTGATGGGTAAGTGGCCTATGGCACTGTACAACATTCCAGTGCTACTTATCTAGAATGAAACCTCTTTGCTGACATGTTGGGAGTAGTGCAAACTCTTAACAATGTTCTGGTAGAGACTGGAAGGCATCTAGAAAGTTGTGGAACATGGATAAATGTTGTATTGAAGCATTGGCTAAGATAATTGCATGACTGTATGACATATTTATTTATGTGTAAGAATTTGTCTGAAAATTACGAGATGTTTCTAATCATGCAATTTAACTTGTTTTGTAGAAAAGACCATATACCTTCACCTACAAAAGAAGGACTACAACATTTGTTCAAGCAACAAAATTATCTATTGAATATATTGAAGTACCCACGATACGGGAAGAATGCCATGATCCATCGGTCATGAAGAACGATGTTTGGGATGCGGTCCCAAGAGCTGAAGGGAAGTCTGTTGTGACTTCCAAATGGAACTATCAGATCAAGCATGCTGTAGATGGCAGCATAGAGAAATATAAAAGTGATGAAATAGAAGATACACCAGATGGTTTTCAAGACAGGCTTCTTGAATGGTGTAGTCATATATGTGTGCAGAACTTGGTAGGATAGACAGCTTTCTATCTAGTTTGGGCTTTACCAAGAGTAAAGCAGATTCCAACCTTTACTACAAGGTTGAGGAAGGCAATCTAGTGATACTACTTTTGTATGCGGATAACCTGTTTGTTATAGGTGAAGATAGATTGATTGCCGACACGCAGTGGAAGCTTGTTGCCGAGTTCGAGATGAAGAACTTGGGGATGATGCACTATTTTTTTTTGGCATGGAGGTGTGGCAAAGTGCAGATGGAATCTTCCTTGGACAAGGGAAGTATGCAGTAGAGATCCTGAAGAGGTTTGGGATGATGGATTGCAAGGCCATGGCCACACCTATGGAATCGAATCTGAAGCTTCTTTGTGATGCTTCATCCGAACCGGTTGATGTCTCTATGTATCGTCAGATGATTGGGTCCTTGATGTACCTGATGAACACGAGACCAGATATTTGCTTTACGGTGAACACATTGAGCCAGTTCCTGACGGATCCGAGGAGTGTTCACCTGGTTGTTGTAAAGCATGTTCTGAGGTACCTGAAGGGTACAGTGGATTATGGGCTCAAGTATGAAGCGAATCAAAAGTTTAACCTGCACAGTTATGTTGATTCAGATTGGGCTGGCAGTGCTGCAGATAGGAAGAGCACATCTGGATGCTGCTTCAGTATGGGATCAGGTGTGATCTCTTGGTTTATCAGGAAGCAGTCCTGTGTAGCACTGAGTACAGCTGAGGCAAAGTATGTTGCAACCTGTTCAGGTAGTTGTGAGGCAGTATGGCTACCGAAGCTACTATCTAAGTTATTTGATCTCCCATTGGATGCTACTGGTATCTTTTGTGATAACTAGAGTTGTGTGAAGCTGTCTGAGAAACCAGTGTTTCATGACAGGTCAAAACACATAGAGATCAAATATCACTATATCAGGGATGTGGTGCAAAGAGGAGCTGTGAAGCTCCTGTACATTGCGACAGATGTGCTGACGAAACCACTAGCCAGAGTGAAGTTCTAGTACTTCAGAGAGAGGCTTGGTGTTCTTCGGATTAATGACACTTCGAGGAAGAAGTGATGGACACATTTGTAGAGGCCATTCCAAGCATGTTGGAAGGAGGAGCCTTCACATGGTTTTGGATGTAAGCGTTGGATTATGAGCATCAGAATGATGTTGGATATGCTCAGTTGGATCACTTATATATTTATGTATATATGCATCATGTTGGATGTTGGATATGATCAGTTGAATCATTTATGTATGTATGCATCATGTTGGATGCTGGATATGATCAGTTGGATCATTTGTATGTATTTTGTATATGCATCATGTTGGATGATTCGACCATGTATCTGTATATGTATCAGGTGGATACTGAGATCATGTATGTTGATATGTATCAGGTGGATACATTGTGTGGATCATGTATCTGTGTATGTATCAGGTGGATACATTGTATGATCAAGTAGATCATGAATGATGATCTGTATCAGGTAGATACTTGGTATGCATCAGGTGGATGTAGTGTATGATCAGGATGATCATAGATGACGAGATTCAGGATGTTGCTCCAGATGACATGCAGCAGGATGTTGTAGTGATGATGATCAGGATGATCATGTGTACATTAGGATGATGTATGATGAGTATCAGGATGATACTTTGTGGTTGTGGATCAGGTTGTGCAGATGAGCATGTCTGGGAGATCCTATAGGTCAGAGTTGTGTACCCGTAACAGCATGTGATGCTCTTTCAAGACATTGCTCTGGGAGGACATGTAATTTGTGCCCTGGGAGATTTCAGGTCAGAGTTGTGTACCCGTAACATCCTGAGATGCTCTTGCGAGGTTTTGTCCTATGGCATGTAATTTGATCCTATGAGATCTGGACAAGATGAAAAAGGCCTCAGATGCTTCAGCCAGGTTTTGCCATGACCACATGTAATTTTCTCCTGGGAGATCTGGATAAGATGAAAAAGGCCTCAGATGCTTCAGCCAGGTTTTGTGGTGGACCACATGTAATGTGCTCCTGGGAGATCCGATAGGTAGAGCTGTGTGCTCGTAACAACCTGGGATGCTTCAGCCAGGTTTTGTGGTGAGATCACATGTAATGTGCTCCTGGGAGATCCGACAGGCAGAGCTGTGTGCTTGTAACAGCCTGGGATGCTTCAGCCAGGTTTTGTGATGGGTCACATGTAATGTGCTCCTGGGAGATCCGACAGGTAGAGCTGTGTGCTTGTAATATCCTGGGATGTTGCAGCCAGGTTTTGTGACGCACGTAATAAGTCCTGAGGATTCCACAGTATGGCTAGTGATGATGAAGACCTGCAGGTGGTGGGCCTACATCTAGTATGAAAAAGGAATGGCTCTATAGAACTTTCTATGACGAGTAGATTCAGAGATTGATTGAGATAGCAGCAATAGTGATGATGACGATGACTCAATGACGATTATACAGTGACGATGATCCAGAGAAGAAGACTTGTCTTAGAAGACCTGTGTCGAGAAATACCTTCCTAGTTAAGAGGGAGTGTTGATGTATATGTAACTTCGGAATGTATTTCACATATATGTATATTGTATTCCTATAGAGACGTTATTATTCCTCTAAACAGAAGTGTTTGTATTCCTATAGAGATGTTATTGTTCCTCTATATTGAAGTGTCGTCATTTATATTGTAAGTGTCGTAACTTATACTTGATGGGTTATTAGACCACCTTGTTGGGGTCGGCCCTGTATAAGTCATGTGGGTCAAAGGGTTATTAGATCACCCTATTGGGGGTCGGCCATGTGGTTCAAAGGGTTATTAGACCACCCTAGTGGGGGTCGACCTAGTCAGCATTATGTTAAGTGGTTAAGTTGAGGCTGACCTAGTTGAGTAAAGGTCAAGTCAAGTTTGTGTATAAATAGAGAGTGTGTCTCTCTCATTTTACACATTCTATTCTCTCACTCACACTTGGGAGAGTGGCACACTTGTGGAGGAGGAGGCTCTGCTGCTAGGAGAAGACTATCTCTTATATTCTGGTTGTATCATTGCTATATCTATCTCTGAGGAAGTTATTGGGGTTTTTCACCTTTATGGTTTTCCCCAAGTAAACTTTGTGTCTCTTATGTGCTTGCATTATTGTGTCCATGATTGACATGCTGTAGATTTGTTGTACATGTTGTTCTCTCAATTAAGATCCTAGATCAGATTGAAGTGAATTCTGAAAATTTAACATACTATAGAGCCAAGAAGAGAAACATTAGATCAACACTTCCATACTGCAGATCCTAGTATACTTTCAATAAAAACCCAATCTAGGATCAAATCAGAACATTGGAAACAAGGATAGAAAGAGTGCGAACAGTCACTCTAGAGAGAGGTCGTGATGCCAGGAAAGAGTTTCACATAGGACAAAAGTAAGCACTTCTCCTTTCGATACCTCAAGCAATAAGTTGAATAGATCAGGAATCTCATCTGATAGCTCAAGGTGCTCAACTCAAAGATCTAAGAGATGGAAGCCTCATAAAGAGAATTCCTATAGGGAATTCAAGAAAGTAAGACTACCTACATTTGACAAAGACGGTGAGTCAGGAAAAAAGGATAATGCATGTCTTTCTGGAATGAAGAAGTACTTCTGAGGATCCCTTAATTCTCTGGGAATGAGAAGGCTAGTATTTCCATTTTTAATTTGAAAGCAATAGCTTCAATTTGGAGGGATAATCTCTAGTAAGTGAAGGGTCTCAAGGAAAGGAAGATTGAATTGAAGAAGTTTAAAAAGTATTCAAGAAGAAATATCTCTTCAAAATATATTATGACAATAATAGCAAGGCGTTTAATGAGCTAAATATAGGACAAATGACCATGGAGGAGTATGTGAACAAATTCCTAGAGCTACTCTGATATGTGGAATATCTCAAAAACAAGAAGGAAAAGATTAAAATTTTATTAAGTGGAATTCCCCAAAATTTTAGCGACGAGATTGAATTCATGGAGCCCAATACCTTGGATGATGCTATTTGGAAGGCTATGCATTGCTACAAGCAAAGCAAGGGAATATTTGAGGAGCATCAAGGAAGAAGAGGAAATCCCGGGGAAGGTTTGATCCATGAAAGAAAGAATTCAGACACGTACCCTTTAGAAATCAACCGAGAAATGTTCAACATGAACATCCAACAAAAGGTAGATTCTCGTGCACTATTCCAAAAGAAGGAAGACCCAAAGAACTAATGCAATGTCGTGGATGTGGATAAAATCATAAGTTGTATGATTTCCCTCACAGGAAGGAACATCCTCAAATGATACATAACATTGAAGGAGATGTTATGGTGGAGGACATGGCCAAATAAACACCTAAAATCTATACAGCTTTGGATGATCATTAGGAATACAGCCAAGAAGCAGTAGTAGTGGAATTTGGAGGTAACATTGTCGTGTTGTGTATTTTGATTTTAATAGAACCAGGATCCATTCATAGTTACATTCATCCTAAAATTGTGGAAGTTTGCGTGCTTAATAAAAGTAAGCATGTCAAGTTGTTGTTAGTTTAGTTAGCCATAGGGACCAAGAGGAAAGTAATTGAAGTGGTAGAAGGATTCCCATCAGTTCTTAATGGTTTGTCCAGTGCAACAAATATGAACATCCTACCACCAGGATCATACTATGTTCTCATTGGCATGGATTGGATAGAAAAGCATCACGTGAAGATTGATTGTTATAACAAGTTTCTAGAGTTCCTGATGATGAAGGAAAGCCTAATATAGTGAAAGGTGTGGTGAAGAAGGTTTCAATAAGGAAAGTTATAGAAATGTAGGTGGGAAGGTACCTCAATGAGAACTGTAAAGTATATGTAGTTCATGTATTAGGTTCAGTAGAGGATAGAGTTATAGTGATAGAGTATTTCCTAGCACTATAGGAATATACAGATGTATTCCCAGAAGAAGTGTCGAGACTATTGCTCAAAACAGATATTCACTTTACAATTAGTCTTGTGCCAGGTGCAACACTAGTGTCCAAGGCCCATTATAGAATGAACACTCTAGAGTTGGTAGAGTTGAAATGAAAATCCATGAATTAATGAATAAGCACTATATTAGACCGAGCATTTCCTCATGGGGTTCTCCAGTGTTGTGCATTAAGAAATACGATGGAACATTGCAGCTATGTATTGACTATAGACAGCTTAATAATGTCATAGTCAAGAACAATATCCATTTCCCAAGATAGATTATCTCTTTAATCAGGTAAACGTGTTAGTTTTTCAACATTTAATTCAATATGATCTAGGATCTTAACTGAGAGAACAACATGTACAACATATCAAACACAAGAGACAAGAGACACAAAGAATTTCAATGGGGAAAACCAGAAGGTGAAAAACCCCGCAACTTCCTTAGAGATAGAATGAGAACCAATACAAATATCACAAAGATCAAACCCAAAAGATAGATGTCTCCAACAGCTACTCCTCCTCCACTTGTGCACACTCCTCTCTATCAACTATCCGAGTTGGATGAGTGAGTGAATAAATGAAATGAGAGAGACACACTCTCTATTTATACAACAACTTAACCTGCTTTTAACCCTAATAGGGCCAACTTCCTAAGGAATCCTAATAACCCATCCGTGTGACTCATACAGGACCGACCCCACCAAGGTGGTCTAATAACCCATCAAATATAATTTACGACACTTACAATGTAACTTTCGACACTTGCAAATACAAATGACGACACTTCCAATCGGAGGAATAAAACATCTTCGTTGGGGAGACAATAAAGTACAAATATAATATACAAGTGAATATATTCCAAAGTTACAAATACATCAACACTCCCTCTTAACTAGGAAGGTATTCTCTTGACATAGGTCATCAATACATATCGGCACAAGTCTTCAATTCTGGAGCTTGGATCATCGTCACTGGATAATGAAGCATCATCATTACTACTGTTGTACTCGTCATCTCGATCACTAATGCTATCTCTCAATTCTTCTCGTCATAGGAAGTTCTATAGATCCAACCCTTTTTCATGCTGGATGTAGGCCTAGCCTTGTGTAGGTCTTCATCATCTCTGCGAGCGGCCTGATAGAGGTGGAATCTCAGGATTGATTATGTGCCTCTGCAAAACCTGACAAGAGCATCCCAGGATCCTTTATGTGCCTTAGCACGACCGCCAAGATCTCTCAGGACTGATTACATGCAACCTTCACAAAACCTTTAAAGAGCATCTCAGGATCCTTTATGTGCCTAGCACAACTGGAAAGATCTCTAAAGAGCATCCCAGGACTGATTATGAGCTTACTGCTCAACCTATCGGATCTCCAGGACTGATTACATGTGAACTTCACAAAACCTTAAAAGAGCATCTTGCGACCTGCAAGATCTCTAAAGAGCATCCCAGGACTTTTACGTGCCTAGCACAACCTATCAGATCTCCAGGACTGATTACATGTGAACAGGAAAAACCTTAAAAGAGCATCTTGTGACCTGCAAGATCTCTAAAGAGCATCCCAAGACTTTTACATGCCTAGCATAACCTATCGGATCTCCAGGATTGATTACATGCCTACCTCGCGAAACCTCGAAAGAGCATCCCAGGACTGATTATGAGCTTACTGCTCAACCTATCGGATCTCCTAGAGAGCTATTATATGCTACTGCACAACCTGCCACATATCCACGGCCTCGAAGTATCATCCTGATACTCATGATCAACCTGATCATCCTCGCATGGAGCATCATCCTGATTCTCATGATCATAATGATCATCAGCATACAGTGTGTTGGCTGCTTTTCTGGGCAGACCCGGGTTTTAATGAAGCGCAGCAACAAAACCCCTTGGCGCACTGGCCCTCTCGGCAATGAGCTGCGCGGCAGCTCGAGGTCTCACCCGAAGTGGCTATGGGGGGGTTAAGGAATCAGCTTTCCTTAACCGTGGTGACGCTGAGATTGTTCTAAATATCTTCTTCTCCCTCAAATATCGGCGGTCGGACTTTCCCGCAGGCCTCGCGACGCAACTGCGCGGATGCCTTCCTTCCTGCACACCCACTGCGCAGTCTCGTCCTCCGGGCGCGGAAGGCGCCTATTCCTTGCGTCGACGCGCTAAAATACCTTCTCGCCCTGCGCACTCGTCGCAGTCACGCGAAACTCGGTCGCTGCAGCGACAGCGTTCCACCACTCCTTCTATACTCGGAGATTATAACAATAAAGGATTATAACAATAAAGGACCTTCCTTCACTCACTTAAACAGTCGCAAAGATGATGCAAAAGACGTACACACAGGTAATGATCTTAAACAGTTATCATTCACGCAAACATTACAACAAGAAGATATATGCGAAGCTCTTCTCCTCGAGGAAAACCACGTCCACGGGAGTGTTATATTAACCAGAAAATGATAAAGTTATACAATATGCTGCGCACACAGCTGCAGCCTTAGATCTTTCCAGGAAACTCCACGCACACAGCTGGGAGCCCTTCTCTCAATCTAGTCTCCTCTCTATGGAGATTACAAAGGCACAGACGTCGACTCAGACTGTCTGGCAACTCAGGGATTAGCTCCTCGGCTATCCGATTTCCTCTCTAGTTCTACACACTGGGTAGAAAATACAGCGAAGGATAATCAACACATGATCTATCCTTTAGACTGGCTATCTAACAGTCTATCTAACTCTCTCTAACTCTCTAACCCAACATCTATCCATTACAATTATTCATATATATAGGTCGCCATGACGGTCACACCTTTACAAAACTGTGGGCCTTTCCCAACAGTGATTCCCAAAAACCCTAACCACGCACATGGCTAGGTGTACTGTAGGCGCCGCTTGCAGTCACGTCGCCGCTTCCTGCAGGCTCCATGAATTCTGGCGCAGATTGTGGGTATGGGCGATCGTCCTTCGCCTTCAATGCTCTGGTCCGTTGCTCCTCCTTGATCCGAGCAACCATAACTTCTGTACTGAGCCTTTAAATGAGGGTAGCTGAGCCCTCTACTCCATCGCCTTATTTATTATGGTAGCTGAGCCACCTTCATTCTTCGATGACGTGCGCGCGAGCTCCGCAATTTCCGGTCCGTGATCTGCGCTGAGATCATCCATCTGGCACCGTACTGCGCACCGTCTCCTTCTTATCCAAAACTTAGTGCTTGTCCCAAAATTAGCACTTTCCTTCCATACTCGTGCTTTTTCCCAAAATTCGCAGCTTTTACTATAGCTGCGACCTTGGCCCCAACAGGCCCCCAACACTCACTTGTGGCTCGCCCTCGAGCCACTCGCACTAGCGCGTGGTCGTTTGATTTGCGCATCTGCTTTTGCTTGAATCTCCGCGAATGTTTTCTGCCACTTCGCAATAGCGGAGTCCAATTCCTCAATACACTCATCAGCTGTTTGCACTGTTTCTGCGGTTGCTTCGTCTTTAGTGAGTGTATCAATGATCTCCTGAGATTCGGCAATCTCTTTGATTTTTGTCTCAACCTGGCCAACGATTTCAGCATACTCATCCATGAATGGCTGAATGCTGTTGGTGAGCTTCTCATCTTCAGTTCTGAGCTTGTGCAGTTGCTGCTGCATTTTGCACACTTCGCCCATTTTCTTCATTTTTGGAAGGCCTGTTAGGGCCTTAGCTTCTTCATTGAGAACAGTGAGAGACTGTTCTGCAGCTTGCACCTGTTCTGACAGTCCCACTTTAAAAGGGAGGTTCACAAGCTCTGACCAAGCTTCCATAGCCTGGTCCATCAGGTTCTTGGCTTCCTGTACTCGATCTTTCATCCGTGTGGAAGCTCTGCTCAGTGCTTCAAATTGTATCTGCGCATCATCCGTAAGATGCGCAGCAACGCGAGCTTCTAGCTCAGCAATCTGGGTTCTATGGCCTTCTGCCATAGCAATTATTTCTTGCTCCAGGGTTTTCGCCCTTTCGCCAATAATTTGAACTTTTGCAACCAGAGGGAGGTCTGGTTGAATCTCGCAAGCCGGCAGTTCCTGGGCAATCTCTTCTATTGCGTTTCTGATGCCAGTGTCTTGCGCCTCATAGAGTGCAAGCTTCGCAGAGATATTCTTATGACTTTCTTTCAGCTCTATCTCCTGCGATTGCAGTCGTTGGTTTGCCTGGAAAGTAGAGAGCTCTCTAGCTCTCAATTCAAGAGAAACTTTCTCCTGTACAAGTTGTAGAGTCTCTATAGGAATTATAGACAAATTAATTTCTACAGGTCCAACTGTGCTTACCTGTAGTTCAGCTAGAGGATCTGGAAGTGTCATGCTGGTAGGCGGAATATGCACGACAGTGTGCCTTTCTGTGAGTTCTTCAACTCGCTCATCACTTGGGATTTCTTGTGGCGCCTGCGAAGTAGATGCTGGCGCATGGGTCTGCGCAATCCTTCCTGCGAGACCTTTCAATTCTACAAACTGTAAGTCTAGAGCACTTCGGATGTGAGCATGCGTGTTCCTCATCTCACGAAATTGCTCTTTCAAGTATTTGTCGATCTCCGAGGGAATGGCCTCAGTGGGATGCGACACTTTCTGCTGCTTGGTGGCTGGTTCTGTTGAGCCTTCATCGCTTCTTTGCTCAGGGGCTTGCTTGCCCTTATCCTTCTCTTGCGCAGCGGCGGGTGGCATCGCAGGTGCGATGTCAGCTGCTGCTCTCCATTCGTCTGACCATGACTTAATGGTTTCTTCGACATCTTCTGTGGTCATCCTGTAAAGACCTAGCGCCCAGTCACCTGG
Organism: Larix kaempferi; assembly: GCA_027924585.1. NCBI lineage: Eukaryota > Viridiplantae > Streptophyta > Pinopsida > Pinales > Pinaceae > Larix > Larix kaempferi. Next base: position 425,278 of record BSBM01001618.1, read on the forward strand.
AATGTCGCAAGGCCGAAGGTAAAGTTGATGGATGTCGGCAGTAAAAGCCAACTTCCCTTCATACAATGTGGCTGTCTCCTCGCTCAGCCTTGGCATATCTTGTATGGTATCTCGGAGGAGATAGTAGTACTCACAAAAGACAGCGCGATTCATCTTGCGCTTCGCGGGATTAGGGGAATCCCAGAGGTTGATGTAGCGCATGCCGGCAACCTCTCCTGCGCGGCGCGGAAGGAACTGAGTATTCGGGGGCTCCTTCCACCCGACGAGAGCGCATAAAATTAAAAGCCACGAAAAATGGAATGATTGGGCTGCATTGTCCTGCACATTCAGGCAATCAGCCAAAAAAGAATTCAGCAGGAAGAGAGACCAGTTGTACTGCTCTCCCTCCGCAGCTGCGATAGCGAGCTCCACGACAGCTCCAGTAACTTCTTTTGGTCGGCACTTTGTGAGAAGTCTGCCTGCAAGCAGACTTCCTGTGAAGCGAAGTGCCTCATCTTCTACTGTCGTGAGGTCATAAGCCCGACCTCCTCTTGTCAAGTTATATTTCTGGACCAGCTTTGCAGCCAATTTTCGGTCCTTTTCCTTTCCCACAAAATGGATATTGAGATCCTTACCAACCTTGGATAGACCGGTGATACGGTGTATCAAATCAACATTTAGATCAATTGGCCTCCCGAGCCAAAGGTAACCTCCATGAACGCAGGATAGCAGTGTTTTAACGACTGCGTTCACTTCATTGCTACGCCCAAAGTGCGGGAGCTTCAACAAATTCAAGAGTCCAGGGCGCTCAAGATTTGCTGCAAATCCCTTCGGGATAAACTCGTCAACTTTTCTGGTGGGATTATGGACGATATCCAGATATCGGTCCAACTGGAACTGAGGATATGTCTTATAGTCTCCAAGGTTAAAATCAGAGAATTTAACCAATGGAATGTTTCCCAATAGTTGGCCTTCTACCCGCACACTAGCCGGTAGTGGCGGTAGCGGAATTGGATACTTTGCATTCTTCGGAATCTGTACATCCGGCGCATCATCTGGACGCGGTGGAATATAGTTCACCATAGACGCGAGCGGCTCTGGAACAGGTTCCTCCGGCTGCTGCTGAGATGCTCTTGTGCCTGGAGATGTTCTGGGATCAGTAGCACCGGGGTGTACATAGGTCGAAGCCGTCACCGGAGTGGCCATGCCGAAGTCCAAGCCTCGGCGCAGAAATTGACGAACAACTTCTTCAGTTGATAAATTCTCCGTCGTGAACCAATGTAAATAACAAAACTCTGGATAGCAAATGGCGGTCCTGTGTAGGGTATGGACGCTGAAAACAAGGGGAAATACTCTGCACACTCGGCTCTGAAAATAATAATTTGGATCTTCAAACACAACTATGCAACTCGAGACAGTAACCCGAAAATGATACAAGTGTGAGGTATTTATAGCCAGCGGGGATAGTAAATGCGACCAAGTGGAGTAACGTAGCTATAGGCGGCTACAGATGAGTTGACAACACGCTATCCTCCTTGCCGTAGCAGTGCATTTAGTGTGATTGACGGGTTCTGACAGCCTTCCGGGAGAAGCTAATGCTTTCGGCGCCTGAGTTAACTGTAAATCCTTCGGAGATTAAGCCGAATCCGTCAGAACGGCTAGACTTAAATAGCGGCCTTATCCTTCATTTATTCAAACGCGGCTACATAACTGCTTGAATTCAAAATTTCCGGCGGGTCATTTCAACTTAGGAAACTGTGCCTCTATGGGTCCACAACAAAACTTTTTCAAGCGGCAAATTATCACAGGGGACTTCGCAAGAGCGATAGTCCAATGGTCCAAAAACAAAACTTCGCCAGAGCGCACCGATAAGTGCTCTTCAAGCAATTTTTATTCAGGATGCGCGGATATTTCAAGGAACTGCGCAGGAAGCTGGAAACTGAGGGTGTGTCGCAGCTTCCGTGTAGACTGAATGCGATGTCTCTTTCAACTACACCGGACATCTGCACTTCTGAGCAATATATTATGTCGACAGGGCGGAGTGGCCGTCGCAATAAAGCTTAAGCCGACTCCCGTTTATCATTGTAGGTAGTAGTTCTCCATTCAGCTTCGCAAACTGAACTGCGCCTCCGTCTGTTATTTTTATTACCTGAAAAGGGCCTAACCAATGCACACGAAACTTGCCTGGAAATTTGATGAATTTACTATCATAAAGGAGTACCAAGTCTCCTTCTTCAAAGTGCTTATGCTTAATGTGCCTGTCATGCCAAGCTTTCTGTCTTGCCTTCTGTACCTGTTGATGAAATCCGGCCAAAAGTCTGTCTTCTTCTAAGGCAAGCAGTTGCGAAAGTCTTTCATTCATAGTATCAGGATCTGCCATTTCTGTAATTTGCGCAATTCGGAGACTGGGAACAATGTATTCCATGGGCATAACTGCTTCTTGTCCATACACCAAGCTGAAAGGTGTGTGACCTGTTAGTTTCTTGCAAGTGGTTCTGTAAGCCCATAATACAGCTGTGACTCTAAGGTCCCAATCATCTCTTTGTTGATTACAGATTTTCGTCAGGGCATTCTCAAGGATCTTATTGAATGCTTCCACCGTACCATTAGCTTGAGGATGGTAGGGTGTACTCTTATGGTGATTAATTTGAAATTCTTCAGTAAGGGCCTCTATAGTCTCATTGAGGAAATGTGTACGTTGATCACTCATGAGGATCACTGGGCATCCAAACCTAGTGATAATGTTCTCGAAAATGAACTGCGCGGCAGTAGCAGCGTCGCAGTTCTTAACTGGCTTCGCCTCAGCCCATCTGGTGAGGTATTCAGTAGCTGTAATGATATATCTTGCGCCAGTTCTTTTTCCTGGTGGGTTAATAGGTCCTACAAAGTCAATGGCCCATTTATCAAAAGCACGCAGTGTGATCTGGGGTCTTAGCGGCATTTCATCTCTCCTTGATGGTTTTCCTGTTCGCTGGCACACATCGCAACATTTACAGAATTTCTTAGTATCCTTGTGCAATGTCGGCCACCAAAGTCCTGCGGCTAATATCTTTTGCGCAGTCGGATTTCCTGCGAAATGGCCTCCTGCGGTACCTGAATGCGCTTCTGCGATGATAGAGCTCTTTTCATGTGGTAAGATACATCTGCGCAAAATTTCGTCAGGGCCCAACTTATAAAGCTGGCCTGCGATCAAAGTGAAGTCTGCGTCTCTAACAACAAGTTGCTTTTTCTGCTGGATTGTAAACTCAGCCGGCGCTTGTCCGGTAGTGAGAAACTCAAGAATATCAGAATAATATTCGTCTGCTGCTTGGATAGAAAACAACTGTGCGTCAGGCAGATTGTCCTCCAGACTTGTAGGTTCCTCTCCTGACTCTATCCTAGAGAGATGGTCAGGCCCTGCATTCAATCTGCCTGGCTTTACAATAACCTCAAAATCATATTCCTGACAGAGCAGTAGCCATCTGCAAATTCTTCCTCCTAAAACTGGTTTATTGACCAAATATTTCAAAGCAGAATGGTCAGTATACATTTTAAAGTGAGCTCCTAACAGGTAGTGTCTGAATTTCTGTAGGGCATACACCATAGCTAATCCTTCCCTTTCTGTAGTGGTGTAATTCTTCTCAGCTGTAGATAGCTTTCTGCTGGAGTAAGCAATTGGGTGGTCAATACTTCCTTCTCCAGACTGTGTAAGCACGATTCCTAATGCTATGGAAGAAGCATCAACATGAACATGAAAAGGTTTTCTCCAGTCCGGGAAAACTAGAATAGGCGCTGTGATCATCTTTTCTTTAAGTGTGTCCAAGCTCTGTTGGCATTCTTCTGTCCAGTGGAACTTCGAATCCTTCTTCAGCAATCTTTCCATAGGTGCTGTGATCCTTGCATATCCTTTGATGAATTTTCTGTAGTATCCTGTATGTCCCAATGTAGTGCGCAATTGCTTAACTGAGTTGGGCGCCGGTAAATTAGCAATGATGGCAACCTTCGCAGGATCCATCAGAAGTCCTTGTCTGCATACAATATGTCCCAACAAAATACCAAAGGGCGCACAAAATATACATTTTTTCAAGTTAAGGGAAATCTGATGCTGTCTACATTTTTCTAGCATCATGCGCAGATTCGCAATATGGTTCTTTAGTAAACCAAATACAGTCCAGTCATCAAAATAGACTTCTAAAAACTTGTGGATAAATTCTTTAAAAACAGCAACAACAACTCTAGAGAAGATAGCAGGTGCGTTTTTTAGGCCAAAGGGCATTACCGTATACTGGAATGAGCCCCATTCAGTTGCAAAAGTAGTCTTGTGGCGGTCATCCGGATGGATTCTGATCTGATGATATCCCGAGAAACCATCAGTGAAGGAGTAAGCCTCTTGTCCTCCAACATTATCAAGTACTTCATCTGTGAAAGGAGTGGGAAATGGATCGTGCGCTGATGCATCATTGAGTTTGCGCAAGTCGACACAAATTCTTATTTCACCTTTCGTTTTCTTTTCTTGGACCACCATAGGACTAATCCAATCACTTTCCTCTACTGGCTCAATAATACCTGCTGCAAGCATCTTATCAATTTCTTCTTTAACTTTTTCTTTGTAGCGCGGGGTCAACCTGTATGGGCGCTGCTTTACTGGCTTGGCATCTGGTTTCAGAGGTATGCGCATCACTCCTAAGTCTCCTAGGATACCTTTCATTTCTGTGAACTTGGTAGGGAAGATATCCTGGTAGTCACGTAATAAATCTGAAACATGCGCAACAGTTTCATCATCCCAATAATCTCCTATAGAAGCAAACTTTGGGTCAGCTTCTGTACCAATGTTAACTTTCTTGAGCTTGACGTGTTCTGTGATGGCAGGAATATCAAGCTCAGGACCTTCAATATTGCGCGTCCCTTCTGATTCTGGGATATTGATGTTGCGAGGATCGTCCTCCTCATCTTCAGCGGTGAAGTTATAGCATTCCAGGGCATGTTCTATCTGGACAGCCCAATCTGGTTGGGAATACTCTGTTACTAGACATGGTTCAAATACCTTCTTTTTAATACACTTCAGAGCCTGATCAATACTTGGATGCTCTGACTCAAAGCTGAATGTAAGTTGAAAACTTTCTATCATAAGAGCCCAAGTAAGAGTGCCTCTGCGCAATTCTGTTTCAGTATACCAATTCCTTGGAATTGTATCCAATGTGTGGATGAATTGGTGAACCCATTCATCTTCCGGAATATCTGACCATTGCTGAATACATGCTTCAATGTGTGACCTGGGGTCACTCTGTCCTTCATATTTGCGTAGCGCTTCGGCTGTGGTGTCCTGAAATCTGCGCAGTATCAATCTGCGACAGTCTTTCCATGTATGAATATTCTCCTTGTGCGCAGTCCACCATCTTGCGGGTGTAGCGCGCAATGCTACATCCAGTGCCTGTATGCGCTGCGGTTCTGGAAGCTTTTGTTCATATTCCTGTATGAATTTAGAAAATACAGCGAAGGATAATCAACACATGATCTATCCTTTAGACTGGCTATCTAACAGTCTATCTAACTCTCTCTAACTCTCTAACCCAACATCTATCCATTACAATTATTCATATATATAGGTGGCCATGACGGTCACACCTTTACAAAACTGTGGGCCTTTCCCAACAGTGATTCCCAAAAACCCTAACCACGCACATGGCTAGGTGTACTGTAGGCGCCGCTTGCAGTCACGTCGCCGCTTCCTGCAGGCTCCATGAATTCCGGCGCAGATTGTGGGTATGGGCGATCGTCCTTCGCCTTCAATGCTCTGGTCCGTTGCTCCTCCTTGATCCGAGCAACCATAACTTCTGTACTGAGCCTTTAAATGAGGGTAGCTGAGCCCTCTACTCCATCACCTTATTTATTATGGTAGCTGAGCCACCTTCATTCTTCGATGACGTGCGCGCGAGCTCCGCAATTTCCGGTCCGTGATCTGCGCTGAGATCATCCATCTGGCACCGTACTGCGCACCGTCTCCTTCTTATCCAAACTTAGTGCTTGTCCCAAAATTAGCACTTTCCTTCCATACTCGTGCTTTTTCCCAAAATTCGCAGCTTTTACTATAGCTGCGACCTTGGCCCAAACACAGTGCATCATCCTGATGCACATCATCATCACATGATCATCCTAATCATCATCATCCTGATGCATATCATCATCACATGATAATCCTGATCATCATCATAGCATCATCCTGATGCATATCATCATCGCATGATCATCCTGATCATCATCATAGCATCATCCTGATACATATCATCACACATGATCATCCTGATCATCATCATATAGAACATCATCCAGAGCATCGTCCTAATGTTCATCACACAACACTTACATCCATAGTCATGGGAAGGATCCTCCTACCACCATGCTTGGAATGGCTCCTGCAAATGTGTCCCATAACTTCCTCCTCGAAGTATATTCTATCTAAAGAACACCAAGCCTCTCTCTGAAGTACTCGAACTTCACTTTAGCTAGTGGTTTGGTCAACACATCTGCAATCTGCTCATCTGTCACAACATACTGGAGTTTCACTGCTCCTCTCTTCACCATATCCCTGATATAGTGATATTTGATCTCGATATGCTTCAACTTATCATGGAACACCGGGTTCTCTGACAACTTCACACAACTGAGGTTGTCACAATAGATACAAGTAGCATCCAACTGGAGATCAAATAAATCAGACAGTAGCTTCCTTAGCCATACTGCCTCAAAACCAGCCAAACAAGCTGTGACATACTATGCTTCGCTATACTCAGTGCTATGTAGGATTGATTCCTTCTAAACCAAGAGATCACACCTTATCCCATACTAAAGAAACACCCTAAAGTGCTCTTCCTATCTGCAGCACTGCCTACCCAATATGAATCAACATAACCCTCCAGGTTAAACTTTTGATTCGCATCATACTTGAGCTCATAATCAACTGTACCCTTCAGGTACCTCACAATATGCTTTACAACAATCAAGTGAACATGTCTAGGATCCGTTAGGAACTGGATCAAGGTGTTCACAGTAAAGCAAATATCTGGTCTTGTGTTCGGCAGGTACATCAAGGACCCAATCATCTGACGATACATCGTGGCATCAATTGACTCTGATGAAGTGTCACTCAATAGATTCAGGTTTGATGCCATATGTGTGGCCATGGCCTTGCAGTCCATCATCCCGAACTGCTTCAGGATATCTACTGCATACTTTTCTTGTCCGAGGAAGATTCCCTCTGCACTCTGCCACACCTCCATACCTAGAAAGTAATGCATCATATCCAAGTCCTTCATCTTGAACTCAGAAGCAAGCTTCCTCTTCGTGTTGGCAATCAATCAATCCTCACTTGTCACAAGCAGGTCATCCACATACAGTAGGAGTATCACTGGATTTCCTTCCTCAACCTTGTAGTAAAGGTTGGAATCCGCTTTACTTATGGTAAAGCCCAAAGTGGACAGGAAGCTATCTATCCTGCCGTACCATGTCCTGGGTGTTTTCTTTAAGCCATACAAGGATTTTTTCAATCTGCACACATATGACTCCCTGTCATGTGTCTCAAAACCGAGTGGCTGCTCCACATACACTTCCTCTTCGACTACACCATTCAAGAAAGTTGTCTTGACATCCATCTGGTGTATCTTCCACTTCATTACTGCAGCCAGAGCAAGTACTGTTTTGATGGAAGTGTATCTTGATACAGGTGCAAAAGTTTCTTCATAATCTATCCCTTCTTTCTGGGAGAAGCCACGAGCCACAAGCTTTGCCTTGTATTTCTCTATGCTACCGTATGTAGCATGCTTGATCTTGTAGATCCACTTGGAAGTCACAACAGACTTCCCTTTTGGTCTCAGGACCACATCCCAGACATCATTCTTCATGATCAATTGGTACTCCTTGATCATGGCATCCTTCCATTACTGCATCCCGGATCCTGGGAACTTTAGATTCTTCAATATATTCAATAGATAATTTTATTGAACTTCATTGCTGGAACAAATGTTGTTTTCCTTCTTTTGTAGGTGATTGTACACGATCGTTCCTACAATTCAAATTCAATTGCATGATTAGAAACATCTCATAGTTTTCAGAACAAAATCTTAAACATAAGGACATATGCCATACAGTCATGCAATTATCTTAGCCAATGCTTCAATACAACATTTATCCATATCCCATAACTTTCTAGATGCCTTCCATCTCTACCAGAACATTCTTAAGAGTGTGCACTACTCCAACATGTCAACAAAGAGGTTTCATTCTAGATAAGTAGCAATGGAGTGTTGTCTAGTACCATAGCCCACTTACCCATTACTATATTAGTAGTATCTTGTTCATTAATGCAACTTTTCTAAAATGCATGATGTACATCCTAAATCTAGGAACATAAGTATGTACATGAATGAACAACATCATTTAAGTAATAAGAAATGACAATTCAAATACTTATCTTTGTTTACTTGTTGGGTGGACTCCCTCTCAATCTTTGCTTCCTTACAGGAATTATTGGAGTGTGCTCCCTCTTGATCTTTGCTTCCTAGATTATCTGTCTTTGAACTTATATCCATACTGGACAACTATGCATGCTTAAGTGTGCACTAGTGTCATCATTGTGTCATCCTCAAGATCTCATACATAATCATACATGTAATAGTATAATCTCAATATTATCAAAACATTGTGATTCTAAATATGTATGGTCATGAGCATTTCATACACAGGTAATTTATCATAAGCGTTAGTATTCAAGGTTTCAGGGAGTACTTCTTTTACTCGTGCATATTATTATTTGACCATAGGACTCTTCTAGTTTGTTATATCATTAATCAAAGTAAGAAGCATAATATGCATAAACCCATGATTACTCAAACCTATAACTTTATGAATAATCATTATCAATCATACAAAAGTATACTTATATGAGACCCTAACACCAGGTAAGATTCTAACTTGATATAGGAAAACATACCTGGATTATCATGTTTGCGAGTTATGTCTAACATACCCAAACAATGTCTTCTTTGTTCTCTTCAATGATTTAGATACCTTGTGCTAGTAACCTGCATATCTCATAAGTTAAGCATTGTAGAACCAAATTATACATATCTCGTAAGTATAGCTTCTATGTGATCAATGGCTATGGATGAGTCTTTGTCTTCATGTCACCATGGTCATATGTTCTTGATCTAGAACTTGATTTGTCTTTCTTGATGTACCTTTCATGTTAGCGGACCACGTCATCCTAATACAACACCACAGTGCATTAGTACAATCATAAGTGTCATAACCCTAATCAATGAATGTCTTCTATAATTCACATGCATTCATACTTTTACTAAGGTGATAAGACAAGTCTAACATTAATCAAGATTGTACTAACCTTAATAATATGAAGAAAAACTTAATCATGAATAGATTTCAAAACATACCTGTATCTCCTCAAGTCATACATTTCGGGATTGCTTGTAGTATTCTAATGTAAGGCCTTGGCCGCATCTCCCTCTGGAACTGGAATCTCTTCACTTATGTAGGTGTCCAATTCATCTTCTTCTAGGATTAACCCAATCCACTTTGATTTGCTAAAACTGGATCTAGAGCTGGCTAGGGTTTGACAAGGAGATGCAAACTTGGAATTTCAACCTTCCGTCTGGATAGGGAGATGCAATTGACTGAGGCGAGCAAGCTGGCATGCTCAAATTTTGAAAACTCCAAAAATTGACCCTCCAAAAGTGACCTACGAATTTTGGATCTGCAACTTCTGTCAAAATTTGGTTTTCTAGTTTTCTGGTCAAAATCCCAAGTTAGGGTTTGATAGAGCCCGGGGTTCTACCCAACCAAGAACTTCAATATTGGTCTCTAAATTTTGATTTTGATGAGGAGCATCCAGCTGTGGTCTTAGATTCCAAAAATTCCAACTTTTGCAGAAACCCTAATTCCCTACAGTAGTGACAAGCCAAAAATGAAAGTTCTTAGAATCCAATTCTGTTTTGACAGAAATATATGCCATATTGTTTCTGATTTATATCTGAAATTTCAGATCCTCGGGGTCTAAAACTTCAAGCTGTGGTAGAATGACCTGTCAAATTTCCAACCCCACAGATCTGAGCTTCAATGGATTCTCCATGAGAGAGATATGCCAAGTGTCGCAACATGACCTGTTTATGGGATGAAATAGCATAGAGAACTTGTACGGAGTGCCACATGTCACTGTTTCAACTTCGGCCTCTGAAACTCGGACCTGTTAAACTATAATATGTGCACTCCTCTCTCTCAACTATGCGAGTTGGATGAGTGAGTGAATAAATTAAATGAGAGAGATACCATCTCTATTTATACAACAACTTAACCTGCCTTTAACCCTAACTGGGCTGACTTCCTGAGGAAGCCTAATAACCCATCCACATGACTCATATAGGGCCGACCCCACCAAGGTGTTCTAATAACCCATCAAATATAAGTTTCGACACTTCCAATCAAAGGAATAATACATCTCCGTTGGGGATACAATAAAGTACAAATATAATATACAAGTGAATATCTTCCGAAGTTACAAATACATCAACAAAAGGGGGGCAGAATATTTTCCCATCTTGAATTAGGGTTAGGGTACCATCAAGTCAAAATCAATAGACAGCTTTCAGAGCACAGTATGGCCACTATGAGTTCATAGTTGCGCCATTCAATCTCACCAACACACCAGCTACTTTCATGTGTCTCATGAACAATGCGTTCATCCACTATTTGGATATGTTCATCTTGGTATTCCTAGATGACATCCTCCTTCATTCCAAGAATGAGGAAGAGAACACATATCATCTCATAAAGGTGTTAAATTTCCTTCGGGAGTATAAATTGTATGCCAATCTAAGTAAATGTGAATTTTATCAGAAGAAGATTTAGTATTTGGGTCATGTTATTTTAGCAGATGGAATTTCAGTAGATCCTGAGAAGGTTGACCGTATAGTGAATTGGTCTACACCAATGAATGTGACAGATGTTTGATATTTTATGGGTTTGGAAGGATATTACAAGAGGTTCATCAAAGATTTCTCCAAATTGGAATATCCTATCACATAATTGCAGTGGAAGAATGTAAAGTATGCACAGTTTGAAAAATGTGAAGAAAGTTTCAAGCTCCTGAAGGAACTACTCACTAGTGCCCCTATCTTGAATATTGTAGATATGGATAAATATTTTATGGTATGCACAGATGCCTACATTGAAGGATTTGGAGGAGTACTTATGCAAGAATGGAATGTGATATGTTATGCATCCATAAAGTTAAAGGATCGCGAGAAAAATTATGTGATGCATAATTTGGAGCTATCATCCATAGTGCATGCATTGAATATATGGAAGCACTACCTGCTTGGACAAAAATTTAAGTTAAGGACTGATCATATGAGTTTCAATTAGGTGTTTGATCAGACGAACCTGAATGCACGACATGATAGATGATTAGAATTTGAAAGTGAATTCGATCTTGAGATCAAGCATGTTAAAGGTAAGAAGAACAAGGTTGTTGATGCACTCAGCAGGAAGTTCCATGTCACAACTATAAGCTTGTGTAGCATTGAACTCCGAGAATGAGTCATCCATGCCTCAGCTGAAGATGATACGTACACGTGGATCTGGTTACTTAAATTCATGCATCTAAATTTATATATCCATGGGAATGATGCTAAACTTGCTTCGTGTCATAGATTGAAAAAAAAAACATATGAAGATGGAAATATACCTAAGAATATATAAAAATAAGAATGGAAATCAAAAGCTAGCTGCTAGATTGATCATTATAGATGATTCATCATAAATAGATACATCTTTAATATATTTAATGTAATTTTGAATTGTGTATTCAGTTTTGAGGTAGTGTATCTAATGAATGGGTTTGCCCCTGGAGCAGTATATAGTAGAGAACATGCTTGACAGAGATGATAAAGATAGGAAAGTCAATTCTCACCAATTAGTTTGCCTCATTGCATTGATATGAATTGCTTGTTTTGACCACTCAAATTGATCCCATTCACTTGTCCTCCCATCATAATGGAAAAGAAGAATTGTAAAATTTCCTTAAAAATGGTAATTAAGATCAAATTAAAAAAATGAGTGCTTGCAATCTTGGAGGATAAATAATGAATAGTGATGTCATAGTAATTAATATTTATAATCTCTACAGTAGAAACTAATGGTGAAGTTGTAAATTTTCAGACTAAGAATTAGAAATGGGTAAGCACAATCAACTAATTAGTAAACAGTATAAATATTAAATATATACCTTGGAAATAGCAGTATTGACAATATCCTTCTGTGCAAACCCAACAGTGAAAACCACTAGATACATTTGCTTGAATGGTAAGTCCTACACATTTCCATCACAAATAAGTCAAGTTTGAATTAGCTGCCAGAAATTAAGGAAAATAAAAGCTCAAATCTGATTGCACATCAAAGGATAGTCCTGTAGATAGCATATCAGTTCTGAAATGGCATATTACATAGAGAAACAATAACAATGGTACCTCTTTCCCAGTGTTGTAGATGACCCCCAAGAATAGTAAATTAATGGAAGCAGTGAGTTGGATAATGAGACAACTCTCTCTACTTTAAACTAGGACTGAGATAAACTAAATGTACATGTTGTGAGCAGATCTGGTACAGAGTGTGTTATTCCCACAAATAAACCACTTGGTGATGAAGGTAAGGATACCCCAGTCAAGAACACGCTGCCCAGTAGATGTAAATAGTGTTCTGTCTTTTCCCAATGTTTAGCATATGAAAAATGTATTATAAAAACCTTCCTGGTACTAATTTACTGTTCTCTTTATCTATGTCTCTTACCTTTACTCTTTACAAATTTATGTTCGGGAGTAAGACCAGCTATTTCAGACCTGAGATCCTTTGTTTCTTACGTTTATTCTTTACAAATTTATGTTCAGGGGTAAGACCAGCTATTTCAGACTTGAGATCCTTCTCACATTTCAGTTTGTTCTTAGTTTGCATCAACCCTTTCACATTTTGACAATTCCACCTTTCTATTTTTTTTTTTCACATCGGACTACTTATCTGTCATTCCCTTTTTTTTAACCAAACTAATTTTGAAAAACCCAAAGACACCTTAATTTCCAACCTAACTCAAATAGGAAGTGAATATCCATTGCAGACTTGGATAATCATGACTTACCACCTTGGGAATTTGACTTAAAACGAAGTCCCCATAATAAAGTCCGTCCTGGATGCCTAGCATTACTAGGATATACATTTAATTTGGAGTAAAGATACCGATAATTGGCACACAGAAGCCTATCCAGATAGAGGTTCAAAAAAATAAATCCCTGCAACAACGAAATGGTCAGCTGAGTAAATAGATAGTACACTATATCCTATTCTGATAGTAGCCAAAAAAGACGACAAAATTTCAAACAAGCACTTTCCTTGACAAAGTTAAGGAGATACACTGGTAAGGAGTCTGGACAATCAAATAATCAGATAGTCAATAAGTGTTTATGGGATACATTCATAAGATAGCATGCATAATGCTGTCAATAATTATTAAAAGAATAGTACAGCCTTAAGGCTTCTGTGGATAAAAATCCATTATTGTGTTCACTTGGTCGAGCCTTTCTGAGAAACTTCCATGCTGAGCATGCTATTAATTGAGATGACCTATCTTCAAAGCAAACCTACCATCCTAGCCTTTCAAATGACAAAAATTCTTCATCAAAAAATTTCTGCCAAGAAGAATAATCACTATCTCAAGACACATTACATCTTTCATCTACTAGGCAATATGGATATGTGTTGTTATTAGAAACCCTCAAAAGTTTTGTGAACTTTGCAGGAAGGTAATAATCTGCTCATAATGCAGAGTAAATGAGAATACAAATCACTAAGCTTCAAATCCTTCTAGTCATGCTCCTCCCCTACATGGGGTTTTCTAGTTGCACGTATTGTTTATTAAGTGAGAGATGGTGGGACATGCATATCCTGGTCTACATCCCTAAAAGGGAATTTTTCCATTTGAATTTTTTTTTTAAAAATATGGCAATGATCAAACATTGAATTAGATCCAATATCAACCAAAACGTGAATGGACTTCAATTAAGAACTCTAAGTGATGTTCGTTGTCATAAATAAGATACTGAAAATCTTTAATCTTGCATGATAAAATTTATAGATGGTACAATTCAAAATTAAGAGCAATATACTGGTTAAATAAAAAATTAGAGAAATCAAGCCACGCCACAAATGGCAATAAGACTCCCAGAGCATTAATCCCTAGAAAAACAACAATAAGTATTACTGAATGATATATATGTATATATCCAAAATAAATTAATTTACTAGGACAATTTCATTCAGATGATCCTCCAGCTTCAATACTTCATGAGCTTTGGTTCTAATAGAAATAAAATCTGGGTTGAATTGTTAATAGAAAGATTCTAGTGCCTTCAAAGAAACCCCATATAATCTAAATGAACAAAGATTGAAAAATAAAAAATTCCTCATGATTAAACATACTCTTAGGTTAGAGACTTGGGATCGGTGAGCCATACTCAAATGTTTCAAATTACAACACAATCACAACCTGAGCCCAAATAGGAATATACACACCTTTGTATATTTTGAAAATGAAATAAGCCAAGTAATGGATGGAAAATTCTTGGGTTGAGCAAGTTTCTTCTCAAGATCCCAAAATACCTGTTCAAATACTGAATGTATAAGCACTACATAGCAATTGATAAATTACCATTACAACAACATGAATACACATATGGTAATTTGAATTTAATGGAACTCGCCTACATCAACCACACAAATTGACCATACAAAAATGAACAATACCAAGTCTTGTTGCAGTTACTACATGAGAAAAGTCTCCACCATAACATTGTGCATCTCCTTACCCTATCGTAGAGCTATGATCTGTGCACAAGACAGTAGAATGCGTACAATGGTGACCACATTGTTTGTCTCCAACTTACTAAGCAATTCAAAATCCCTTTGCTAGTCTACCTATAACACTTGTAAAGAATCCTCATGAATTATGTTGCATACTTTAGTCAACAACAATCAAGAGTGGTGACCAGATAACATTGTGATTATGTAAAAAGAGACCATATAATTACAGATATTTACATGTGATATAATTACAGATATTTACAGGGTTTATATTTGCAGAGAGTGGCCTGTTGTAGCAAGAGTAGGGAAGAATCTTTAGGGTTTTGTGAAAAATTTGACAGTCATGCCTCCCAAGCTCAATCCTTCCCAAGTGGTCAAAGTGTACATGAGGGTCACAAGGGACGAAATGGGAGCAACTTCGTCTCTGGCCCCAAAGATCGGTCCTCTAGGTCTTTCACCCAAGAAGATAGGAGAATACATTGCAAAGTAAAAGATAAAGGATTGGAAGGGTTTGAGGGTGACGGTAAAGCTCACTGTTCAGAATAGGCAAGACAAGGTCTCTATGGTGCCAAGTGTCGCTTCCCTGGTCATAAAATCCCTCAAGGATCCCAAGAGAGACAGGAAGAAGACGAATAACATCAAGCACAATGGAAATATCAGCCTCAACGATGTCATTGAGATCGCTAGGGTTATGAAGCCGAGGCCCATGGTGAAGGAATTGGCCAGGACGGTGAAGGAGATTCTAGGCACATGCCTTTCCATTGGATGCACCGTGGATGGAAAGGATCCCAAGGATCTCCAAACTAAGATTGATGAAGGAGAGGTCGATATCCCCGAAGAATGAAGAAAGGATTTCAATTTGGTAGACTTGTCTTTGTGTAGGAAAAGGTGCAAACTATTGCAACATAAATCTCAGCCAAATCTTGTTATCAAATTCATTGCAAGCTGTTAATGGTCAGCTGCATCTTATGCATTTGCTTTATTTTCAAATTTAGATAGAAATTAATACACTACTGAGAGAAATCCATATGCTCTCTTGCATATGGTTTAGTTTCTACTAAATTCTGTTTATTGGATTTGAGAAAATATAGAGAATTTTGATGGCGAGAGATGGAAATTAAAAACAAAAACAAATCAAGCTTAAAATCCAACCTCTAGTCTTCTTTCCAATGTCAAAGTAAAGTCCAGGACCCTTTCCCATGGCTAAATTATTCAATTTCTTCCAGAGAATAAAACACATTCAGGAGAAAGAAACAACCCTAGAGTGAGCTCAAATGTTCTGGAAATTCAACAAAAATAGTAAAAGGGTTTCATAGAGAACATAGCCGATTCAACCGAGAGATCCGTATAACGATAACGAGAGATCGGAATGCGTACCTGAAGATGGGATAAGCTCCGGCCTGATTAGAAATGACAGAACCCCTCTCTCCACACTAACCAATATCACTCAAAGCTCTAGTAGGGAAAGCTTTTAATCAATTCAAAGTGACCACGACCGTCTGATCCTGGATTGACCCACAATTGTGGGTCAGACAACTATTGATGCATATAGTGGCAAGATATTTCAATTTATTTTCCACGAATTAAATATTTTACAAAATCGATTGGCGTGTTACAACTTTTTCGAGGGTTTATAAGATTTATGATGTTTTTTGTCTATCAGTTTTATAAGGTCATTGTTGTTGATTTAAATATTTAATATGTTCATTTTTTTTATTTTGGTTTATAATTTTTATAAGGTCATTCATGATATTAGGGGTGATGATACTAGGATTCGTTCTTTTCATATTTTATATGTTTAATTTTTTTAAAATTATTAAAGTTCTTTAAGGTTTTTTTATTTGTATTGATGAGCAAAGTTTTTAGTACTAGTGTCAACAAAGTTAAGTGTTCTACTTTGTTACTGAGAAAAAAGGATTTAGGTGATTTGAAATTCTTTGTAAGGATTGGATTAAATAAAATTCTAGAGTATATTAAGGAGATCCCATAGATGTAAGCGCAATTTATGGGCAACATGGAATTTGTAAATATAGGTGTTCACAAAATAGTTCTAAGGGAGACTTAAAGAGCATCATTGATCACATAAATGGGAAGACAAACAATATATCTTGGGAAATTGTAAGTGAATTGATTTTGATTCAGGATGAAATTGAAAATATAGAAGTACATTGATTTGTCCAAGTACCAAGTGACTTAGTGGTTGTTAGAGATGGCCATGTCACTCAAGAATAAGGTTATCAAATTGACAAATGCACCCATTTCCCCTACCACCCAGCCATGTCAAAGGAGGAGGATTTGGAAAATGACCTAGAGGCTTTTCCTTGGACATCACAAACAATGCCTCTAAATCATCACATTACCTTTAATTTGGTGCATCAACCCTTGAATTATTCTCACAACAGGGACATGGATTGTGATGAACAATATCCAAAAGTGTTGACATTTTAACAAATGGGTTAGTGACCTAAGTAAGCTTGACTATGGAGAAAAACTCCATGGTCTATACAAAAGAAAAAGAAAAGCATCATTGTGTGTACGTGTGTGTCCTAACTTTGGATCTATTAAGCACGGAGAGGGATCAAAATAAATCAAAACACAAACTTAGTGATATTTAATAACCGAGGATAAGAAGAAACTATGTTGGCTTATTTATTTTTATTTTTAAGAATAAAGGTTTGTTTAAACTATATTAATAGGTAATATGTACCATCCTTAATACAAAAAAGTGGGTTCTCAATGCAACCTCCACGAGCAAAAGAACAACTCAAAAGCAATGCTGGCACAAGCCAAAACACCCCATCATGGAGTCAATGTCGTGAGCAAGTTGAAAAAGGCCATCTTAACTCAATTATGTGTTTGGGTCATCGGATGGTCTAAGATCACAACACATATCTAATGAAGGGATATAACATTTAGAGAAAATCTGAGAATGATATTCAATGAATAAGGAGAATATAACCTTTAATGATAAGCTTCATAGAATTAGAATACGTAAATATTCTTGTTCAGAGGAAGGAATTGAGGAAGAGAATTATCGGATGGGCTTAGGCATGAATGCATTTAGATCCCTTTACATTTACTTTGGATGCACTGCATTAACTTACCCTGCAAATGTACTGCCCTTGTAGCTGAATTGCTACTCACTGGGGCTCATAAAACTCTTAACTTTTAATAGTGTGATGGAAAATCATACTATCACTGATAATGTTGTGATAACCATGTTGGATTTGGTTGATGGGATGGCACAATCGAGGATCGAAACCAATAAAATTGTGCCAAAGGAATCACGATAATCCTTTAGGCCCACGAGAGTATGGTCTAGCAGCAAGCAGCAAGGTGATCGGGCTTTTCTTAACACAGAGACCCAAGTTCAAACTCCCCTAGTGGGTGCAGATGAAGAGTCCTAGGTGATTTTGATGGCATACATACACCCCTCAGAGTGCAGCAGCTTAGCCAAAGAGATTCTATAAAACGTATTTCTCGGAAAAAAAAAAAAAAAAAAAAAAAAAAAAAAAAAAAAAAAAAAAAAAAAAAAAAAAAAAAAAAAAAAAAAAAAAAAAAAAAACAAAAAAAAACCCTCTAGAGCACGATGATGTGTTAGATCGCTCCCCTTGGCATGGTCCAACTTGTTGTACTAAACAGAAACTTGCCCGGGGTGCTCAAGGTAAATACTAGCAGCTTAACATGGATCCAACGTAAATAACAACAACTAAGATGAGCACTCACACCATATTTGCAGATACTAATAGCAGTTCAGAAAACAAATTAAAAGTGTACTTAGCAAGAAGCATCAAGAAGTCAGGGGATTTTAAACGTCTATTTTTCTTAAAAGAAGACTTATTGTAGATGGCACTATGCATCAAGGCATGGCAGTATTTTCATCTTTGGGATTTTTCCAGGGGAATGAGCATCATATATGGCACTGTAAAAACAGAGTGGCATTGAGCTTGCATGTCAAGAAAAAGACAGTCACCAACCAGATTAAGATAATGATGTAGCAATTAGAATAATATTGAACAAATAAAAATCTTACAGCGATTTGAGCAATATTTAAATGAGAAATGACAATTTCAGTACCAACATTAGTAAGAAGAAAACAACAAATTTCAACCACGCATGAAACAATATTTGAACAACAATGTCTTCGGTTATAAATCCTTTGTAAGGTATTGCTTTATTCATGGGCAGGTTTATCCAGAGACCTGTATGTTAATTGTGCAGGTAAGGGTAATGGCATTTTCAGCTATAGTTACCAAATTCAAATATGAATACTAGTAATTTTGCAAACATCATCTCGGCAAAAAATTTGGCAGGGTATGCAATTTCATCTTTAGACATTCAAGCATAAACTTCTACATGTAACCTACAGGTATTCAACTATAAAATATGTGTATCATATACAGAATTCAAACAATGATATATCTTAACCAAGATTCACACTGAGCTCAAGAACATGTGCTGCATAACTTCATAATTTTTACACAGAGTGAATCTATAAAGACCATCCAAGCAAAAACATTGATACACGAGGATAAACAGAGGTTTGACCATCAATTTATCATGTGCTCTTTATTGTTCTTATTAATATTGAATATTATCTAGGTTATTTCTCCTTTAGCCGGTGCACTCCCTCTCTAAACTAGTTTTTATAGGTTACATAGATTAGAAATACACCAAATGGTATTGGATCATTGGTATAGGACATTATCTCTGTCAGAATTATATGTTCAACAACTCTCTTGTTGATGTATATGTAACTTCGGAATGTATTTCATCTATCTATTTCATATATATTTATTTTACCCTTATTGGAGATGTGTTATTCCTCTATAAGGAAGTGTCGTCATGTGGATTGAAAAGTGTCGCAAGTGTGTGTACTTGCCGATGGGTTATTAGACCACCATGTGTGGGGTCGGCCCTTAAATATATATTATATTGTGGATGTATCTAGATAGACATGTCGGCCCCATAGTGTAACTGGGAAAACAGGTTAAGTATAAATAGAGATCAGGAGATCTCTATTTCGATCATTCAGAAAGTCACACTTCTCTCACTCAGAAAGTGGCGCACTAGTGAGGAGGAGGATAATCTGCTACTAGGAGACTATCTCAAGTGCATTTTGGTTGTACTTTGGTTGAGACATTGCTCTCTCTATCTCTGAGGAAGTTGTGGGGTTTTTCACCTTAGGTTTTTCCCCACGGAAACACTGTGTCTCTTGTCTCTCATGCTTTTGATTTTTGTGATGCTTGTCATGCTTATTGTGATTGTTATGCATTGATATACTATATATGTTATTCTCTCAGTGAAGATCCTAGAGTATTGTGAATTAATGCTCAAAATTTAACATCTCTCAGCTAATTAATTCTTTAGAAGAAGAATTCCATATTTGTTTCATTAGAGTGTGCCTTCCCACCCAAATATACATTGACACCTACTATAAGGCTCTCCCCGACTTTGGTTCAACATTGAAATGGAATTATCGTATGGGAAAGTATATTGTTTATGTGGAATTGTTCCATGGAAACCCAACAATTCCACCTAAATCAGCCCCAACCATTACATCTCAACAACAAGATAATTCACTCCAATGGGATTGCTAGCTTTAGTGCACTAGTTCGTATGCATCTCCAACAGGGTTTTCCGTAATTGTCTCAACACTAAATAATTCAAATTTGTATTTACTAGACTCCACTATCTTTATTAGTAGGTTGTACACTCTTCAATTACTTTTCCACACATTAATGATCATATCCCAAACATTCCTAGAAATTTTTCATCACCAAGCTTGATAGAGTGCCTCACATATTTCTCATAATTAGCATCTTTAGGTAGTAGCGATTTCAACATCATCCATCCCCTCCAGTGTAACTAGAACTATAGGAAAGTATTAGGTCTTTCTCACATTAGGTGATTTACCTTCACTACCATCCTACTCTATCACACAAACATTATAGGCCATATTCTTATTGGTATGGGAAATCATTTTTTCCAATAAATTTTGATATGAACATAAATTTTCTTCAAGAAAACATGGAGGAAGTAGATTGTCGGTGGCCCTTTTGTGGCCTAGCTACACATTGAGGACTTTTATGATCCCTCACTATTCCTCTCAAGCTAGTTGATTCTTACTTCATATAGATCATGCAATGTACATCATTCAAATTTGAGCTTCATGTATCTACATGGATATCATGAGGACCATTCTACATAGTTATCATGTTCCTAGCACACAAATATTTCTCATTTTTTGGATATTAGGCACATAGTAGCCTCAATATTGCACCTCACTAGAGCTAGTTCTACTACTTTTCAACAACATTTTGTATGATGTCATTCTTAAACTGGGAAACATTGGGGATACAATTCACCTTTCACAATAATATGCTTATGGTTTTGATTTATGGTGTATATGTAAAGGTGCTAAGCTAAGTATTATGATATGCCCAAATGGAAATTTGGGTGGCACATTGATATACATGGCATGTTGATATGGATGGAATGCTAAAAAAAAAAAAAAATTCTTTTCGGCATTTCGTGGCTATAGCGACGAACATACTTTTCCTGGATATAGCCACAAACGTACTTTGAATGGCTATAGCCACGATCGTTGGGGGGATTTTCAATTTTTTTCCAACAATTTAAACAGTTATTCCACGAAAACATCAATTTTAACTGTTTCGTGGCAAACGTTCATGGGACTTTTAAGCCATATGTAGTAGTGAGATTCCCCCTCATCCCTGCGCCCTCCATTCCACCTCCTCCTGCCACCCACTTCCCCCTCCTCCCCCTCCTCCTCCTCCTCCCTTCTCCCTCTGTGATCCTTTGGTCGCTCGCTTGGGCGCCAAAGGGCCATAAAGGGAGAAGGGAGGAGGAGGTGGAGGAGGGGGAAGCGGGTGGAGGGAGGAGGAGGAAGGTAAGGGGAGGGGGGTGGTGGGAGGAGGGGTGTCGGGAGGAGGGGAAGGGGTCAGTGGATGGGGAAGGTAGGGGGTAGAAGGAGTAGGGGGCATGAGTGGGCCTCTCGGTTGGGCACCAAAGGGATACCCCTCACAAGCGGCATGATGCTGAGCATCTCATCGCGTCGCTCATGAGGGGAGGCCCTTTGGCACCCAAGTGAGCATCCCACTGGTGCCCCCTACTCCTTCCACCCGGTCCACCACCCCCTCCCTCCCCCCTCTGCTTCGCACCACCTACTCCTTCTGCCCCCTTCTTACTCCTTCCACTACCTCCCTTCCCCCTCCTTCCTCCTCCCTGCACCACCACCCTTCCCCCTCCTCCCCATTCCCACCCTTCCTCCTCCTCTCGCCACCCCCCTCCTCCCCATCCTCATCCTCCTTTGTCCTTCTGTGACCCTTTGGCGCCCAAGTGAGTGGCCAAAGGGTCATGGAGGGAGAAGGGAGGGGGAGGAGGTGAAAGTGGGCAGAGGGACGAGGTGGAAGGGAGTGCGCGGGGAGGATGGGGAAGGGTGGGGGCACTGGGAATAGGGAGGAAGGGGAAGGGGGTTGTGGGAGAAGAGGCGCGGGGAGGAGGGGGAAGGGGGCGGTGGGGGAAGGGGGCGTGAGGAGGGACAAGGGGGAAGGGAGAGGGCGTGAGGAGGAGGGTGAAGGGGTTGATGGGAGGAGGGGCACGAGGAGGCGGAGGAAGTGGGTGTGAGGAGGGTTGGAGGAAGGACACGAGGAGGGGGGGTTAGTTTTAAATTTAAAAAAATATATATTATATAGTTAGGGGGGGTTAGGAGGTAGGGGGTAGGTTTAATTTTTTGGTTAATTAATTATTAGATATTTTAGGGGGGTTTAGTGGGTAGGTTTACATTTTTTTTTAAAATATTTATTATATATATATATTTTTTATGTAGTTTAGGGGGGTGGGGCGATGGTGGTATAGGGTGGGGTTAATTTGTTTTGATTGTTTTTATTGTTTCCTAAGTTCGGGGGGTAATTTATATTTTATTTTCTATGTTTGGTGGGTTTAGGGGGTAGAGGGTATTTAATTGTTTTCTATTTAATTTTATATATGAGAGAAGGGGAGGAGGGACAAGGTAGGGTAGGGGTAAAAATATTTTTTAATTTTTTAAAATGTTTTTCAAATACAGTTTATAGTGAATATTGATGTTGATTTTGTTTAGAATATGAATGTTTGTTGATTGTATTTTAAAATTCTATCTTTTGGATATAGGGAGAATGGCATCAAGAAATATATATGTAAACATTTATGGATCAAGAGCGACAATGATTGCATCGGAAAAAAACAGTTGAGGCATCTGAGAATGTTGAGCCTCAAGACGAATTTTTAACTTTGAATATTTAAAAATGAAGAATGCTAGAGAATAGAAATATGCAACAAAAGAAGACAGAACAGAGTATCATTGGCATCTGAAGGAAAAATATCAAGGGAAGCCAGAAAGTATTCACATATATTCTTCTGCATTTCCATATATTTAGTCAGATTACCATCCATTGGGATTTATGAGAGATATATGTGTGATACCGGGTACATATATTGTTTATGCACAAGTGAAACAAGCCAGGATCTTTTCCAAAATCTGATATTCTTTGAATATTTCAAAATATAATGTTCAAGAAAATTTCACATATTTTTGTCAAGGGGTCGTGTATGAAATTGACAACGGGAGAGTAAGTTTGAATATTGATATTATTCTTAAATTGGTTTTGTTATAACTTGGATACCACAATGTAATAGATTTAATACGATACTGTTTTTATTTTGCAGGATTTTTCCATTTCGATTTCAAAAATGTTGAATGGAATTTATTATACAGAGGACAATCCTATGGATGTCGTTAATGTCACTATTCAAAAGGGACCAAAGCAAGGAAGAAGAAACAAGTGTCAAATGTTCAAATTGAAGAAGTACAAGCACAAAGAGGAAAGAGCATCCTACAATCAAATCAGGTGCCTGGAAGGGTTATATTTAAATCTTCATCTCACCCAACTGAACATGTTGAAATTGTTGCAAATGAGCTTGCTACTCCTGCTAGTAAGAGTAACAAACAATCTTGTAAAATAAATATGGTTGAGAGTGATTCGATTCATGTTGAAGGCATTGTTGATTTACAAGGAACCCCTTCAAATCATAAAAAGAGGAGATATGTTGTTACTAAAGCCAATGTTATTCCTAAATCTTAGAGTGAAAATTATGGGGGCAGTAGGGAAATCATTACTTTAGGTGCTGATCTAGAGGATGGCATTGTCAAGTCAACACAAAATGCCATTCTAGATCGATTGTGGAGGAATAAATTAGCTAACAATGGACATACATTTGAGTTGAATGTAAATCAAATTTATATACCCACATAAGATCAAGATCAATTTAGAATTAAAAAACCACATCACTTGCATATTCACAACTTGAAAGAATTGATGAGGCACAATCCCTATGCACATGTGGTTGACTACCTAGTCCTTGTTGACCTGAAAGATGTTCCTACTAGAGATGAATTTTATCAAACAAGATGTTTTCATTAAAAATATTATGTTCTTGGGGGGAATCATTTTGTAGAGGCAAGAAGAGAGTTGATGCAAGAATATCCCAATAACCCTATTTTTGAAACAGTTAAATGCATCATTTATGCTAGTTTAACATATGTAGAAGCAAATTTGTTGGCATGGGATCATAACATAGATAGTGAATATAGGTTGACAATGACATTTATTCAAAGGGTGAGATTTATCCATAGTGAATTTGTGCAAATATGTGGTGGGGAAAAATCTAGAGTTGATGCAAGTTTTCGGAGACAAAGTTGTCTGGAGATAGGTATCCCTAATAAAGAGGATAGTGTGAAACAAAAAAATGCCAAAGGAAATGATGCATTCAGAGCTGTAGATTCCTATTTACAGTTCACATTCAGAGTTGGTAAAACATGGGATTTTATTGATGACATATTTAGCTTCTAGGAGAATATTGGCATAAAAACCAGAAAGTGAAAAAAAGTAAAGTTGTTCCATGGAGCGGTGGTAAGGCAAGTACCGACGTCAAGAATATGCTAGAAGAAATGACTATTACACCTTGGAGAACAATACAAGTTGTGAAGTATGAAACATTAATAACTACAATACTGATGCAGGTGCATTAGCAACGTGATGGATTGGTCACATGCTGAAGCTGAAACACCAAAGATTTAGTTTTAAATTTGAACCTTTAGTTAGGTAGTAGTTAAAGAAAAGTTTAAAGATTTAAATTAAAAGACAGTTAGCAAGTCGGTTTGTTTTTTTTCTGGAAGAGAGGGCTTGGGTTTTAAGGATCGATTTCATTTTTGGTTGGGGTTGGATACCGGAAAGGAGAAAATTGACATTGGCGAAGGCGCTCCTCTGTAAATTGAAGTTTATTATGATAATAACTACATCATCAAGTTTTAAATTGTGAGAATCAATTGTATTCACGAGTTGAATCTGAACTGGAGTTCTTTTTTTCTCTGAATATTTTATTTATAAACTATTTTTGCAACTCCATATTGAAGTATTGAGGCTGTACACTCCCTGATGAGACAAAGCGTAATTATTTGTCACGTCCCCATTTTGACCCCCTTCGCATTAAATCGTAAATTATGTAAATATTGTTATTTAATCATGGTGAGGAGCTCAAGGCCAAGGCCCCACCATTGATTCAGTGTTTTATGTATCGACAATTAAAAATAGATGCCTGTGGTTCTTGTGATAGATAGGCACAATGTAAATTAAGACATCATGTAAATACGAATTTTAATGAAAAACCCACAACTAGCTATGTAATGCAACAAAGAGATGGGGGCATGATTCTATAAGGAATAGGGAGGAAAATTATTCAAACCCTTGAGCCAATGGTGATAAGCCAGATGTCAATGAATAAACCCTCAACTACCCATTCTGACTTATGCACCCAATCATTTAATTCTTCCAGAAATTGGTTGAGGCAGTTAATGCCTTGGGAATGAAGAGGAAGAGGCATGGTAGCCAATTTCGTGCATGGGCAAGCCATCAACCTGGGAAAATGTACTTTTGCTTATGGGGCAAGAAAACACCCACGAAATGGTGCCCAAAGCCATTCTGAACCCATAGTCTTTCCTCTCTCACGCAGTCTGAGCTAGTTGGGGTTTCCCCATCATGTTTTTTACCAATTTCCTGCATTTTCCATAGTTGGGAGCTCGTTTTTGTGTTGCACAGTGGCTGGGAGAAAGGGAGTCACATTTTGGGGGTTTATAGAGGTCGTTTTTTCCCCTAAAATGCAGAAAAACGTTTCCTGAAAATGAATTTGCTCTCCCAGGGTTTATTCCCCATCTACCAGTTCGTTTTGGTTGCCCACGTTTTTCAGCACTTGTGTTTTGTTGTAGGGCACATCCCTGTGTTGGTTTGAAATTGTGAGCAAGAATTAGGAGTGGAAGTGGACCAGAATTGGCTTGATAAACCTAGTGAGGAGGTAACCTCTCAAGAGTATCAAAAGGGTTGGTTTCTCTTCTATGCACACCTTGAAGAACACTAGAATGGAAGGTATGGC
This sequence comes from Larix kaempferi, assembly GCA_027924585.1. Classification (NCBI taxonomy): domain Eukaryota; kingdom Viridiplantae; phylum Streptophyta; class Pinopsida; order Pinales; family Pinaceae; genus Larix; species Larix kaempferi. The sequence continues at coordinate 451,639 of BSBM01001618.1, forward strand.
CTGAGGGACTTTGTATTAGTGAAGGGAATACTTCCTTGTGCTAGGTGTGTAGGTATTGTGGGGACCAAGCTAGATAGATCCTGCACAGGGTGCCCATATCTCTATGGATGATCCCACTAGCTTAGCAATTCTTCCTTCCATTGCCTAATAGCCTGATAAACCCAATTGTAGCTTGGCTTGGCTGATTTGGTGTATCTTTGGGCTATGTGTAAGTCTGTTGTTCCCTAATTCCTTGTAGAGATCATGCCCAGCTCGAGGTTGGCAGTGTGTTGATATATTGATGATCACAACTGGCCTGTGGTTGGGTGGAACGTTGCAGTTGCATAGCCAGTTGCATGGGACTACTTTGTTATAAGATAAGTATTCTCTTGTGCTAACTTTGCAATTATTTATTTGATGAATATCTTGAATGTATGATGGATGTGTAATTGAAATTACTTCCATTGTGTTTTCTTATAATTATACATTTCCATATGTCTTTTTATATTATGTGAATGCTTATTTAATAAGTTCATGGGGCTAGATGCCCGGTTTTAGCATCATGATCCTCTCCATTGTACTGGTATGATGGGAGGGGACATGATAGAATGGTATCAGAGCCATAGGATACAGTATTGGACCTCTATGTGCCAAATCTAATTATAGTTACATGGGAAGGTCCCTTCCTAATCATCACAGGTATCAGCATCGGGCCTAAACTGGCTAAGTTGAATAAAATTACAAAGGTAAGATCACCTCCTGCTGAGTAGCATTCATCACAGAAAGAAGGAAAGATTTCAAATTTTCCTAAGAGTTTTTGAAAATTTTGTCTAAGTGTTTTTCGGTGTCGAAGGGAAAGTTTTGGAAGGAATCAGAGAGTTGGTCCGCAACAGTGGAAGAACTCGCCAAGTTGGCCCGAAACGACGAAAATTTTCTAAGTGTTTTTCGGTGTCGAAGGGAGAGTTTTGGAAGGACTCAATGAGTTGGTCCGCAATGGCGGAAGAACTCGTCGAGTTGGCCCGAAATGGCGAAAATTTTCTAAGTGTTTTTCGGCGTCGAAGGGAAAGTTTCGGAAGGACTCAGCGAGTTGGTCCGCAACAGCAGAAGAACTCACCGAGTTGGCCCGAAACAACGAAATTTTTTCTAAGTGTTCGGCATCGAAAGGAAATTTTTGGAAGAACTCCATGAGTTGGTCCACAATGGCAGAAGAACTCGCCGAGTTGCCCCGAAGAAGCGGAAAAATTTTCTAAGTGTTCAGTGTCAAATGAAAATTTGGGAAGAACTCCACGAGATGGCCCGAAATTGAGGAAAAACTCAGCAAGTTGGCCCACAATGGCAGAAGGACTCGGCGAGTTAGTCCGAAAAATCTCAAAATTTTTCTAAGTGCTTTCGGCAGAAGAACTCAGCGAGTTTCTCTGCAATAGGTCGGAAGAACTCAGCGAGTTGCTCCGCAACAGGGCGGAAGAACTGGATGAGTTGCTCTAAAACAAGAAATTTCAGCTGTTTTTCAGGGAGATTTTCAGGTGCCGAAAATGGGAAAATTTCCATGGAACTTATGCGCCAGATTGCGCGAAATGGAAAAGCCCCCTTAACCCCCATCGCCCCCCTCATATGTCGTTGACTGTGAGAAAATTCTATGATTTGAAAAATTGTCAATATAATATTTTCTCATGTGCATGAAAGTAATTTATGAATTTCTGAGAATATAATGCGGCTAACAATTGTGTTGATGAACACATTTTGCAAAATCACAGTTACATCAGGGTTGCACTCTAGATAGTATAGTTGAAAAGTTTTGGATCTTGGTTGGCCAAGAAATCAACATCATGGATGATGCACCAGATCCCTATGAGCCTGAGATAGATGCTATGGGGGAGAACATACATGTTGAAAATGTTGAAACAGAATCTAATGGGAGAAGAAATCAAGATACTCCTCCAGGTATTGTAGCCACCATGAGAAGCCTAAGGGTGGAGTTGCAAAGCTGTAGAGAAGATAATGAAAGGATGATTAAAGTTCAGGAAGAACAAAATCAGTTGAATGCAGCCATGATGCAGAGTTTGACAGACATCCAAAGGCAAATAAACTCTGGGCATCAGACATCAAATCCAGAAAGGGGTGGGAGTAGTTCTAGAAGGAATTCCCGTAAGAGGGCCGGTAGCTCAAGAAGAGTTTCTACAAATAGAACATATACTCCAGAAATCTCTTCTAATGAATCATCTGACTCTGAAGAATCCATTGAAGGTTCAAGATCTTCATCTCACAGAAGTAAGAGGAAGAAGCACTACAAGAACAATTCACATGGAGAATTTAAGAAGGCGAAACCTCCTACATTTGATGGAGAGGTAAAGTCTGGTCAAGAAGATGAAGCTTGGCTTCTTGGGATGAGAAAGTATTTCCAAGTCCAAGACTACTCAGGAAATATGAAGGCAAGGGTAGCCATCTTCAACTTGAATGGAAGAGCATCTATATGGTGGGAACACATCAGGAAAGTGAAGAAGATCAATGAAAGGAAGATTGTGTGGAAGCAGTTCAAAAAATACTTCAAGCAGAAGTACCTCTCTCATAGGTACTATGATGATAAGATCAAAGAGTTCCATGAGCTAAGATTGGGACAATTGACCATGGAAGAATATGCAAACAAGTTCTTGGAGCTGCTGAGGTATGTCAGGTATATTCGAGATGATAAGGTGAAAATTCAGCATTTCCTGAGTGGACTGCCCCAGTCATATAAAGATAGAATTGAGTTTGATGAACCTCAAACTCTAGAGGAGGCCATAAGAAAGGCCAAGTATTGCTTTGATCAAAACAAAAGCAAACCAGAATTCCATAAGGCATGGAAGGATAAGAAAAACGAAAAGTTTGATCAAAGGAAGAAGGGTTCAAGCCTCCTCAATTCAGGAATCAACAAAGGCAGCCATCACAGGTTGTGACTAAGCCAACTAGGATGATGGGAGACAAGCCAAGAGATCCAAAGGAGCTAAGAGAACCACTTCAATGTTGGGGTTGTGGAGGGGAGCACATGCTTAGGAACTATCCACATTGGAATGGGAATCAAAATCAAGTTCACAACATCCAAGGAGCTGAAACTGTGGGTCAAGTGGAAAGGACAATCCCTAGAATCTATGTAGCTCTAGACGACCGCCAGGCGGATCATCAGTCAACTGTGGTGGAAGTTGAAGGTAAGATTGCTAAGCAATCTGTTTCTATTTTGATTGATCGTGGATCTACTCACAGTTATGTCACTCCTAAAATTGTTGAGATTTGTGCTTTTAAAAAATTAAAGCATAGTGAATCATGGTTAGTTCAACTAGCCACTGGAACCAAGAGAAAAGTTAGTGAAATTGTAGAGAAATTTCCATTAGAGATGGATAAGCTATTCACTTACACAAATCTGAATATTTTACCACTGCGTTCCTATGATATTCTCATTGGAATGGATTGGTTAGAAGCACACAGGGTTAAACTTGACTGCTACAATAAGGCATTTGAATGCATGGACGAAGAAGGAAACCCGAGGGTTGTAAAAGGCATTCCAAAGGTGACTTCTGTCAGACAGGTTTCAGCCATGCAGTTGAAGAAGTTCTGTAGGAAGAGATGTTAATTGTATGTAGCCCACATTTTAGAGGGAGCAGAGAATGAAACTCTTAAATTGGAGGACTATCATGTATTGAAAGAATTCAGGGATGTTTTTCTTAATGAGATTTCAGGACTCCCTCCAAAGAGAGACATTGACTTTAAAATTGAACTTGTGCCAGGAGCGGCACCAGTGTCTAAGACACCCTACAGGATGAGTACACCAAAATTGCTATAATTGAAAATGCAATTACAAGAGTTGCTAGAAAAGAAATATATTAGGCCAAGTGTGTCCCCATGGGGAGCACCTGTACTATTTGTGAAAAAGAAAGATGGAACACTTAGGTTATGTATTGACTACAGGCAATTGAACAAATTCACTGTGAAGAACAAATACCCATTGCCCCAAATTGATGACCTTTTTAACCAAATGAGAGGAGCAAAGGTATTTTCAAATATTGATTTGAGGTCTGGTTACCATCAGGTAAGAATCAAAGAAGAAGATATTCATAAGACAGCCTTTAGAACTAGGTATGGACACTACGAGTTTGTAGTGGTACCATTCGGTCTCACAAATGCACCAGCTACATTCATGTGCTCATGAATAATGTTTTTAGCAAGTATTTGGACAAGTTTGTTCTTGTATTCCTAGACGATATTCTCATCTATTCTAAGAATGAAGAAGAGCATGAAGAACATTTGAGAATGACAATGTAATTACTAAGGGAGCATAAGCTGTATGTAAAGTTGAGCAAATGTGAATTTTATAAAGATAGAATTCATTATTTGGGTCACATCATCTCCGACGAAGGAATATCTGTAGACCCTGAGAAGATTGAAGCCATTATGAATTGGCCAACTCCAAGGAATGTGACTGATGTGAGGTCTTTTATGGGCCTTGCTGGTTACTACAGGAGGTTTATCGAAGGATTTTCCAAGGTTGCAAACCCGATCACTTCTTTGCAAAAGAAGGGGATAAAGTTTGAATGGTCACCAAGATGTGAGGAAAGTTTTCAACGGTTGAAGAATCTTCTGACAAGTGCACCAATTTTGAAAATTGCAAACCCAGAAAAAGACTTTGTGGTATGTACCAATGCATGCAATCAAGGACTTGGAGGAGTTCTTATGCAAGACAACCACGTGATATGCTATGAGTCAAGAAAGTTGAAGGAGCATGAGAAGAACTATGCTACTCATGATATAGAACTTGCAGCCATAGTACATGCTTTAAAGATGTGGAGGCATTACTTAATGGGAAGAAAATTTGAGTTAGGGACAGACCATTGTGGTCTGAAATACTTGTTTGATCAGCCAACTTTAGATTCTAGGTAAGCTAGATGGTTGGAATTTTTGTGTGAATTTGATTTTGAAATCAAACACATAAAAGGGAAAGAAAACAAGGCAGCTGATGCACTCGGCAGGAAGGTACATGAAATGCATGTGGCAGCACTTAGTACTTGCCAACCAGATTTGAAGCAACAGATTGTTAACCATATTTTTGAGGATGAAGTGTACATGCAGATAAAGGACAAATTGCAGCAGCAAGACCTTGGCAAGAAGTATGAGGGCTATCATTTGGAGGAAGATGGACTTCTTACCTATAAAAATAGAGTCTATATTCCCAATGTGGCAGATTTGAGGAGGATTGTTATGGATAAAATCCATAAAGCTCCATACTCTGGTCACCCAGGATATCAGAAAACAATTGCTACAGCAAGAAAATATTATTTCTAGCCAGGGATGAAGAAGGATGTCGCTGAATACATTTCTAAGTGCATGAAATGTCAGCAGGTGAAGGTTGAACACCAACACCCCGTAGGTTTATTGCTCCCAGTGCCAATTCTAGAATGGAAATGGGAAATAATTTCCATGGATTTTATTACAGGATTTCCAATGACTGTGAGACAACATGATTCCATCATGGTTGTGGTGGACAAGTTAACAAAGGAAACACATTTCATACCGGTTAAGTCCACACATAAAGCTGATGCCATTGCAAATATTTTCATGAAGGAAATTTTCAGATTACATGGGTTTCCTAAGGAAATAATTTCTGACAGGGATACCAAGTTCACTTCCAACTTTTGGAAAGGCCTCTTTGTAGATTTGGGTACACAGATGAACTTTAGCACCGCATACCATCCTCAAACAGACAGGCAAACAGAAAGAGTAAATCAGGTGCTTGAAGACATGCTTCGCATGTATGTAATGGACAAGCCATCCAAGTGGGAGGATTATCTACACCTGGTAGAGTGTGCATATAATAATGGGAAACAAGAATCGTTGGGAATGAGTCCATATGAGACTTTGTACGGCAAAAGGTGTAGGACACCAGTGACTTGGGACAATCCAGTGAACAGAATTGTACTTGGGCTAGAATTGCTTAAGGAAATGGAACAAGAGGTTGCAAAGATCCGGCAAAATTTAAAAGCAGCCCAGGATAAACACAAAATCTATGCAGATAAGCATAGGATCCATAGGGAATTCAGTGTTGGGGATCATGTGTATCTTAGAGTGAGGCCAAGGAAGGGTTCCTTGAAGCTTGGGAGTTGTGCCAAGCTATCACCTAGATATTGTGGGCCATTTGAAGTGCTTGAAAGAATAGGGCCAGTTGCATATAGACTTGCATTGCCTGCTAGCACTAAAGCTAATAATTTTTTTCATGTCTCTTTGCTTAAGAAATATGTACATGATCCTAACCATGTGATTAATTGGGAGGTGATCCAGGTGGAACTTGAGGAAGAGTTCCAAACCGATCCATTGCGCATCCTAAACAAGAAGGTAACATTGCTCCGGAACCGAGCCATCGGACAGGTAAAGGTGCAATGGAAGCACTATGGTCCCGATGAGGCTACATGGGAGCTGGAGGATGCCATTAGAGTGGCATATCCATTTTTGTTCAATTTTAATGAGCACTGAGGACAGTGCTGATGTAAGGGGAGGGGAATGTCACGTCCCCATTTTGACCCCCTTTGCATTAAATCATAAATGATGTAAATATTGTTATTTAATCATGGTGAGGAGCTCAAGGCCAAGGCCCCACCATTGATTTAGTGTTTTATGTATCGACAATTAAAAATAGATGCTTGTGGTTCTTGTGCTAGATAGGAACAATGTAAATTAAGACATCATGTAAATACGAATTTTAATGAAAAAACCACAACTAGCTATGCAATGCAACAAAGAGATGGGGGCATGATTCTACAAGGAATAGGGAGGGAAATTATTCAAACCCTTGAGCCTTTGGTGATAAGCCAGATGTCAATGAATAAACCCTCAACTACCCATTATGACTTATGCACCCAATCATTTAATTCTTCCAGAAATTGGTTGAGGCAGTTAATGCCTTGGGAATTAAGAGGCATGGCAGCCAATTTCGTGCATGGGAAAGCCATCAACCTGGGAAAACGTACTTTTGCTTCTGGGGCAAGAAAACACCCACGAAATGGTGCCCAAAGCCGTTATGAACCCATAGTCTTTCCTCTCTCACGTAGTTTGAGCTAGCTGGGCTTTCCCCATCATGTTTTTTACCAATTTCCTGCATTTTCCATAGCTGGGAGCTCGTTTTTGTGTTGCACAGTGGCTGGGAGAAAGGGAGTCACATTTTGGGGGTTTATAGAGGTCGTTTTTTCCCCTGAAATGCAGAAAAACGTTTCCTGAAAACGAATTTGCTCTCTCAGGGTTTATTCCCCATCTACAAGTTCGTTTTGGTTGCCCACGTTTTTCAGCACTTGTGTTTTGTTGTAGGGCACATCCCTGTGTTGGTTTGAAATTGTGAGCAAGAATTAGGAGTGGAAGTGGACCAGAATTGGCTTGATAAACCTAGTGAGGAGGTAACCTCTCAAGAGTATCAAAAGGGCTCGTTTCTCTTCTATGCACACCTTGAAGAACACTAGAATGGAAGGTATGGCCTGAGGGATTGTGTATTAGTGAAGGAAATACTTCCTTGTGCCAGGTGTGTAGGTATTGTGGGGACCAAGCTAGATAGATCTTGCAGAGGGTGCCCATATCTCTATGGATGATCCCACTAGCTTAGCAATTCTTCATTCCATTGCCTAATAGCCTGATAAACCCAACTGTAGCTTGGCTTGGCTGATTTGGTGTATCTTTGGGCTATGTGTGAGTCTGCTATTCCCTGATTCCTTGTAGAGATCATGCCCAGCTCGGGGGTGTCAGTGTGTTGAGATATTGATGATCACAACTGGCCTATGGTTGGGTGGAACGTTGCAGTTGCATAGCCAGTTGCTTGGGACTACTTTGTTATAAGATAAGTATTCTCTTGTGTTAACTTTGCAATTATTTATTTGATGAATATCTTGAATGTATGACGGATGTGTAATTGAAATTACTTCCGTTGTTTTTTCTTATAATTTTACATTTCCATATGTCTTTTTATATTATGTGAATGCTTATTTAATAAGTTCATGGGGCTAGCTGCCCGGTTTTAGCATCACGGTCCTCTCCATCGCACTGGTATGATGGGAGGGGACGTGACATTATTTTTCCAGGCAAACTGAACAGTAATGTTGAAAACCGTTTTCTTCTTTTCTTACCATAAATCGTTGTCACAAAATTTGTCAGATGATTAATATCTGAGATTGTAGTGTGGGATGTGGTCTGAGTATTTGTAGCCGATATCTGTAGTGGAGTGTGTCATCGATCTTGCAGGTAAGCAGAACGGAGTATTATTTTTACCTGAAAGGAGCCAAATACAAATAGGAAGCGTGAAGATCGTGTTGGAATCTAAGGATTGGGTAAAAGCTATGTTTTTTCTTCCTTAAGATCTTTTAAAAACTTGTGCATGAGTTCCATTTAGCTCTTACTTCTTAAGTTTGTTATCTGTGCCACCAATTTTGGTATCAGAGATTAAAACATTATCATACTTTAAAGTAAGAGGATGGATAGGCAAGCAGGAAGAGCACGGGGTAGACGAGGCAGGCCCAGGGTAACTGCAGACTTTCGAGAAGAGATAAGGAGGCTACAAGCTCGGTTAGAAGCCATGGAAATAGAAAGACAGCGAGATCCTGATGGTGGAGATATTAGTGAGCCTGACGAGACACCTGAAGAAGAAGGAGCAGCACCTGTGGAAGAAGCTGCTGAGATTAGGTTTTTGAAAGCAGTTTTAGGCTCAAGTTCAAGGCCAAAGCCTGAAATCTCCATTTACGATGGTAGTTTGCAAGCCAAGAACCTAATAGACTGGATCAGTGAAATGGACAAGTATTTTGAATATGAAGAGATTGAGGAGAATAAAAGAGTGAAGTTTGCCGTGACAAGGTTGAAAGGTCATGCTGCGCTATGGTGGGACAATATACAGGCTGAAAGAAGAAACACGGACAAACCTTTGATCAAAAGCTGGGATAGAATGGTGGCAAAGATGAAGAGTAAGTTCTTGCCGAAAGATTACCAGCTAACTCTTAACAAACGGATACAAAATCTTAAGCAAAAAATGATGACAGTAAGCGAGTACACCGAAGAGTTTTACAAGGTAAATTTGAGAGAAGGGTATGTAGAAGGTACCCCAGAGAACACATCAAGATATATAAATGGTTTGAGACTGGATATCCAAGATGAAATCGGTATGCTTTCGCCAAGAACAATAGAGGAAGCATATCATTGTGCCTTGAAAGTAGAAGAAAAGATAGCAAGGAAACAAAGCTAAAATAGAGGGCACGGTTTCGCTAGAGGTAGAGGACAGCCAACTAGAAGAGGAAAGCTTGCAGCACAAAAGAATGGTGAAGAAAGTTCTAATCAGCAAGGATAGTCAGAGAAAGAAGGTTGCATTAGGGGAGGAAGACCTTACCAGAGAGGTAGAGGTAGAGGAAGAGGCATAGAGACTGCCTATTGGTGTTATAGATGTAACACATTGGGTCACCGATCTTTTGAATGTCCTGAAAATGATAATATGGTACAACGAGGTGCATATATAGTTCAAACTGAAGCAATAGAGACACAAATACCTGAGACAGAGAATGTGCCAGAGATTGGAGAGATGTTGATGATGCACAAGGTTCTGTTGAAGCCAGCAAAGGAGGCTGTTGAACCAGTTCAAATAAAATCCTTATTTAAGACAATGTGTAAGGAAAAAGGAAAATGTTGCAAATTGGTGATCGACAGTGGGAGTACGGACAATTTAGTCTCCCAAGAAATGGTGGACAAATTGGGATTGAAAAAGGTTAAGCATCCCACACCTTATAAAGTATCATGGTTGCAAAAAGAACACCAAGTATTGTTGCATGAGCAAAGTGAAGTTGAGTTTCAGATAGGTAAGTATAAGGACAAGGTGCTCTATGACATAATGCAAATGGATGCTTGTCACATTCTTTTAGGTCGTCCATGGCAGTTTGACTGGAAAGTGATACATGATGGAGAAAGAAATTATTATAAGTTTGAAAAGGATGGCATCAAACATACCCTCGTACCGTTGAAAGAGGAAAATACAGCTAAAACAAGCAACCCAAAGATACTGCTGCTAGGTGGAAAGAATTTTCTACAACAGATGGAAGAATAAGAGGTAAGCTATGCAGTGATTTGCAAACCAAAAGTAGTACTTCTGCATACTGAAATTGTAGATTTACCTATTGAAGTTCAGGAGTTATTGCATGAGCATCATGATATTGTAGTTGATGATTTACCAAGTGAGCTACCACCCAAAAGAAGTATCAGTCATCACATAGACTTGACATCGGGAGCAAGCCTTCCAAACAAGGCTACTTATCGAATGGCATCCAAAGAAAATGAATAAGTGAGGAAGCAAGTCCAAGAAATGTTGGATAAAGGATTAATAAAAGAAAGTTTGATTCTGTGTGCTGTGCCGACAGTACTAACTCAGAAGAAGGGTGGAGAATGGAGAATGTGTATCGACTCTAGAGCCATCAACAAGATCACTATTCGCTACATGTTTCCATTACCACGGATGGATGACATGATGGACTTTGAGTGGATCAATTTATTTTTCCAAACTTGATTTGAAAAGTGGTTATCATCAAATCTGAATTAGGGAAGGGGATGAGTGGAAGATAGCTTTCAAGACTAATGATGGGTTGTACGAGTGGCTGGTCATGCCATTTGGCCTATCGAATGCACCCAGTACCTTTATGCACCTAATGAATGAAGTCTTGAAAGAATTCATTGGTAAGTTCATCATTGTTTATTTGGATGACATTTTAATTTTCAGTCAAACTAAAGAAGAGCACTTAAGACATTTGAATTATGTTTTAGAAAGATTGCAGCAAGAAAAGTTACTAATTAACTTAAAGAAGTGTTCTTTTATGAAGAATGAGCTAGTATATCTAGGCTTTGTCATTTCTCAAGATGGCTTGAAAATGGACCCGGAGAAGGTAGAGGCAATTGTAAATTGGCCCTCACCCAAGAACATTTTTGAGGTGAGAATTTTTCATGGCTTAGCCAGCTTCTACAAAAAGTTTATCAGGAATTTTAGGGGCATTTGCGCACCTATCATTGATGCCATAAAAGAAGATAGGAAACTATTTTATTGGACAACAGCAGCAGAAAAAAAAAATTCAATTATTGAAGAAGAAGATCATTAAGAAGCCGATATTGAAGTTACCAGACTTCAATCAGCCCTTCCAAGTAAGATGTGATGCCAGTGGGACAGCCATTGGAGTTGTACTGAGTCAAGAAGATAAGCCTGTGGCGTATTTCAGCGAGAAGTTGAACGAGTCAAGACAGAAATATTCTTCCTACGACAAAGAATTTTATGCAGTGGTTCAAGCTTTAAAGCATTGGAGGCACTATTTGATACCAAAGGAGTTTGTTCTATTTTCTGATAATTCTGCCCTACAATATATTATGTAGCAGCATAAGCTAAGTCATAAACACGTAAAGTGGGTGGAGTTCCTGCAATTTTTTACTTTTGTTTTGAAACACATCAACGGGAAGGCAAATACAGTTGCCGATGCCTTAAGTAGGAAATGTTTAACCATGCAGGGAAGTCAAGTACAAATTTTGGGATTTGATTTTTTGAAAGATTTGTACGACATTGATCCTGATTTTCAAGAAGCTTTTGCAGCATGTAAAAATCCAGTCAACAGTGACAGCAGCCCATGGAAAGAGTTTATGTTACAAGAGGGATTATTGTTCAAGAACAATCAGCTATGTATTCCAAGTTGTTCAATGAGATAAAACTTGCTCCAAGAAAAGCATAACGGCGGGTTGGCTGGACACTTTGGTGTCGAGAAAACACTTGGATAGCTGAGTCATTTTTATTTTTGGCCTAAGATGAAGACAAATGTGCAAAGGTATGTGAATAAGTGTAGGATATGTCAGCATGCAAAAGGAAGGAGTAAGAATGCTGGATTGTACATGCCTTTACCCATTCCCAACAGACCTTGGGATTCAGTGAGTATGGATTTTGTTTTGGGTTTACCAAGAACTCAGCGAGGTAATGATTCGATCTTTGTAGTTGTGGATAGATTTACTAATTTGTTTTTTGATCAGATTGTTCGGTTGCATGGATTGCCAAAGAGTATAATCTCTGACAAGGACACAAGATTCATAGGACATTTTTGGAGGACCTTGTGGAAGAAACTTGACACTAAGCTAAATTTCAGCTCAGCCTATCATCCACAGTCTGACGGGCAAACAGAGTTTGTGAACAGGAGTTTGGGTAACTTGTTGAGAAGTTTAGTAGGTGACCGACCAAAACAATGGGATCATGTGCTAGCCCAGGCTGAGTTTTCCTATAATGATTCGCCAAATAGAAGTACAGGAAAGATTCCATTTCAAATCTTGTATGGCATGCATCCAAGGGGAGTTTGTGAGCTAAGAGACCTGGGAAATCTTGAGCATAGAAGTGTTGATGGAGAAGATTTTGCAACAGCCATGAGTTAGTTGCATGAGCAAGTAAAAAATAAATTACAAAACACAAGCTACAGCTATAAGCAGCAAGAATATTTACACAGGAAAGAGGTGAACTTTGAGGTAGGAGACATGGTCCTAGCCCATCTAAGAAAGGAGAGGTTTCCAAGGGGAAAATATAACAAGTTGAAAATGAAGAAGATAGGGCCTTGTAAGATTCTCCGTAATTTTTCAGCAAATGCTTATGAGCTGGAGTTACCTCTAGGCATTGGCATTTCACCCATATTTAATGTAGTAGATTTGTATTCCTACACAACTGGTGATGCAACTCAAACTTCTGGGAATTTTGACCCTGATGAAGGCAAGGAACAACAGAGGTTGAAACAAATGCCTTTGGCAAAGAGTTTAGAGGCTGAATATATTTTGGATACACTCTTTGCCAAGAAAACCAGAAAGAAAAAATACTTACAGTATCTCGTGACGTGGAAAGACCATCCGATGGAGGATTCTACTTGGTTGGATGAAGCGAAGCTACATAAAACAGGTCATTATATAGAAGATCTTATGAGCAGGAGCTCATAAAATTTCTCTCTTAGGGATTCTGATGCAGGTGCATTAGCAATGTGATGGATTGGTCACATGCTGAAGCTGAAACACCAAATATTTAGTTTTAAATTTGAACCTTTAGTTAGGTAGTAGTTAAAGAAAAGTTTAAAGATTTAAATTAAAAGACAATTAGCAAGTCGGTTTGTTTTTTTTCTGGAAGAGAGGGGCTTGGGTTTTAAGGATCGATTTCATTTTTGGTTCGGGTTCGATCCCAGAAAGGAGAAAATTGACATTGGTGAAGGCGCTCCTCTATAAATTGAAGTTTATTATGATAATAACTGCATCAGCAAGTTTTAAACTGTGAGAATCAATTGTATTCACGAGTTGAATCTGAACTGGAGTTCTTTTTTTCTCTGAACATTTTATTTATAAACTGTTTTTGCAACTCCATACTGAAGTATTGAGGTTGTACACTCCCTGATGAGACAGAGCATAATTATTTTTCCAGGCAAACTGAACAGTAATGTTGAAAACCGTTTTCTTCTTTTCTTACCCTAAATCGCTATCACGAAATTTGTCAGATGATTAATATATGAGATTGTAGTGTGGGATGTGGTCTGAGTATTTGTAGCCGATATCTGTAGTGGAGTGTGTCATTGATCTTGTAGGTAAGCAGAACAGAGTATTATTTTTACCTGAAAGAAGCCAAATACAAACAGGAAGCGTGAAGATCATGTTGGAGTCTAAGGATTGGGTAAAAGCTATTTTTTTTCTTCCTTAAGATCTTTTCAACACTTGTGCATGAGTTTCATTTAGCTCTTACTTCTTCAGTCTGTTATCTGCGCCACCAAATACTATCACAGGTAAAGTCAAGTGAATTATCCATGGAGGAAATGTGTAGTGAATTTGACAAGTAAGTTGATGTTTTTTTTATGGTATGATGTTTTGTTCTTGAGTTTAATATTTTTGTTATGTTTTAAGTATTTTGTTATATTCTAAGTATTTTGTTATATTATTATATATGATTGTAAACATCATTTATTGTTTCATTGTCTAGTCACAAGGTCTACATGAAAATATAAGAGGATATGGTTATAATGTTGAATGAGAAGAGTTGGGATGATGTCAAATGAAACTATCCAGACTCAAGCTCGATAGAAACCTTAAAACAATTTTTTGTTGCATTCAAGAAGGTATGTTGATCTATGATAAATCCTATTTTATTTATTTGCAAATTCAATTCATTTCTATTTTATTACTTACCAAGATCATTTTCATTTGAATATGCCAAAGAGAGGTATAGATGGAGTACCAAAGTCCTTTAAAATTCATATCCAAAGAGACAAAATAGAACGACAAAGGAGACAATGTCTAGCAAACATTGAACTTGATGATACACTTGATCATTATATTTCGAATGGGCTTGACACTGTGCAATATAAAGTCATTTTATGTGATTGTTCAGACATTGCAAATTTTATTCCTAAAAAGGAGTACGCACTAGTGATTGTAGATATCCCTCATGGATACAATATCCGAAACACTACTTATGATTGTGAGCCTTATACTTACCAATCATTCAATAAAGTGGTTTAGGGATTTGTAGATGTCACAACATCACCACTATGGAGATTTGTTGTTTTCCATTTAGATACACAATTAGGGGGGTTGTTGACATCCTTCAAGGGTAAAGGAAAAAAAAGGAAGCAACTTTATTGGTAATATATTTGCACTACATTATCAAGTTTTTGAATTTATAAATCAATTATATTTATTGATAAGTTAATTAATTTTTTATATTTTTGTTACAAGAAAAATCCTAATATTCATAGCTCCAGCAACGATTCATTTCTGAGTGATGTTAAAAACATACATCTTGCAACTTGGACAAAAACTAAGACTTATGAATCTCTTTTAATCAATGAAAATAGTGGAAGGAAATATAGGCAATTGTTGAGTTATAATGTCGTGGTAAAAAAATTAATAGATATATGAAGAAATGGATTTGAAAGGAGTGACTGTAAACATTTATCAAAAGCCACAAGTGTTGATTAATTATCTCATAGATACATTTTCAAGAGAAGGATATTGGGCCTTAGATTTTTTCTCGAGTTCAGGTAAACTTTCTCGTATTACATATGAAAGCATATTTCAAGTTTTATTGTTATTTTATTCTTCATTATTTTATTGTTTTAAAGTATGCTTCTTTATGCTATTTGAATTAATTTTATTTTTTTGGTGATTAGGTACAACAATAGCATGCTCCTTATAGAAAGGAAGAAATTGCATATGCATTGATAATGATCCACTGGAATGCAATTACATCAAGCAAAGAGTTGATACTATTCAAGTTCTTCCAGATGAATTGCAAGAAGTTGGTTTGAAGAAAGGAGAGTTTAGTGAAACACTTATGGAAAAAATGTCAAAAGAGTCTCAACCCCCATTAGGAGGGGTGTTTGGAAAGGAGCAGTTTGGGAATCTTGCAGACATAGAAGACCCAATGGAAGAGGACATTGATGTCCCTGAGGAAATCCAAGCTCCAAAAAACTATAATTTTGATGAAGAATTTGGCCTGCATGATATTGTTGATTAGTTTCAAGTCTTGAGAAAATGTTAAATTTGACAATTTTTTGATAAGATATATTAGTAATGTTTTGACTTTCAGACTTTATTTTAGAAATAAAATATCTATATATAATGTTTTTAATATGTTTTTTACAAATAAATTGTATAGTTTTTCTTGAATTTATGTGAGTCGTCACTTTTTGGAAAATAATATGAAATAGTATCTTTTTTATACAAAAATTCTCTGAAAATTCATTGAAAATGGTTCTAAATATGTTTATTTTCTGGATTTTTTTTACAATTTTGTCCATAAATATGTCTTATTTTATAGAAAAAAAAATTGCAAAATGTATATGGTTTTCATTATAAATTGCTTAAAAATGTATGTTATTTTGTTAAATTTCTAAAAACACACTTGAAAACAGAAATTAAAAATATGTTACGACAAAGATAATTTAAAGGCCCCAAAAAAATCTCAAAATAAAAATGTGTGATACTAGTATCAACCCTTTTTGAAATGTGTGATACTAGTAGCTACTAAAAACGAGAACTGTGTCAGGTTCTCGTTTCATAGTATAAGTGGTTTAAGCTATATATATCCATTCTTAAGACCTATTAACCATTTCTCCCACTCCTCTGTCCACTATTCATTTAAAATTAAATTAGAAGCCAAAATCCATATATGTCTTTGCATTCCTCGCATTGGAGGAGTGGATACATCCTTGAGATCTTACTCTATTCATAACAAATCTTCATAATTTTCAAAGTAGTGACTACATTTTGTTTATTTATTTTTATCTCCTTGCACGACATATATGTCGGCGTGCTATACATAGGTTAAATATTTCCCTAGTGTACATTTGACGTTTATTAAAATGATGTAGGTTATTTTGTTTATATTTGATTTCACTATGTTTTCATTGATTGTTGACACTTGAGAGGATGATGTCGTCATTGGTTAGAGGCTTTCATTCGTATTCATTGCATGCATTAAATTGCTAGCATTAACTTGGTGGTAAGTGGATTTAAATAACTAGGAGGTTTTTTTTTCTATTTTAAAGAGTTTTAATTAAATAGATCATCAATTATTTTAAGAAAGGCATAGTATTTATTTTCAAACAATTTAAATTATGGTAAATCTATACATAAGCACAAGGTATCATCTTTTTCTTTATTAATACGACCAATATACCGTATGGATATATGATTGATCTTATCAATACCAAGTTTAAAATATATTATTAACTTATATAAGTTTCACTACAATGTAAGGATTGTTTCTACAAGTTCATTTACTTTATTCACAAACCTTGGTGTAACATTCATACTCAACTCATGATCACGACCTCTACATTACGTAGAGATGATTCCATGCAAAGTACTATAAGGTCCATTTCAAAATTTTTGTTTAGTGCAATAATAGCCCATGGCTATCACACAACATGTATCCTATTCACAAATTTGGTAAAGAAGAAATTTATAAATCATCCCACACTCTCAAATATATGCCCTATATGTAACACATCCTACAAATTAAACTTGTGTTCTACATCTCATCTTTGTCTAATTTCATATAGTTTTACACTAACCATGTGTTTGTATTATCATTATGTCAATTAATCTTAATGATAAGAATGTCGAAAACTTGATCTTTTGATTTAGGAGGCATACCCATAAGAAATAAAAAATACAATAGCAACTGCCCCAAGAAAGTGCAAATACAATGAACAGTTGTAAAAGATCATATTGCATGCATTTATGTGTGATATAACATATATTCAAAGAACCTATTAAAACACATAAAGCAATAAATGACTTAATCATTTTTGTGAATGACGTAATATTTTTTTGGATTTCAAAAGTTCAAGAGAACTATAACCACTTATAACAAAACTAAAACTTCAAATCAATTTGAGGCAGACACAAATAAACCTTTGTAAAATAAGAGTGTCAATTCTATTTTCATTTTCAATTATTTATATTTAAATCGCTCATATGATTCTATCAACAACCCAATCCAAATATATTGAAATCATGCATATTATATTTTATAATATACTTAAATATATAGATTTATCAAGCCAAATTGCATGTTGTAGCTACATATTATATTTAAATGTCTCATAACAATATAATATTAAAATAAAGTTATGTTAAGTATATTTTAATTCAATATTAAAATAAAGTTATGTTAAGTATTTTTTTTTCTTTGAAAAAAAAGTGTAATTTTATTTTATTTTCCAAGAATAAAATTATATTCTAAAAATATTCATGCAAGTGTAATGTTGAAAGTCAGCACAGTTTCGACATATTGCAGAAAGGCTTCTAAAAACTCTTTCAAGTAACAAGCTTTTCAGCTTCAAATATACAAATGTAGTTACCTAAGCACCATTAGAAAAAATAGAGACTAAAAATAATAAACCCTATTAAAGGGAAACCAAGAATGGCTCGAAAAAACAAATGAAATAACCAGCTAGTAAAGAGATGAAAATATAGGAAAGAAACCATATGTAATGCCGACTGTAGCAGTAAAAAAACGATATTCCAAAAACCGCAACGGGGTAGCAGAGCCACCAGTTTCTGATCTGAATCCACCATCCTCTATAGGAAGCCCATATAGCCGGCAGGTAACTTCCAATGGCCGCCAAACGCCATGTCAAGCCCTACCAACACCTCTGTAGATGTTGCCACCATAGGAAAGCATAAGCCCGCGAAGCTGCTCCAGTACCACCATCGAGCTCTGTAGGAAGCTACGAGTGGTCGCCAAACAACGCCAATGTGAAGCCACCACACCTCGATCATCGTCGCCACTGGAAAGCCCCGCGTTTGAAAAACAGGAAAAACAACTAGGAAGCATCACCATCACCACATCACGCCCACTGGTTCGCCTTCCCACTATCAAATATCATGTCGCCTCCGCCACAGTTAAGCAAGAAGAGCCTGCTACATAATGGGTCACCACGCAAAAGCACCACCACCACTCCAAAACGCTGAGAAAAACTTCCTAAAACCCCTCATTCGTTCGTGACAAAAAGCTTCTCCGAGGAAAAAAGGATGGCGGCTATGAAAGGATCCATAGCCACCGTGATCGTCTCTGTAGGTCAACTCTCAAAAGCTAAACCTATTTCCTCCTACTTGATTAGTGTCTCTTATGTTAAGTATATTTAAATTCAAGACATTGCCCAATTTATAAATGAAACATAAACAAATTCAAATTATTTTTCTTATCTCAAATTCAACTATAAAATGACATAAAAAAAAATAATTGTTATGGAAAACTCAACAAACTTAAATATTTCACACATGTTTGTATAATGAAATCTTAAAGAATATCTTCTACTATTAGACATGTAAGAAATGACATAGGTATAATGATGTTAAATAATATTTATGATTAAACGTAAAGAATTATGAATCAAAATTCTTAAATATAAGGAATTATGAATAAGACTATGATAAACATGGTGTAAAGTTCCTTCAATATAGTATGATATAGTCTATATAAAACGTCTACATCATAGCCAAAAATTGGATAGTATATTAAGTCATATATATTTCCAAACAAGGTAAGATGAATTTGAGAGCTTTCCTACTTGATGCATAGAAGCTTCTCCATTTCTTTTGTTCCATTTCATAAATAAAAGTCAACATAAACCAGCATTTTACAATAAACTTTTCTTTGCAGATTATGCACAATATTGTAGCTTGTAAGTTTGGAAAAATCTGGTCACATATCTGATATCTCACTAAAGGGTACCAGTCCTTCTATTTTTGGGGCACTCATAGGGCCTACACTTGTGGTTTCTCACATGAGTGGGATTTGTGCCTCATTCATTTCTCCTTAGAATAGAGGTCCTTTTATTTTGGAATGTCAACATTTAATGTTACTCTCTCTCCTATATTTCCCAACATGAATGTGCTAGTGGGTAGTTCTGCTATCCCATTCACATTCAAAGGTGGACACATCCATGTGTCAATTCTGTCTTATCTACCGTCTAATTTTGTAACGTCCCAGTTTGACCCCATTGCATTAAAAATGTAAATGATGAAATATTGTTATAAGATAATGGTGAGGAGCTCAAGGCCAAGTCCTCGCCATCGATTTATTGATGCATATGGTTTGCGTGCTAGCCGGGCACATTGGAATTCAAACATCATGTAAATATGCATTTTAATAAAATACCCACAACTAGCTATACAATGCAACAAGAGATGGGGGCATGATTTTACAAGGAATTGGGAGGGAAAACATTCAAACGCTTGAGCCAATCAAGTCAAGCCAAATGTCAATGAGAGAACCCATGAACCCTCAACTACCCATGTTGAATTTTGTACCCAATCATTCATTTCTCCTAAGAGTTGGTTGAGGTAGTTAATGCCTTGAGGAATGGGAGGTATGGTTGTCCAAATTCGAGTATGGGAAAACCACCCTGCATGGAAAATCGTGTTTGGGTTCCTTGGCAAAAGAAGAGCCATGAATTGCTCCCTAAGCCATTATCCATCAGGATTTTTTCTCTCTCACGATTTGGGAGCTGGCTAGGCATTTTCCCCATCAAAATTAGGTGTTTTCCTTCATTCTCGGCTGGGAGAAGGGCATTTTTGTGTTGTATACCAGTGGGGAAGAAGGAGAATCGAATTTTGGTTCCATAGAGACTGTTTGTCTGTTGAATTCTTAGTTAGTTGGGAGATAATTCGTTTTCCTCCCTGTGAATGTTTTTCCCCATCCCACAATCCGTTTTTGGCTAGAAACAATTTGGGGAAATCCCATGGCCATCCTATTTGTAAATCCCATTGTTAAACATGTGTATCCATGCCCAAAGACTGTGTTTTGTTGTGTCTGTAAAGAGTATGTTGGTGTATGGGTATGGGTATCCATTGGTTTGGCTTGAGCTTGAGTGCAAGCATCCTGGGTTCAGATTTAGCCTGATAAACCCAGCTGTGGACTGGCTTGGGTTAGATGAAATGATTAATTGGCTGTGTGTGAGCTTGAATGTCCCTTTTTCCTTGTAGAAATCATGCCCAGCTTGGGGGTGGTATTTGAGTGCTGAAAGAATACAGGCTGGGCAGAGACCTATGGTTGGGTGGAACATTGCAGCGACATAGCTAGTTGCTTGGGACAATTGCACAACAAAGATAAGTGTTTTTCTGTCTATGTATTTACTTATGCAATGTTTAAATTGATGACTATTTTTTATATTTTGTATGCATATGATATATGTGTGGATGAATTTTAATTATGTTGTGCATATTTACTAAGTTTGCATCCGCACACTCTTGAATTTATGTGTATGAATCTAATGAATGGGTTGAGTTTATGTAAAAGCCCAAATATTGGCATCATGTTCCCTTCCTTGCATTGGGACCACGGGAGGGTACGTTACAAATTTCCATCGAATAGTTCTCTAATCAGAAGTGCCACATTTTATGGTATAGAAAATTTAATGAGCATTAATTTTCTATAGAACATTGGGTTCCATATATTCCCATCCTATGCTCTTGGTGGAGAATATATGTCAGTTTGGAATTTGTTTGGTAGACACATTATGTATGATCAAATAATGGGGAAACCCCATAATTCTTGGAACTCATTTTCCCAAACTCAATTTCCAATTTTGGTGGCATTGAATATCTTAGATTTAATGAAGCTTATGAATGCCCCAGTGTGACACAATCCAAAATAGGCCTCCCATCTTGACCAAGTTTTCTTTGGACATCATGAATTTCCAAGAAAAAGCTAGAGAATATTCTGCTAATCACATGGTGGCATTCCATCTATGGTATTCTTCTAACTCATTGATGGATGACAACATTAGACTTGGAATCTTCCAACGAACCTTGACTAGGGTTATTGCTAAATGGTATATTGATCTTGTGATCTCTACTTATGGCGATTTCACATCCCTAGCCATGATTTTTTTAACACACTTCCAATTGCTAGTTCGATATGATATGGGGATTGAATTGTTGGCATCATTTCAGCAAGACACCATCACCCACATTTTTTATCACATTCATGAATGGAGGAGGAGGTGATGCATGATCAAGGTGCATATCCTTAATGTCACATCCCCGATCGCCTTGGTTCCTTCAGAGACGATGGGAGACAAACTAATATTTTTTTTTTGTCAAATTCTCCATTAATCTTCTCTGTTTTTACACCCATCCGTAATGGCCTTCGATCTGCAATCCGCAATGCGGAATTCGGAAAGGAGGAACCACAATACACAGTTCAGAAAAACACTCCTCCAACTTCTGCAATCCACAATGCAGAAGTTGGAAGTCGGAACACCAAACTCCATCGCTCCGGAAAACTTCACTTCCATAATCTGCAATGCAGAACATGGAAATGCAGAACGCCAAACTCCATCACTCGGAAAAAATTCACTTCCGCAATCCACAATCTGCAATGTGGAACGCCAAACTCCATCACTCCATAAATTACCTTCCCGACTTCAGTAATCCGCAATCTGCCTTGTCGAACTCGGAAATGCGGAAGCCTAACTTGCAGCCTCGGGAAAATTCACCTTCCAACTTCCACAATCGACAATCCATTTTCCAGTTGCGGAATGTCGAAATTCTAACCACACAATCCAAAGTTTGGTCCCTGACATCCGCAATATGCAATCCGCATTGCGGATGCAGAAGGTCAGGACCACATACCCCTGCACCTGCAAACTTCCTAGGATGATAACTTCCTCATATCTGGACCAAATTAGACAAGTCCAGTACCGTTGGAAATCTCGTGGAGAGCTCTATACCCTGGTGTGATACCCTACCTTATCTGGGGATTCTAAATTGATCATTTTTCCAACTGAAATCTAGGTCAAAACCTCCTCTATGCCTCTTCACCCATTTGCAAGGAACTATGCTTGCCTTCTTCCATGACTTCCCCTTTAACCTGACCCATAGAGGGGTCCTGAAACACAACAGGGGGTTATCTACTTCCTTCCCCAAGTCCATGTGATGCTATGCAATCCATCTAACAATGCATGCAATGCTTAACAACACACACACATAATGAAACTAAAACTAACAATGCATCTACAACTTGCAAGGTTAGCATTGTATTAAACTCATGCAAATGATAGAGCATTCAAACATGAACTCATCCTTACAATTAGGCTTATATATAGTTCCCTATTGATCAATTTCATGTAATCATTCATTCAATAACTTGAACATAGCAAGCATAACATAATATAGGGAAAACTAGCATCATTTAACACCACAAGGAGCACTTATCTTTGAACTGAAGTTGTCCAAGCAACTGGCTAAGTGAGAGCAACATTTCACCCAACCATAGGTCTCTGCCCATCCTATACTCTTTCAGATGAGAGACCACCCCCGAGTTGGGCTATGTACCCACTAAGGAGGGATAAATGTATCTCTCATAGTCAGGGTTCCATACTCATGCTAATCCAACATACAGTTGGGTTTATCAATCATGCAAGGGAACAGGGATGATGATGCTAATCCAGTGAGCTCAACCATAGAGCTACAAGAATCTCAAACCATGCCACAGACATGGCACCCACAATACCTACCTCACCCAACACAAGAAAGGCCCCCTTCTCTGCTACACAAGCCATCAGGACCCCTTCCCTCCAGTGCTCTTCAGGGTGAGCATAGAAAGGTCCAAACTACTTATTTCATGAGACGTTAGCCTTCACTAGGTTTATCAAGCATATCCAACCACTGTTTTATCTTCTTCTTCCTTGTTATTCAAGATGGGAACTTCTCAGGTTGCGGCCTAAGCTCTATCCTGTAACTCGGTCATCGGCTATCAAATCCAGGTGTTCACATGGGCCTTCTAAGCTTCTCACGCTCTAGAATTTATTGGGGGTTATGGTATTAAAGAGAGAGCGAATGGGGGTTAGATATTTAGAGAAAGAGAGATTGGGGACTAGGGGTTTAAGAGGAGAGAGAGAGAGATATTACGGGTTAAGAGAAAGAGAGGTTGGAGGTAAGGGGTTTAGAGAGAGAGAGAGAGAGGTTAGGGGTTGAGAGAGAGAGGTTGGAGGTAAGGGGTTTAGAGAGAGAGAGAGAGTTTGGGGGTTAAGGTTTAGGATATAGGGGTTAAGATAGCTAAAGAGATATTAGGGGCTTAGTTATCTAAAAAGAGAAAGAGATTGGGGGTTAGGTGTTTAGAGAGAGAGAGAGATTGGGGGTTAGGTGTTTAGAGAGAGAGAGAGATTGGGGGTTAAGGGTTTAAAGAGATTGATTGCAAGTTAGGGGTTAAGAAAAAGACATATTAGGGGCTAGCGGTTTAGAGAGAGAGAGAGATTTATGGTTAAGTGTTTAGAGAGAGAGAGAGATAATGGAGGTTAGGGGTTTAGAGAGAGAGAGATTGGTGATTAGGAGCTTAGAGAGAGAGAGAGATTTTGGGGGTTATGGATATATATATATATATATATATATATATAGAGAGAGAGAGAGAGAGAGATTGGGGGTTATGGGTTTAGAGAGAAAAAGAAAAAGAGAGATATTTGTGGTTGGGGGTTTAGAGAGAGAGAGAGACATTGGGGGTTACTAGTTGTGTGAGATAGAGAGAGAGAGAGAGATTGCAGCTAAAGGGTTTAGAGAGAGTTTGTGTTTGAGAGATAGAGAGGGAGAGATTCAAGTTTAGGGGTTTAGAGGGACAAAGGTAGAAAGAGAGAGATCAGGTGTTAAGTGTTTAGAGAGAGAGAGAGGGTTAAGGGTTAGGAGTTATGGGTTTAGATAGATAGATAGATGGATTGAGAGAGAGAGAGAATGGGGATTAAGGGTTAGGAGGTTCGGGGTTTGGGAGCTTAGGGGTTAGGGGTGAGGGATAGAGAGGGAGGTTGGACATTAGGGGTTTAGAGAGAGATAGAGATTGGGGTTAATGACTTCAAGGAAGAGAGAGAGAGAGAGAGAGAGAGAGAGAGAGAGAGAGATTGGTGGTTAGAGATTTAGAGAGAGAAAGAGATATTACGGGTTAGGGTTTAGAGAGAGAGATATTGGAGCTTACGGGTTTACAAAGAGAGATATTGGGAGTTAGGGCTTTAGAGAGAGATATTGGTGGTTAGGGATTTAGAGAGAGACAGATAGAGAACAAATGGAGGTTAGGGGTTTACATAGAGAGATATATTGTGGGTTAGGGGTTTAGAGAGAGAGAGAGAAAGATATTGGATGTTAGGGGTTTACACAGTGAGAGATTGGGGGTTAGGGGTTTATTGAGAGAAGCATAAAAAGAAAGATATTCGTGGTTAGGGGTTTAGAGAGAGAGACAAAGAGATTGGAGGTGAGAGTTTTAGAGAGAGGGAGAGATTGGGGGATACATTTTTGGATATATATATAGAAAGAGAGTGGGGGGGTTAGAGATAGAGAGAGAAAGAGAGTTAGAGGTTTAGAAGGAGAGAGATTGGTGGTAAGGGATTTAGAGAGAAAGAAAGAGAATGGAGGTGAGTGTTTTAAAGAGAAAAAGATTGGGGGATACATTTTTGGATATATATATACAGAGAGAGAGAGATATTGGGGGATACTTTTTTGAATATATATATATATAGGAGAGAGAGAGAGAGAGAGAGAGAGAGAGAGAGAGAGAGAAAATGGGGGTTTAGGGGTTTATAGATAGAGAGAGAAATGGAGAGATTGGGGTTTAGGGGTTTAAAGAGAGAGAGAGAGATTGGAGGTAAGGGGTTTGGAGAGAGAAAGAGATAGAAAGAGAGAGATTAGGAGTTAGAGGTTTAGAGAAAGAGAAATTGGTGTTTAGGGATCTAAAGAGATAGAGAGAGATTGGAGGTTAGGGTTTAGAGAGAGAGAGATTGGGAGTTAGAGGTTTAGAGAGAGAGAGATATTGGGTGTTAAGGGTTAGGGGTATATATATATATAAAGAGAGAGAGAAAGAGATTAAGGGTTAAGGGGGGTTGAGCTAGATAGAGAGAGAGAGAGAGAGAGAGAGAGATTGGGGGTTAGGGTTTGAGAGAGAGAGAAAGAGTGATTGTGGGTTAGGGTTTTACAGGGAGAGAGCGATATTGGGGGTTAAGGGCTTCAGAGAGAGGTAGATGTTGGGGGTTAGGGGTTTAGAGAGAGAGAGACTTGGGGGTTATGGGTATATATATATGTAGATAGAGAGAGAGAGGTTAGTTGTTTACATAGAGAAAGATAGAAGGAGAGATATTGGTGGTTAAGGGTTTAGGTAGAGAGAGAATGGATGTGAGGATTTGAGAGAGAGAGAGAGAGATTGGGGATTAAGGGTTTAGAGATAGAGAGAAAGAAACAGAGATATTGGAGGTAAGGGGTTTAGAGAGAGAAATAGAAAGAGAGAGGTTCAAGGTTAGGGTTTCAGAGAAAGGGAGAGGAGAGATATTGGGGTTAGGGGTTGAGAGAGTGAGAGAGAGATTGGGGGTTAGAAATTGAGAAAGATGATTGGATGCTAAGTTTTTAGAGAGAGAGGGAAATTGGGGTTTAGGATTTAAAGGGACCAATATAGAAACATAGATATTTGTGGTTAGGCATTTAAAGAGAAAGAGATAGAGTGAGAACAAAGGTTAGGGCTTGACAGAGAGGGAGAGAGATTGGGGGTTATCAGTTTAGAGACACAGAGAGAGAGAGACATTGGGGCTTAGGGACAGAGAAAGACAAAGATAAAAATTGGGGATTAGGGTATATATATATATATATATATATATAAGAGAGACAGGGAGATATTGGGAATTAGGGGTTTACAAAGAGAGATGTTGGGAGTTAGGGGTTTAGAGAGAGAGAGGGAGAGATTGGTGGTTAGGGGTCATGGGTTAGGGATTTAGATAGAGATGGGGGGGTAGGGGTTGAGAGAGAGAGAGAGATTGGGGGTTAGAAATTGAGAGAGAGGATTGGATGTTAGGTTTTTAGAGCGAAAGGGAAATTGGGGGTTTAGGATTTAAAGGGACAAATATAGAAACATAGATATTTGTGGTTCGATGTTTAGAGAGAAAGAGATAGAGTGAGAATGAAGGTTAGGGTTTGAGAGAGAGGGAGAGAGATTGGGGGTTATGGGTTGAGAGAGAGAGAGAGAGAGAGACATTGGGTCTTAGGGACAGAGAGAGACAAAGATAAAAATTGGGGGTTATGGTATATATATATATAAGAGAGACAGAGAAAGAGATTGGGGGTTAGGGGTTTACAAAGAGAGATATTGGGAGTTAGGGGTTTAGAGAGAGAGAGTGTGTGTGGGTTAGTGGTTTCTATATAGAGAGAGATATTAGGGGTTATATTTTTAGAGAGAGAGAGATTGGAGGTTTAGTGCTTTAGAGACAGAGAGAGAGATTAGGGGTTAGGGTTTAGGGGTTTAGAGAGAGCGAGAGAGCAAGAGAGATTGGTGGTTAGGGGTCATGGGTTAGGGATTTAGATAGAGAGGGGGGGGTAGCGGTTGTGTGTGTGTGTGTGAGAGAGAGAGAGAGAGAGAGAGAGAGAGAGAGATGTTGGGGGTTAGGGGTTTAAGAGAGAGAGAGAGAGAGAGAGAGAGAGAGAGAGAGAGAGAGATTTTGGGGGTTAGGGGTTTAGAGAGAAAGAGAGAGATTGGGGGTTAGGGGTTTATACAAAGAGATATTGGAGGTTAGGGGTTCAGAGAGAAAGAGAGGTTGAAGGTAGGGGGTTAGAGAGAGAGAGAGATTGGGGGTAGGTGGTTAGATAGATAGATAGAGAGAGAGAGAGAGAGAGGTTTAAAGAGAGATATAGGTGGTTAGGAGTTTAGAGAGAGAAATTGGGGGGTTATGTGTTTAGAGAGGGAGAGAGAGGGATTGGGTGTTAAGTTTTGAGAGAGAGAGAGAGAGAGAGATTAGAGGTTAGGGGTGTACAAAGATGAAGATTGGGGATTAGGGGTTTAGAGAGAGAGAGAGAGGTTAGGGGTTGAGAGAGAGAATTTGGAGGTAAGCATTTTAGAGAGAGAGATTGGGGGTTAAGGGTTAGGATATATGGGTTAAAATAGATAGAGAGAGATTAGGGGTTTAGTTCTCTAAAAATAGAGAGATTGGGGGTTAGGTGTTTAAAGAGAGAGAGAGATTGGTAGTTACGTGTTTAGAGAGAGAGAGAGAGGGATTGGGGGTTAATGGTTTAAAGATATTGATTACGGGTTAGGGGTTTAAAAAAAAACATATTGGGGGCTAGTGATTTAGAGAGAGAGAGAGAGAGATAGTTAGGTGTTGAGAGAGAGAGAGAGAGATAATGGAGGTTAAGGGTTTAGAGATAGAGATAGATCGGAGATTAGGAGCTTAGAGAGAGAGAGATTTTGGGGGTTAAGGGTATATATATATATATACACATAGAGAGAGAGAGAGAGAGAAAAATTGGGGGTTAAGGGTTTAGAGAAAAGGATAGAAGAGATAGATTTGTGGTTGGGGGTTTAGAGAGAGAGAGAGAAAGAGAGATTGGGGGTTGCTAGTTGTGTGAGAGAGAGAGAGAGGGATTGTGGCTAATGGGTTTAGAGAGAGTTTGTGTGAGAGAGATAGAGAGGGAGAGATTTGGGGTTAGGGGTTTAGAGGGAGAGGGGTGGAAAGAGAGAGATCGGGGGTTAGGTGTTTAGAGAGAGATAGGGTTAAGGGTTGGGAGTTATGGGTTTAGATAGATAGATAGATTAAGAAAGAGAGAGAGAGAATAGGGATTAAGGGTTAGGAGGTCAGGGGTTTGGGGGGTTAGGGTTTTAGAGAGAGAGAGAGAAAGAGAGATTGCGGTTTAGGGGCTAGGGGTTGAGAGATAGAGAGAGAGGTTGGACATTAGGGGTTTAGAGAGAGATAGAGATTGGCGTTAAGGATTTTAGGGGGGAGAGAGAGAGAGAGAGAGAGAGATTGATTGTTAGAGATTTAGAGAGAGAGAGAGAGATTGGTTCTTAGAGATTTAGAGAGAGAGAGAGAGATTGGTTCTTAGAGATTTAGAGAGAGAGAGATTGGGGGTTAGGGGTTTAGAGAGAGAGAGAGAGAGATTGGATGTTACAGGTTTAAAAAGAGAGATATCGGGGGTTGGGGCGTTAGAGATATAAATTGGTGGTTAGGGATTTAGAGACAAAGACAGATAGAGAGCAAATAGAGGTTAGGGGTTTACATAGAGAGAGATATTGGGGGTTATGGGTTTAGAGAGGGATATTGGACATTAGTGGTTTACATATTGAGAGATTGGGGGTTAGGGGTTTATTAAGAGAAGCATATAAAGTGAGATATTCATAGTTAGCGGTTTAGAGAGAGAGAGAGAGAGAAAGAGAGAGATTGGAGGTGAGAGTTTTAGAGAGAGAGAGATTGGAGGATACATTTTTGGATATATATAGAGAGAGAGGGGGGGGGGGGGGTTAGAGATAGAGAGAGAAAGGGAGGGATTGGGGTTTAGGGGTTTGAAGAGAGAGAAAGAGAGTTAGATGTTTAGAGAGAGAGAGAGAGATTTGGGGTTATAGGTTTAGATAGATAGATAGATAGATAGGAAGAGAGAGAGAGTGTGTGTGTGTGTGTGTTGGGGGTTTAGAGAGAGGGGGAGATTGGGACTTAGGGGTTTAGAGAGATAGATTGGAGGTTGGGGATTTACAAAGTGAGATATTAGGGGTTAGGGGTTTAGAGAGAGAGAGAGAGTGTGTGTGTGGGAGAGATATTAGGGGCTAGGGGCATAGAGAGAGAGAGAGAGAATGGGAGTGAGTGTTTTAGAGAGAGAGATATTGGGAACATTTTTGGATATATATATATATATACACACACAGAGTGAGAGAGAGAGAGAATGGGGGGTTAGGGGTTTATAGATATAGAGAGAAATGGAGAGATTGGGGTTTAGAGAGAGACATGTTGGAGGTAAGAGGTTTAGAGAGAGAAAGAGATAGAAAAAGAGAGATTAGGAGTTAGTGGTTTAAAGAGAGAGAAATTGGTGTTTAGGGATTTAGAGAGAGAGAGAGAGATTGAGAGTTAGAGGTTTAAAGAGAGAGATATATTAGGGGTTAAGGGTTACATATTGAGAGAGAGAGAGAGAGATTAGGTGTTTGGAGAGAGAGAGAGAGAGAGAAAGAGAGAGATTTGTGGGTTAGGGTTTGAGAGAGAGAGAGAGAGAGAGAGCGATTGTTGGTTAGGGTTTTATAGGGAGAGAGTGGTATTCGAGGCTAAGGGCTTCAGAGAGAGAGAGATTTTGGGGGTTAGGCATTTAAAGAGAGAGAGAGAGAGCTTGGGGGTTACGGGTGTATATATATAGTATATATATATATATGTATGTATGTATGTATGTATGTATAGATAGAGAGAGGTATGTTATTGGTTTAGAGAGACAAATATAGAAGGAGAGATATTGGTGGTTAGGTGTTTAGATAGAGAGAGAATGGAGGTGAGGATTTGAGAGAGAGAGAGAGAATGGAGATTAGGGGTTTAGATATAGAGAGAAAGAAACAGAGAGAATTGGGGGTAATGGGTTTAGAGAGAGAGATATAGAAACAGAGAGGTTGGAGGTTAGGGGTTTAGAGAAAGGGAGGGAGAGATATGGGTAAGGGGTTGAGAGAGAGAGAGAGAGAGAGAGAGAGAGAGAGAGATTGGGGGTTAGAAATTGAGAGAGAGGGATTGGATGTTAGGTGTTTAAAGAGAGAGGGAAATTGGGGGTTTAGGGGTTTAAATGGACAACATATAGAAACATAGATATTTGTGGTTAGACGTTTAGAGAGAAAGAGATAGAGTGAGAACGAAGGTTAGGGTTTTAGAGAGAGGAAAGAGAGATTGGGGGTTATGGGTTTTAGAGACACACAAAGAGAGAGGATATTGGGGCTTAGGGGTTTAGAGATAGAGAGAAACAAAAGATAAAAATTGGGGGTTAGGGTATATATATATATATAAGAGAGTCAAAGAGAGAGATTGGGGGTTAATATTTTACAAAGAGAGATTAGGGGTTAGGGTTTAGGCGTTTAGAGAAAGATAAATCAAGAGAGATTGGTGGTTAGGGATTTAAATAGAGAGAGTGGGGGTTTATAGGTTTAGAGAGAAAGAGAGAGATTGTGGGTTAGGGGTTTATACAGAGAGAGATTGGAGGTTAAGGGGTTGAGAGAGAAAGAGAGGTTGGAGGTAGGGGGTTTAGAGAGAGAGAGAGAGATATTGGGGGTCGGGGGTTTAAATAGGTAGATAGAGAGAGAGGGGTATGGGAGAGAGGAGAGATTCAGGGTTAGAGGTTTAGAGATAGAGATTGGAGTTTAGGGGTTTACAAAAACAGATATTGGGGTTTAGGGGTTTACAAGGATAGATGTTGGGAGTTATGGGTTTAGAGAGAGAGAGGGAGATTAGGGGTTAAGGATTTAGAGAGAGTGAGATTGGGGTTATGGGTTTAGAGATAGATATATTTGGGGTTATAAATATATATATATAGAGAGAGAGAGAGATTGGGAGGTTATGGGTTTAGAGAGGGAGAGAGAGGGATTGGGTGGTAATGTTTTAGAGAGAGAGAGGTTGTAGGTTGGGGGTTAGAGAGTTAGATAGAGAATATATTTGGGGTTAGGGGTTTAGAGAGAGAGGAACCGGGGGTTAGGTTGTTTAGCTTAAATAGATAGATAGATAGATAGATAGATATAGAGAGGGAGAGATAATGGAGGCTAGGGTTTGAGAGAGGAGAGAGAGAGAGATATTGG